>CM068829.1:162846593-163446593 GCA_028554795.2 Sinohyriopsis cumingii
ATAGAAGTAAATGTATTTATTTGGGTCTAATCTAGGTTATTGGCAATTCCCTACAATGTACATGGTGCACCTGACATAGTCCATGCCCTGTTTTATAATATTAGTAATAGATTGCTAATTATCAGTAACATTTGATTTTATAAGTTTTAAGAAGTTTCTAAAAGGTTATTTTCCATGACCTAATTGGCTTTTTTCGAAAATCACTGGAAAGATTATTTATTCCTGCTTAATATCTAGCAGAATCAATTAATAGTATTGTTGATATTATCGTTGTATCCAGAATTTCACTTGGGATGGAATTTAGTTCTTCAAATTATTTAATTCCGTGATTATGTTCTTTGGAAATACAGTGTTCATTTTTTTAAAAACACTATTCTTAGACAGAGATAATCGCTAGAGTTTATAGATAATTTCACCCTGGCATTATATGACTGTGTTTCAACAAACGACTACTGGTACAACAACACAATACAGGCGGCCACAGTCAGATTAAGATTTTCATTGTTGGATTTAATTTGAATTTCTACTCAGTTTATTCAGAACTTTTATATTCAGGTTTTGTGTTCGTAATTCTAAACATATTTTGCGATTTAATTCGCAATACCGTAAGTTTGTTTGTTAGTTTTTTTGTTTTTGTTTGGTGGGTGTCTTTGCATTTTTTTATTTTATTTTATTAATGTTTCTCTCTGTTGTGTACAGTTGTCATCAGACTTTCTCACAGGAGTGGTCACAGGCAGAACAGTGTGATCTTTACTCATTGAGGATATACATTTATTACTAGGCAATGACGTAGCTGAAGATAGAGTTGTGGTTATTCAAATTGTAATTGGCAAGTTTGTTTGGATCGGAAAGTCTATCCTAGCGAAAAATAAATCCCTGATTTATGGTCAGTTTGTGCAGTTACTACAGCTATGACGAAGAAAGTTCTTGACAAATGATGTTTATCAGGAATGTATTCCTTTAGCTTACGCATGTATTTGTCAGACTTTTGCTCCTCATTTGGATCACTCAAAGGGTATTGACCACGATGATCCTATTTTAGTTATTCATTCTCTTTATTCTAATCAGAGTGACAAATGACAATAACGTGTCGTCGAACATTAAATAGAACCTGCGACCTCCTGTTTGTTTTGGAGGGATATTAGAGAAACTGAAGCCGCAGAAGTAACGGTTTGATATTTTAATAAAAATGTGATTCTTATGAGAAAATGGAGATCACCTGAGGTACCAGCTGGTGACGAGTGGTAGGTGAACTATCAAATTTATTTCAAAAATCGTTCCTACAGGAAATGTTTAGTTTAGCCCATCAAACTCCCCTGACTTGCCATTTAGGGACCAATAAGACTTATCTCAAGATCCTAAATCACTTATATTGGCCAAAAATTAAAAGTGATGTTTGTAAATATTACAGAGCTGTTCTCACTTGTCAAATAGTGGGATAACCCAATCAGAAGATACCGAAGACACATTTGCAACCTATTCCTACACTTGACTAACCATTTAACAGAATAATGGTAGTGTATGTTGGTCGATTACCTAAGACTAAGTCAGGCAACCAATACTTGTTGACCAAATTGTGTGCGTCGGCAAGATTCCCAGAAGCAATTTCGTTAAGAAAAATTAAAACTAAAAGAGTAGTGAAAGCTTTGATAAAGTTTTTTCCTTAATTTGGCCTGCCTAAAATTTATCTAATCTGATCAAGGGTCAAATTTTGTTTCTGGAATGTTCCAACAAGTTATGCATGAATTAGGCAGCCAGCAATTTAAGTCTTCTGTCTATCACCATGATAACCAATGGCTAAAGAAACATACCATCAAACTTTGAAAAATATGATTCGGTCATTATTGTCTTGATACTGCAAAAGATTGGGATCAAGATGTTTATTTACTGTTGTTTGCTGTTAGGGAGACAGGTCAAGAATCATTGGGATTCCGTCCATTTTAACATAATATGCCTGACCAATGAAGTTGTTAACAGAAGAAAAAAAACTTCTTTCAAATGAAGATAAAGAAATTAATCTTTGCGATTATGTTTCCAACTTCAAATATAAGTTGTCAAAGGCTTGTGAGGTTGCGAGAACTAATCAGCACTCTACTCAGTCAAAAATGAAATTAAGGCATTATAAAAATACACAAAAAAAAGGATTTTTCAACCTGGTGATAGGTTTGACTCTCTTGCCCATATCACGTAATCCTTTTCAAGCTAAGTAATTAAGTTCTTACATAGTTGAAAAGAAAGTAAGTGATTTAAATTATATCATCAATACTCCTTAGAGGTGAAAACAAAAACAAATTTGCCATATAAATATGCTAACGGAGTATGTTGATAGAGATAGCCGTGTTAATTATGCAATCAATTTAGTTGTACGTGTCCCACACAGTGAGTATTTAAGCGATGGAACGCAATGACATAGGACTACCCAATCATCGGAATTCCGAAATTATGAATAATCTGGTCCAAAGACTTTCACATCTGCAGAAACAAGAAAAAATTAACTAAAACAGCTGTTACGTGAATATGAAACAAGTTCCAAATGTTCCTACACGAACAAATAAAATCTACCATAACGTTGAAATTCTAGACCCCGTACCTGTGATACAAGTTACGTGCAGGATAAACCCTCTCAAACAAGAATATTTCGAAAAAGAAAATCAGTATTTTCTGGATAGTGATTTCATAGAACTGAGTAAAAGTGACTGGGGTTAACCAGGTATATTTCTACCACAACCATATAATATTTTCGGCATCTGCACATATTACAGAAAGGTAAACAGTGTGACTAAAATAAAATGATTTCGATTACCAAGAAACGATGACAAATTTGAAAATACAAAGTATGTCACCAAATTTGGCCCTCTGGAAAGATTCTGGCAAATTCTTCTGACGCAAAGGGTTGAACTTTATCAATATAAAATGATGTTGTTTGGGATGAACGGTTTGCCTTGTATTTTTCAAAGTTTAATAAACATGATTACATCTGGGTTGATTAATTGAAATGCTTACATCATCTGCAACGACACCTGGAAAGATCACCTACAGCCAATTCAGACATTCTTTGACAGGCTCACTGATGCGAATTTGTCAATAAATTTATCCAAACGTGAGTTTTGTATGTTACATTTCTAGGATAAATCATGGGATATGGACAAGTTAAACCTGTACATTCTAAGGTCAAGGTTATCTCTCAATTCCCTTTGCCTATCCATATATAAGAAGCTGATGCGATGTCTGGGTATGGCTGTATACCACTGGAAATTTTGTTAAATTTTCCATAATTGCTGAAACCCTGACAAATGTATTTATTGAGCTAGAAAACCAAGTTGCATTGGTCTGAAAAATGCCAGGAGGCTTTTGATATTTAAGGGCTATAATTAAGAGTACACCAGTTAATTCAGGACCTAATTTCAGTCAATCATTTAAATTATCTGTTGATGCAATGATGTTGAGGTTGGTGCAGTACTGATTCAAGAGGACAAAAAATGGTGTAAATAATCCAGTGTGTTATTTTAAAAAGTATATAAGCACCATAGAAATTATCCCACTATTGAGAAGGAATATTTGCCTTCGATATTGGCATTACAACACTTTGAAGTCTATCTAAGTTCAGCTCCTTCTACAATTATTGTGTTTAGTGATCACAACCCTCTTACTTTCATTGACAAGATGAAAAACAAACATCAGAGATTATTAAGGTGGAGATTGATGTTGCAGAAATACAATATTGACATTAGGCAGGTAAAGGAAAAGACGATTTAATAGCAGATGCACTTTCACGTGTATATGAATTTTACATTTTTTATGTATACTTTGTGTCACACATATATTTAATCTTAAAGGTCACCGGCCATACTTCAACATTTTCCTATTTATATCAGATTTGCATTACATGATTAAAAATAGTTATACTCGCACTCAATTTTTTTATCAAGGGTAAAGAAGAAATAATAATTTAATTACTCGAAATAGAAGTATACAACGATGTTACTTCACCTTAGTTACGATTTCCCACCTATAGAGGACGCAACCGGAAATGACGTACATTTATCCCTACAAGACGAAGTACATGCTTCTTGTTGTCGAAAAATAAAACACTATAAACTATGGATAGGGAATATTTTAGATGAAACTAATGAAACCTAATTTACTGTTCAGCCTTATATCAGTATGCGTGCACGACGCACTAGATTGTGTGACTTTCAAAACTGTTCCATTGTTTCAATATATTTTGAAAATTCCTGTTAATACAGTTAAGAAGAACCAATGCTGGCTTCCCCGTGTCGGCAGCCTTTATATAAAAAAGATGAAAGAAATCGGCACACTTAAAGAATCCAAAGGACCAAATTTGACTTCAGAAGAAAAAATCAGCACCTTAAAAAGATACCAAAGTCATTTTTCCGGGGTTGGTTTGCATTGTAATAAAATAACCTATATATTTGATATCCTGTCGGTAAGTTTAAACAATGAGTTTATTGCTCCATCCCAGTTGTGTTTATCACCCGGGCTTCTATTTTGTTTGCCATATGTAATCATAATTGGTGTTTGCAGGGCAAATAGTATACACAATAATAACTTGCTTTAATAATACTTTTCATTCTTATACTCCTTCTTGAGAAGTACAGTCCGTTCTTTTATCGTCTGAAAATGGCAAGGACAAAGCAAACAGTTTAGAAGCACTGGATTCCCCCACAGGACTATCTATACTGTCCATTACGGACTCCAAATATCTTAAAGGGTAAGAATCAACTTATACAAAATAACAAATCAAAAAGAAACAAATAACAAATGGAACTCAACATGGAAAAACGAGAAATCGAAACCAGAGCACGTGCAACACGAGGCAATATGGCGACTAGAAGAGAAGTCAATTACCTTGAGAAATTCTTCAAGCTGGAAAGGGTAGTGATGCATGAAAGAAGCTACTTACAATGTAAATACAGGGAAGGAACACAAGAAATAGATATGAGGCACATACAAAGGGAAAATATACCTAATCTAACCACGGTAATGATAGCCATGAAAATAGCCAACCCAGAATGTATGAACAGAGTATACTCTATAAACCCTAATGGATACAAAGGCTACATAGCAAGACCGAAAGGGAAGAAACCGATTTTACCATATGGAGAAATGCGTATTGGGAAAGAAAGAGTGACAATAAAGGAACCAGAACCATTGCTAAGGGAGATAAAAAAAAACGAACAGGAGTATTACATGTTACAGACATCCCGCTGGAAATTCCAATAGAAGAAATAGTGAAGCGTTTTGAGGAAAAATTCAATATTCCAGTTAGCTCAGCAAGGAATAGAAAGATAGAAACAACATCAATTTTAGACGGAACACGGATATTAGAAATAGAAGGAAGTAATATGAAGAAAGTAAAGAGAGCCTTTTACATATTCGGATTCTTAGCAAAGACGTGGTATAAAGGATGCATATATGACAGAACATGCAATAGATGTGGGAATACAGGTCACACACCATTCAAATGTCCCCAGAATTCGGGAAATATAGTACCAACAATGACAACAACAAAAACAAGCAGCAGACAAATAGTAATAGGAAATATGCAGCCACAACAACAACAACCAAGAAAACAAGATGAGCAGCAGCAACAACAACAACAGCAGTTACAAGAACAGGGACAACAAATACAAGAACAGAAAATACCGAAACAAGCAGCAAAAAAGCAAAGGATAGAACAAATACAACAACAACAACAAGAGAGAGAAACTACACTACAGAAAGAAATTGCAAACAAAAAACAAGGTTAAAATATTCAACTGCAACAACAAAAACAGACACGAGGAAATGAACAACAAGGACATAAAAGGCAACAACAACAGCAACAAACAAAGATACAAACAGGGCAGCAACAACAGGTGATGGAAAATAGACAAGAAGAACAACAAAAGACAATAAAACTACAACAGCAACCAGAAAACATAGACCAGCAAGATAATAAAAGTCAACAACAACAACACCAACAGACTCGAGACCAGCTTCCAGTAGAAAACGAATTACAGGAATGTAAACAACAACAACAACAAATACAAATACAGATACAAGAAGGTCAACAACAAAATAGCATGCATAGCCAACAAGATATTGAAACTGGGCAACAACAACAACAAAGGCAACAACTAGAAAACAAACTACAACAACAACAAACAAAACGAAGTCTACAAGAAAAAGAAGTGATACCAATGCAATCACGACGGTTTTATGAGCCACTACTGCAAGAAAATGACTCAGAAATTACAGCATTCAAATTACAACAGATTCAGAAGGGGCCCCGAGTGGTCGAGTGGTCTAAAGCGCTCTCTGTTACGGATCACTGCCATCTCACCTCTGTCTGCGTGGGTTCGAGTCTCGGATTCGGCTAATGTGGGTATGTGAGAAAGCTTGCCAGTAGCTTCTCGTGGGTCGGTCGTTCTTTCCGGGGTTTTCCCGGGTTCTTCCTCCACCATTAATACTGGCCGCGATGTATAGCCTATCGTGTGCTGAAAAATGGCGTTAAACCCTACAACAACAACAACAACAGATTCAGAAAACAGAAACACCCAGACTATTAGAAATAATCCAAATAAACAAGACACCGCAGCAAAATTCAAACGAAGATTCAGAATCGCTACAAACAATGGAAGAAGCATCCAAATACAAAAATTCCACTAAAGAGAAGCAGGAAACAAGCCCAGAAGTAAGGAAAGCACTTAGGGAAATGACGAAAGCGAAAAGACAAGAAAGGAGAAAAAGACAACAAGAGGAAAAAAGGATAGAAGAAAATCCTTGGTTCAGCTACGATGAATACATTGAAAAAAAATATGGATAAAATATAACACGATAGCTAAACATACAGAATACCAATCAAAACATGTAGGGCAGGAGGGCCTCCCTAAATGGTCTGTGAAGATCAAAATGAGAGAGAACCCTCCAAAAAAAAATAATAATAATAATACTTTTGTAACCCATGCTATCAAAAAGATTATCATTTGCACTCACATTGAATGTATTTTAAAATAATGATTTTTTTTTTATTTATTTGCGAGATACCAACTTATAGTTAACCTGGATACAATACCATCTGAGTCACTTTGCAATAAGTAACTTATCATGTGTAAATGGCAGGTGCCTTCAAGCAATCGGGTGATACTTGCGTCTCATTTGCGATTTTGTTATTTGACATAAGCGATACACACTACAGTAAGGATGCATACGCAAGCCGGCATCCGCTACATATGCGGAGTTCGTGGATATGTATTTTTTTAAATAATTTTCGCATGAAGAAAAAAGAGGAATATATGATAACAATGCAAGGTTAATTTCTTTCATTTTATTTTCAAACAAGTGTATGTTTATCAATTTATTTTGTACCGTGAGTGGGGGGGGGGGCACAATTTAAACACAAAATTATTTCCTTTCTAATTTATACTGAATAATGGAGCAAATATGACTGACGATATTGACCCGTAATGACAAGCTTTCAATTTACGCACGCAAATGCTAAGAAACTTGAAAAATAAAAACAAACAATAAAATTAACTGGTAAGGGTTTCATATTGCAGCAACTAAATACTGACAAAATGCTCATCATTATTCTCTCTCTCTCTCTCTCTCTCTCTCTCTCTCTCGTGTGTAATCTAGTATATATTGTATGCAGCTGTGTTACAACGTGAAGCCTAAAATTAAGTATATTTGTTATAATATCTGATGTACTCTACCCTTAGCAAAATGTATACGTATTATGTAGAATATTATTTGTTACGTATTTTTGTTTTTTAAATGATTATTGATAATTTGACCGGAAGACTTAAATTGAGAATGTCGTTGTGCAGATGCATATATTTGTAAGCATAAAAAATGTATATAAATATTTTAATTAGAACAAGCAAGATATGTCAGTTTGTGATTTCTCTCATAAATATGTACGTTACGAAGTATGATTATTTTCTTTCAAAGAATATCAAAATAATTTGTTTAAATTTAGGTTTTTGATCTCCCTTAAAACCTATCTTACATAGCATCTACTTTTTTGTTGAAGAAAAAGAACGTACAAACTATTGTTAAGTTTGGCCGAATTGTATTTCGAGTTGGGCCGAATTGTCTTTGGGCCAAATTCACAATAATCCGGCATAAATGATACAACTATCCCATCCCTCCCCATTCGATCCCACAGATTAAATACACTTTTTTCTGGTAAACATGGTTTTTAGTTGTTGTCGTAGGGTTTAACGCCATTTTTCAGCACACGATAGGCTATACATCGCGGCCAGTTTTAATGGTGGAGGAAGAACCCGGAAAAAACCCGGAAAGAACCATCGACCCACGAGAAGCTACTGGCAAGCTTTCTCACATCCCCACATTAGCCGAATCCGAGACTCGAACTCACGCAGACAGAGGTGAGATGGCAGTGATCCGTAACGGAGAGCGCTTTAGACCACTCGGCCACTCGGGGCCCCCATGGTTTTTAGGAAGAAAAAAAAAACGCTTTTTCCCCATCATCAGTCTTTTGGTTACATCGTTATGCAACACAGTGCACTATATTTGGTGTACAAAAGCACGATCGTACGCTATAGCACATTAACATTTACGTGGGGAAATTAAGCAGTTGAATGGCTAGGTTGAATAGAAGGGATAAATGTACGTCATATCCGGTTTTGGCACGCGGAAACTACCGATTGTTTACGGAGATTGCCGAATAATTTTTTCATTTTATAAAGCGGAGTTTTAAGTCTAATTAAACATTTTTATGGTGTGCATACATAACCAATGCGTTTTGTTTATAACTACGATAATATCACACGTTTGTACAATATAGGTGGCATGTGACCTTTAAGTAACTTTTATCCCATGTCTATTTGACTAATAGTACAAGAACAACGCTTTATTACATAAATCTTTCTTTTTACTTATGAAGGGGAAGTGTTATATACATTTAATTTGCATTGTTTGTTAGTTAGTTTTGGGGGATGTTTGTATTTTTTATATTTTATATCATGTGAGTAATGAAACCTTGTATATTTTGGACTTAACCTTGTCCAAATTCAAGTTGTTTTTTTTTTTCTACTTGACCTCAATTATTGATTTTTTAATATGTATACAGCTAATACATAGCTCTTATACTAACTATGGCTTTGGGTTTAAGATCAGGATCGTTAATAATAGAATTAAATATGTTTGTCTGAGTCTCGATCTAGATTATTGGAATTCCCCTGCAATCTAACTGGTGTACCTGTCATAGTCCGGGTCTTATAATATAATTTTAGTCTAATTATAAATAACGTTTCATTTTGCAAGCATTAAGAACTTTCTCGACAATGTTTCGTTTATAACACGTTAATGTGACTTAGGACAGGTAGTGGACTATACAGTCTTGTCACTGGAAAGATTATTACGATCTAGCAGAATCAATTTTTATTATTGTTGTGTCCAGAAGTTCATTTGGGATGGAATTTATTTCTTCAAATTATTTAATTTGGTGATTATTTTCTCTGGAAATATAGATTGCTCATTAAAAAGCATTATATTCTTGGACAGAGATATTCACTGGAATTTATAGTGAATTCAAACCTGGAAGGATATTACTGTGTTTCAGCAAATGACTATTGGTACAACAGCATAATACAGGCCTCCAAAATCACATCACCGCTTACATCTTGGATTTAATTTGAATTTCTACTAAATTTTATTCAGAACTTTAATTATCAGGACTTGTGTCTGTAATTCTATTGTGGGGGGGTATAATTCACAATGCATCATGTTATTTATACATTTTTAGTTTATATTCGAGGGAAATAAATTATTTATTGAGTTGTACAAAGCTAGTTGTTTTCGCAATTTTCTGTTAATTATTTTAAGAGCATAGACTCGTAACATCAGACAGATTTAGATGATGATCATCTTCAATGCTGGCACTACTGACAAAATTTATTTTAAAGAGGGAACAAGAATATAATCAATCACGGACGAGTAACTAACGTCACGTGATCAAAATGTATCTCACTGCATTTTAGCAGGTGCGTATAACTTATAAATGTAAGATGACTAGTTTAAGAAAGGGGTGCAATAAATTGACTTTGTCATTCTTACATTATTCGGCAACTCTGCATTGAAATCGGCACAAATTTTTAATCGAAAGTACATTTTCTGGCTATACTCCACACATAGGCATTCCACAGTTTCCATTACTTCCTAATAATCATCTAAAGTGGCATTCGTGGAAGGCAACCACACCCAGAACATGAATAATATGACAGTGCGCAAACCAATTTCAACTGCAATAATTCTATCCTTTCCAACGTTTTTTGTTGGCGAGACCTGCAGCGACTTTTGATAGAGAATTGCAGTTCCGCTAAATCCGAAGGAACGTTTTCTTACCAATGAAGACGATTGAATTATGTTATCCGGTCTCGCAAAACAGTAAATTATTTTTGGATGCTTTGTAAAAAGTTGATTTGCTCTGGAGGTACCATTACTTTTCTACTTGCAAACAATGTGTACTTTATGAAGTAAAGAACAAAGATAGGGCGTTGATGTCCTTCGCTTTACAAGTTCGTATCTTTAAAGTAGTAATTCAAATTACAACCAATCCATCGTATTTAGGTCTGGAACACGTGGTCTTTTATTTTTCATACCATTTTCTGGCTAATGCAAATTTAGGCCAAAAAATCCCTCTTGTAACGTTCTGCCAAGTAGCGTTTCTAGAAAAGTAACGCCATAAGTTACACGATACGTGCATTTTACTTGTAGCTTTTAATTTAATTATGTACTTGATCTTATGAACAAAATTGCAACCGTAAAGTGAACAGCTTTGTGAATAAACTTCTCTGTATTCGGATAACATAGCAAGAATTTACTCTGTAAATGACCTGGTTGTGATTATGACTGAAACCTTGTTGCAATATGACTGAACAAGTGTTAAAGCTACGTTACAAAATCCAAATGACACACACCTGGTTGTGATCACAATCAAGGCCAGGGAAAATGAGATTGTCCGATTTCTCAATGCAAGCACTTTCATCGTGCAGGAGTGGGTGAACTCAGTTCAGTATTTTGAAATAGCCGAGGCAAAATTTAAACCACAGCAGGTAACGTTGTACGCGGCAGTGAAACCTTTCTGCGTTTTTGGTTCATGTATAAGTTATGAATATTTTGTTTTGCTCGTATTTTTTATGAACAATTGCGATCACATTCCCCTCTGTTCATAGGGACGTGCGTGCATTATAAAAACTCCGATTCTTCTGGATAACTAAACTGAACTTTCCTTGCTTAAGCCAGTGCGTAGTAGGATACGTGTTATTGACCACTCCATTTTGCTGTAGGAACGTTGTTGAAAATGAGAATGATAATCTTGTTTTCACTTACCCTGCTGAGCCTTATAGATGAATCTGCAGCAAGCGGTCTGAATGTGTTCTTTGGAGATTTGTTTCGTCAAAACATCGTCCGCAATTCCAGCGACGTGTGTACGGAGATGAACAAAATTGTTGATGCTACCAATGCGAAATTTACGGTTATTAGTACGAAGATTGCAGACTTGGAAAGGAAACTGGACGACTTATTGAGGACCATGTCATCTCCCACGGCCAAACTCAGTAAGCATGTATTTTATTATTCTGTTAATTACTATTACCATTTATAATCTTGCATACGTCGGGTCCAACTGCAGATGCATCCTGATCTGCCCACGCACGATGCACCAGCAAATGGGGGTAAATGTAGTGGTATCAACTATTATAGCAATGAATCTGAATGAACGGAGTTGATCAGATTGCCGGCGCATTGAGACCCGATCTGGTCATGCAGTTTGAAGTTTCCATCCCCCGATTTTAAAGCTAGTATATATAAAAATATTTAAATGGAAGGCATCATGGAATAACAAAGCCATTCGATAAAACAGACCTTGAGCAAATCCCCACCTCCCACCCCACACACACATACACAGAACCATCGGTTGGGGCCAGGTAGTCGTTGCAAGAATTAGAATTATGATCTGGTTTAGTTAACGTCTGGATGATTTTAACACAAATTCATCATGTGCTTTGCTGAGCATTTTGTGAAACAAATGAGGCATTACAGTAAGCAGAATTCGTTAGACGTGTAGACACAAATCGGACAAAACGCAGCGAAAGATCTATAAATATGTTGACAGTACCACTTAAGAAACGGGTGGTGCTTTTTTAAAGATAGACGGAAGTGATAGGACAGAAACCAGCATAGCCCTGAGAAGCGGATCTTGTAGCTGACTAGTCCATTAGAATGCTATATTTGAAAGCTTCTGCTTGTGAGATACCAAGTCATTAGCTTCTGCAATTGTTACAAGTCCCTACTGTACGTGGGAAGAAGCTTAACTTAAAAATTTGTCGATGCTGACTTTTTCCTGTTTGCCCTAGTTTATCTATATGCCATAGTCGGGTACTTTCCCACTTGTGTCCACTAGATTGTTCGCAATAGTGTATAAATATGGTCAACTGGGCTTTAGTTCGCCTGGATTCGAGTGATTCCCACTGGAGATTGTTCAACATTGCACTGACAATGCAAGAGACTGAGCAAGACGTACATTTAAAAAGTACGAATAAAAGTGATCGGATCTGTATAAATTATAAAGCGCAATAAGATTTTAAGAGTTAAAATTGTTGGTTAATATTGAAATTTAAAATGCAGAATAACCAAATTAAGACTAAAAAGCATTGTGGTGCAGCTGACACCTAAGTCAAACTAAAGGTGTTAAGTCGGGCATTTGTGTTTGTACACATGACGGGACATAACAAAATGACTAAACACTAGCTATCGTGCGAGAGGTGTGGTAATATTTACATGTATTACATTCAGTCTTTACTGTTCCAGAATAGAATCTGAATGAATTAAAATGTAATTACTAGTTCAATTCCTAGAACTGCAGTTGCATATAATTGAAAGTGACCGTTTAAAATATTTAGATATAAATTGTGCCCTTTTACTTGTAACCCACCTCCCCATCTAAGGGCGAAGATGGGTATCCACCATAGTGCTTTTCTTGCAGAGAACCGTTCTCTATAAAGCACTTTTGCCTCCAACCCAGACGCGATCGCTACTGTTCAGCACATGAACTTGTTTGATACCATATCTTTTATTTTTAAATTTTTGAAGGAAGTTGACGCATTTAGTGAAATCTTAATTCGGTATTAGACATTCGTACTATAAATCGCCCAAATTCGTGTATGATCTTACCATTTTACAAATTAATGCTCGCTCCCCTTTGATCAGAACCCTCGTATATTTCCGTCATTTTTATACTTTTATCGTTTGAGATAAATATATTCATTCCTTATTATAAACCTTTTGTGGCGCTAGTTTTGGTGTGCCGTAAAATCCATTTTAATGTTTCAATCCGTTTAATTCGAAGCATGAAAACAGAGGTTTCTAGTCATTAAAACAGAATTCATTATATTGAAACTAATTTTTAGAACGTCCACATAGTTGACGGCGTTGCCCAAATAAATGCAGTATTGACATGGTTTTATTTTCATACATGTCAAATTCGATACTTTAATTCTCAGAAGCACGGGATTCGAATTCGATTACTTTCAGTGACCGATTTTTCTCTATTTGCAGGCAATAGTACGTGTCCTACTGGATTTGAGTATTATTATCAAGAGAAGTTTTGCTACAGGTTCAACAGCGACTGTAGGACCTGGGCTGAAGCCAGAAAAAACTGTCAGCAATTAGGTGGGGACTTGATCAGTCTCACGGAAGTCAACTTTCTCTACTTCAGAGATGTGTCCCGATCGAAAGCAGGTAAAGCATCAGTAGTTTTTTTATGTACTATTAATACCATGACTATTTCTCCATTCCACCAATCTAATTTTTGCTGTGATTTCAAAATACAGGCGGGGGTGCAAGTATGTAATTTATGTAGGGTTTGACGGCATGTCAATAAAATCCTTTTGACGGAACAAAAGGTAAGATAAAGAGTATGGTAAGGAAAATGATGCAAAAACATAAGGAACTAAAAGTACGAAGCTTCTGCAGAATTTTAATAGGTTTATACCACATTTTTGTCGTATTTAATAGAAATTTTGCATATAAGGTTATTCTTCCCTATCAGTCTTTCCTTTGAGACAAATTCAGCTTGCAGTCTTCATGCCGTCGTTATCCGATTTTATGATTAGCTGGCCCGGTTCAGATCTCCTGCCAGATTGTTTGATGACAGGCACTTTAATAACGTTCACACAAAGTGCATATTTTCAGATAAACCTAACGATGGTTGAGAGAAAAAAATCGTCATGGTTGACCACTTCCGACAAAATGTGTACATCGCGGCTAAGAAAACAAAGCTTTTGTATGAAACTACTATATTCAGATAATTATTTGAGGGTAAACGTGTTTACTTGATTTGGGTTGAAGACATCGATTTTTCTCACGAATTCCTAGTTTCTGTTTACTATATTCTTTACTAATGTTTTAGGGATATACCCGATTAAAACTCGGAATATTCTGGAAATGGAACTTTTCACTCACCCTAGTCGTATTATATTGTCTTCCTTTTTATATTAAGGTTGTTGCATCAGAATTTTATTTTGTATCTGAAGAGGTATCGGTCTTATAGTGTATCTATTCAATTGGAACAAAATTCTAAATACTAATTTCTGACAAAGAAGCAAGTTATGGATTATTTTGGATTATATCATTGTGATCCATACTTTGCGTAAATAAACTGTTCCAGGCTATTGGTACATCACCACATTAAAGATGGGAATTCATTTGAAACAGCAGTTGGATTTAATTCGGAATACCTCTACTTTTGAACTTGAAGAGCTTTTGAGGCTATGTGATTAATTCACAATACTGCAAATTGAAATTTTCATTTTGTTTCCTAGGAAACTATATTGAATTTTAGTGGACTCGTTGGTTTTCGCCCTTTCCGGTTTAGACCTCGTGCTATATGATACACTAAATCTCTAATGCGTTGAATATTTGTTCTATACATATTGTATTGTACTTCAGGTGCTTGCGGTGGCGTTTGGGTCGGTACAACGGACGCATCCTCAGAAGGACAGTGGTTCTGGTTGAATGGTGTAAAGGTTCGCTCGGTTTTCTGGGCACAGGATCAACCCGACAATTGGAGCAATAAGGAGAATTGTGGTGACATGGCCAAACTCTTCGATTACAAAATGAACGATGAAGATTGCACTAGCAAACAACACTACATTTGTAAGATTTAAAACAATTCAATCTTGTGATGTAACCATTGGTTTTAAAATATAATGGCCAAGAGTGTAATCTTAATGAATATATTTACTTAATAAAAACATTAACACTATTTTCATGTGTGCATATTACGTAATGGCAACTGATGTCGTCAATAATACCTACTTGTATTAAAATCTCGTACATGGCAATATATGGTTTGTTTTCTGTTACAAATTTTCAAGAACGTTAAAATTAAAGCCTTTGGAAAATTAAGTCCAGCAAACTCGTACGTATTAGTTTGGTGGTTCTTTCACTGCCTTGGAAAGATGAATTTCCCTAACGTAGTACAACTTTAATAAATGTTGCGCACTTTGAGCAGAACGCGCATTTAGCGCACGTGCAACTGCATTAATGCGTAAAGGCAGTTTTGTTTCCTAAGCAACATGATGTCAATAAATAGTGTTCACAATTTCAGTCTTGTTTTAACGTTGCTATGGGCACAAATCTCGAATGACAATTCAATGCTGAATAGTGCAAACAAGCCCTAAGAATACAGACCTTTCATAACCGTATATGCGCTTGCTCTGTAACTCGATAAACTTATTCCGGGCAGTCTAGCAATAAAAACTCGTTTGAATTTTCATCCTTGCTACATAACTGGTTCGCCACATCATCATTTGATCGATACCATTAAATCGTTTTCTTTTAAATCGTATTACTCTATCTCGACTTGGACTGGCCTTGTAAGATAGCATCCTATTGCTAGTTCTAGCAATCTGCATGCAAGTTCCTCTCTACACGAAATGATACAAATCTTTTTCAAACCTTGAACAAAAACTTGTCAAAATTAAGACCTGTATAAATTACGGTTTTGGGTTTTAGAAGTTTAAATCACGGATTAAGGTTTTACAACGTTTCAAATTATGTGTATTAGTGAGATTAACGTGTAAGATGGGCAACCGGATGGACAACTCAATGGCATTGATTTTGCATCAGAGGGCCATACTTTTGACAAATTACTTATTGCGCTACTGTCGGTCTCTCCCATTTAACCTGCCATAGTTATGCATTCAGATTCATCCTGACAACCAGACCTGCAGGTTTAAAAAAAATGCTTGGCAGCCGTAGGCCTTCACAACAACCAAGCCTCGTGATATCCTATCCATTCCCAGAACCAGTCTAAGAGTTGTGACATGTTTCTATTACCAGAATGAGCAGACTATAGCATTATCATAACATCCAGTTTGTTTGTATCCCCTATAAATTTTAAAAACAAAAGGCATCGTGGATATATAAAACGCACAACGTTTAAATCAACCCATTCATTGATTTCTAATTTCTAATCGGAGTTTACGTTCAATCAACAATAATTCAACAGTACCATGGACCCCTTAGCGACAATCCTGTTTGAAATTATAATTCGATGAACAAGTGTTGTGCATTTTCTGGATGATGAATAAGGTGTAAACTAGAACAGTTAATATTCGTCAGATCTCTCGTCGATACGAGAGGAAATGCCTGAAACGAGGACAATATTTTAATAAAGGAATGAGATCTTTTTAATCTGACACAAGCCCTAGAAATTTTTGTAGCTGCGCATTTGTTACAGAAACATATATATATATACTGTGATCAATCCAAAACGGCATTTCGTAGATGCATTCACCTATTATAAAATGATTCCAAAATAGTGCCTATTATAAAATGATTCCAAAATAGTGCCTATTATAAAATGATTCCAAAATAGTGCCTATTATAAAATGATTCCAAAATAGTGCCTATTATAAAATGATTCCAAAATAGTGCCTATTATAAAATGATTCCAAAATAGTGCCTATTATAAAACGATTCCAAAATAGTGCCTATTATAAAACGATTCCAAAATAGTGCCTATTATAAAACGATTCCAAAATAGTGCCTATTATAAAACGATTCCAAAATAGTGCCTATTATAAAAGGATTCCAAAATAGTGCCTATTATAAAAGGATTCCAAAATAGTGCCTATTTTCATCGCTGCACATACAATCCAATGACATGTATTGTCATATTTTGTGCGTACAATTGCCGATTAGCGCGAAGGTACTGTTTATGTGTGCCTGAAAAGCTAAGATGCCGACTTACCTGAAATGCGTTCGTTCGAGTCGATAGTAACATGGATGTACCTCTGTTGCATGATGAACATTTTCACCTAGTTTTCGTTTGTTTTTACGGTTCAAAATGTTGAAATAAACCTTGTGTTCGATTTTAAAAGGCTGACACTCAAAATAATAAGTAGGAATTAACTTAACTAGTCTAACAAATTGAGCTTGTCAACACGTAGTATGGTCGCGAGATAAAGAAACTGATTAAGGCGCAAACGGCCTTGAGGGGATATTTGTTTTCATTGTTTGTTATACAAACAGTATATACTACTGTCGCCATGGGATGAAATGTAATGTATTCTCCTAGAACAAAAGCAGTTTATATACGCAGTTTTAGAGCAGTGGATAAGAGTAAATTTCTGGTGTAATTGGGTCGTGGCCCTCTCAAGTGTTACTGATTGAACATCACATTAGGCCATATCTCTGGTACGTAAAATAAAATAGTCCTGTGCATCTAAATGATAAACGCATACTGTGTATCTAAACGTATACTAATCCCATGATCACCCTTGGTGAAAGTTTAATGAAAACAAGTGAAGATGTATACACGTTTTAGCATAAATACCGATGGCAGATTAACACACAAGCATAGATGAACAAAGAAAATCACATGTACCGCCAGCTTGTTGACAAGGTATAAAAGGAAACATTTTGAACAGGTCGCATCACTTAAGAACAGTTAATTTTATTGGAGTTAAAGAAACATTGAAAGAATAAAGTATGGCCTTCAAGATGACACAAACCAACTAAAACTCTCTACCAACAAGACGTTAAATCTCTAGAGTTTAACAAATTTTCCTAGAAACTGGTCTCATCCCAGGAGTCTTAATGAAGATTCTAAAATCGCAATGTATATCTAAAGTCTACCATAGGTCTTGTCCAAAAATTTCAAGTTTGTATCTTTAACATCATAGTAGATGAATTTAATTGCTAATGGTGAGACATGAAGACGAAATCCCCTCCTTTTTAATGTTGCAAGGGGACTAGTCAAGTTGTTTTCAATTACTTAAACATTGTCAATCATAAAAAAGTTTCAAAACGATCAATGTTTTGGTTAATAGAGTACACCCTCCAAGAAACGTGACACCAGAAACAAATTTACACATTTCTGAACTTAATGACATAACTAATTAAATTACAGAGATCAACTATACTGACAAGAATTTTACTTTAATGTTCAATACAAATTACTTTTATGACGATTATAAACACAAACCCTTGCTGAAACATCTTCCATCTAACCCAATATATTCAATTCTTCATAATACAAATTATCTATTCAATTGTCATGACTGTAGAAGGACTGGTTGTGCGGTACATACAGTGAATGGGAAAACTGCAAAATAAAAATCTTGTACACATTGCAGTTCATTATTCCCTCCAGATTTATAATTAGAAAGTTTTTACAGTTTATGGTTTTTCTGTGAAGCTGTCAGTAGGTTATTTCATGGTATTTGTGATAGCAGAGTTCTTGTGACTACTAGGTATTAAAAACAAACAAAAATTGGCAAAATATTTGATTTCATCCCTTCAAATTATAATTTAAAAAGGAAGAAACTTATCTATATTACTGTATTGGACAGTAACACTGTTTCACATGCAAACATTAAAACAATTATTTTCCTCTTTCCATAAACAAATTTAAGCATATTCTGTAAACTAAACGCACTCATTGGAGGCATTGGAGTTAAAATATATAATCTTTCACCACCAGTTCAACTTCTCAGTGTAAGGTAAGTTCAAAATGATGGTAAAAGAGTTGTGGATTCAATAATATTAGTTATTGTTAAACTGTGTTCACTTTAATACTTAAGTTAAACACTGGTTTTAAAGGTATGTTACATGTAATACTTTCACTTTAATACTTAAGTTAAACACTGGTTTTAAAGGTACATTACATGATCTAATACCAAAAATATACAATAAAACAAATTCATTAAGTACGAGTTTAACAGTAGCAGGTTTCTGAATTGGACAATATTAATGACATTAGAAATGGTCTCTGGTTATGTAGACTGTATGCACTGATGTCATGCATTCAAGGTCATAAGGAGGAGTATGCTTTCCCTCTCCAGTAACAATAAATGTATCCATTATATCAAATGTATCTCCATTCCTTCATCACTAATTCATGTAAAAAGTATCACTGATTTTATTTTGCTGCAAACATCAATTCAAAATTATGCTATCAACTAGACCATTAATAATCTAGCGTTTGTATAGTCGTGCAGGTCATGTAGGCATGTAACGCCAGCTATTTCAGTAATGGATGTCCTTTTTCAGAATTTGATTCTACACAACATTAATTGGCAAGAATTCACCTTATTTGGATCCAAACATCCATATCGGAAGGTCATTATTTACATGCCTTGAGAAGTTCATACACCAAATCAATGTTGAAGTAAGCAGCAGGGAAGTTCTACAGACCAGTGGTTCCAGACCAAATAAGCCTTCCTACGAGAACATTTCCCGTAGAAGCCTCAGATTTCAAAAATAAGCCTTCCTACGAAAATTAATTTGCGTAAATTCACTCCCGACTGCAATTTTTTGTGTGCAAATTCAATGATTCTAGACAAGTAAAAAAAGGGGGGGGGGGGAAATTTATTCTGGTGTCGATGAAGTTTGCAAAGTTTGGCTGCTGATCCTAATTTTACCTCGCATTAAAACAATATAGTTGAAAATAATATGAGTCGGAAAGCTAGTAGAGTTGGAGAGCCTCACTCTGCAAGATTAGCGCGAGAGCAATTAGCGGCAGTGAAGAAACTTATCCCGGTAAAACAATTATTTAAGAAAAAAGTTCGTGATTACGAAGATTCTCAGTATGGAATTACCGAGATATCGTCAAAGTTGTTGAGTCCAGTCACTGGAGCAATCGAGCAAGTCGCATACGGCGATAAAAAGGAAGATAAGGAACTCAGGAAGAAGGGGCTTATTCCTATGACGAGAGATATCGAGCAACACACTCGATTATTGCCGGAGCGAATAGTACAAACACAAACACGAGCACAAGCACAAGCACGAGCACGAGCACAAGCACAAGCACAACAAGAACAAGCACAAGCACGAGCACAAGCACAAGCACGAGCACAAGCAGAATTGAGGACGGGGCAAATTCCTGAAGAATTAGATGAAGATCAAAAATTACGGCAAGAACAAGCGCAAGAAGAAGAACAAGAGCAAGAGGAAGAAGAAGAAGAAAAAAAAGAGGAAGATAAAGATATTCAACCTCGAGATATAATAAAAAAAAATTTTACCGAGAATGGTTGGAAAACATTGCAAGAACAATTTGACCTATTTGGCAAAGATACTAAAATATTTGCTATATTTGCCGAAGATTCCTTTGACAATAGAAAAGTTTTTTTAACGGAGGAGGGATTGAAAAAAATTAAATCGCGGGGAGTTTGGTATAATAATTTATTTCGAGCTAAATATAATTTATCTGAGGCGAGGAGAACAAGTTTTCATTATAGTGATTTTCTGGATCACGCAAATACAAGGAAGGAGGAAAAAAAATCTTCGGGGATATCGCAAAAATCAACTCAACAAGAGAAAGAAACTGCGAATTCCGACTATGAAAATCTTCATAATGCTATCGGATTTGTTTTTACCCGTGATGTGCATGAACAAATCGCAAAGGGGGAAAATTTAGTAGGTATTGCCGCGGATTATAATGATAGGGATAAATATTTAAACCCCAGTGTTCGTGGAAAACCTCTTGAAAAAAACAAATATATCGAATGGATATATTTTGCTAGTAAAAAACCTCCTTACAGACGTGATGACGAATATTTTAAATTTATGGAAAAAGTAAACCAAAAAGAAAAAGAAAAAGAAAAGGAAGAGAAGGACGTGTTAACGGAGTGGTTTAAAGAACCATCAACACAAAAACCAAAAACAGGAAGCGGATATACAATTTGCCCTGACAGTGTTGTCAACGATGTATCTCGCCTCGAGGTATTAATCGGAGGAAAACGAGCTGGAAATAACTCCCGTGAAATAATCAACGAAGCCTCGGATATTTGTCAGCGATTATTCCGCGGTGGTGTCATCGACTCTCACATTTACAAGGAACTTGTCGATGAGCTCATCGATTAAAACAACACAATTGAAATAACATGATTGTTCACAAATATCAGCGCAGACCCAAACAGGTCCGCATAGTAAACTCTAGATTGCCCGTGTACAAATATATACACGGCAATGGATTCGGCGATATCATTGGAAGTCTCGTTACGCGAATAATACCTAAAATCGGACCCACTATCAAACAATTCGCGTCAAAAGCAATAGGAAAGATCGGCGAGACTGCTATCTCTGGTATCGGTAATTTGGCCAGTAAAGGCTTCAATGTTGTCAAAAGTAAAATATTAAATTTAATGCGCAAAAAACAACCCGTCAAATTACCCATCACCAGAGAAATGCCACCCGAAGTCAGTAAAGCCATAAACGACGCAGCAAATAAAAAAATAAATGATCTCGCAAAGGAAGTTGCTAAGACAAATATAGCGCAGGAAGTTGCAAATACAAATCTTGCAAATGAAGTTGCTAACATAAATCTAGCAAATAAAGTTGCTAAGACAAATCTAGCAAATACAAGCTTCATTTCAGGCAGCGGTCTTCGTTTTAGATGATATTCTTAATAATAAATGTTCGCACAAGTGTCAAATGAAGTGTTCGACATGGACGAGCCTGTAGGCAGAGACACATCCGTGCGAGATTTCCAGTATTTCTCGTACGATGCAGTTGACCCAAATACAAATAATCGCTTGGAAATTCAAGTCCACGATACAACAAGATATTTTCTTCCATCTGAGGCATATATCGAAGTTGTTGGGAGAATTGTAAAGGAAGATAATACCAACTACGATGCAGATTTTGGTATTGGGTTTGTCAACAACGGCATCATGGCATTATTCAAGAGCGCCACTTACATGATCGACGGAAGAGAGATCGAATCAATTACGGACAACGTTGATATAGCAACGACGATTATAGGCCTAGCGAGATACTCGGATGATTTTACCAGGTCAGCCGGTCCTAGTATGATGTTCGCCAAAGATAACTCCGATGCCCCTGAACATTTACCGTATGATATCGGTAGGCCGAGAAATGCCGCTGGCGCCGCCCCCGCCGATGTTCTTTCAGTGATGATCAGCACCAATATCAATTACAACCTTGGATTTGCCACGAGAAGAGCTATGCTAAGGGGAAATGAACGAAGATTTTCCTGTGCAATTCCGCTATCTCACATTTTTGGATTTTGCAGGCATTTCCGAAAAGTTATTTACGGAGCAAAACACACGATAACTTTCGTTCGAGACGCTGCTGGCAGTGACAAAGCCATCTGGCGAGATCCCGGTGATGCAGGCAAGGTAATCCTAACTAAATTTACCTTGTGGATGCCAGCGATAACCCCATCGATGCTCGAGGAAGAAAAATTATTATCATTCATGAATCAAGGCGGAAAATCCGTCATGTCCTGGTTGACAACGATGACCGACTCCTGCGATGTTAATATCAACGGAATATTTACCTGGCGAATTGCGTCACAACAAGGTGTTTCGGCACCTAGACACATCTTTGTTGCCCTTCAATCTGCAGATAGATACAATCAAAATCGCAGTCACATGATATTTGATAATTTCGATGCAACAAACGTTTCACTAAGGATAAACGGCCAGCAAGAACCATCCGAGGAAATAGCCATCGATTTTGAAAATTTTTCGACGGCCCGCGCATATCATCGATTACTAAGTTTCATGGGCCGCGATCAAAATATCGATACGGGATTGCAAATATCACAGCTAGATTTTAATACTCGCTATCCCATCTATTACTTTTCCTTGGAGCATCTCGATTTGGTAAAACAATCCGTTGTTGATATTCATTTCAAAGCCAGAATTAACACAGCCGGAGCAGCAAGAGCCATCGCGGTTATTCTCAGCGATAGAACAATGATCTTGGAAGGCATTAGCGGCAGAATGAGAGTCATCGATGCTCCTGTCGAGAACATGTGACAAATTCCAAATTTAGACTAAGCGATTATTAATATGCCATACGAACACGTCAGTGTAACTCTGACCCCGGGTCAGATGAAAAAACTCCAAACAGCGATATCAAAGCGATGCGGTATGAAATTAACACTGAAAAACGATCAGATTCACGGTGGGCCTAACAAACTGTCGCTAACTAGAGGTCAACGTGAACGATTTACCAAGGCCAAATCAGCAAATTCTGGCGTTCATGTGAGCCTTTCCATAGGCGCCATCAGAGATATGGTCAAAACAGGCGGATTTCTTCCTTTTCTCCCCCTGATAAAAATGGCCCTTCCGATTATTGGAAAGACATTAGGATTAGGCGCGCTCTCGGGCATAGGTTCCAAATTAGGAGAAAAAGTGGTGGGAGGACGATACGGTAAAAAAAGGGAGGGTTACTTCCCGTCCTCTCTCTCCTGTTGCAAAAACAACAAAAAGGATCCGGCCTTTATCTAAGACGCCCCCCATACGGATCCGGCCTAAGATTAGCACGGCCTATTCAAATTTAGATTTACTTAGCGAAGCAAGGAAAAAAAAAAAAAAATTTTTCAGAGGCGTATTTATGCGAGATCAACTACCAGAAAAACCAAACCCTACCGAGACGGGAATAATAAATCTCGATAAAAATACCGGCCCTGGAACACACTGGGTTGCCTACGCGATTAATCCTCGCGAAGTTATTTACTTTGATTCGTATGGATTAGCACCGCCAAATGAATTTATCAACTATGTGTCTTCGCTGAAACTTCCGGTTTGGTATTCGACACTTCCAACGCAGACATTAGCGGATCCACCGATATGCGGCCCGGAGTCAATTAATGTTCTTGACGCAATTTCAAAATCATCCGGTCCGTATCACAAAATTGTATTTGAATACGCCGTAGATAAATATCATGGTTGATATTTACGGTAGATTTATCTACAGGAAGGAAAAAGCAGAAGTGACTGACGTCGATCTATCAAAGTTCGCAACCAAGAGCGATATTAACAATCTTCTATCGCTGTCAGAGGTGGACCCTGGCGAAGTTGCTGTTTTTCAAAATACCGAAGGAAGATTACAAACCAGCAACGTGAAAATAACTGATATAATCAAGCGAGACGAATACCGCGATCATATCAGTCAGTTTACTCGCCAATCGGAGATGGTATTAAAATCTATTGCTGATATTACCGATATTATCGCGGTATTACCACTAAAGGCCAATATCGCGGATGTGGAAAAATCCGACAAAGAGCTATCAGCGGCGATGCTTCTAAAGGCCAATATCGCGGATGTAGAAAAATCCGACAAAGAGCTATCAGCGGCGATGCTTCTAAAGGCTGATAAAGCATCACACGACGATCTTCAGGATAGAGTGACAAAAAGATTTACCAAGCTAACTAACGATCTTAAAAAACTAGACGATACATCAAAAAATCTCAGTAAAAAACTCGACGAGGATATAAAAAAATTCATCGAAACCTCCTCAACTACACACAGCGATCTTACCGAGAAAACAAAGAAAATAAACGAAGATATCGCCCAAATCAACAGAGAGATTGAATCGGCACGCGCATTAATATTTCAAAAAGCCGATAGAACATCACATAACGATCTTACCGAGAAAACAAAGAAAATAAACGAAGATATCGCCCAAATCAACAAAGATATTGACTCGGCACGCGCATTAATATTTCAAAAAACCGATAGAACATCACATAACGATCTCAGCGAGAAAGTAAAATCCATCAACGAGGAAATTACCAAAATAAATACCGCGATGGGTCAGAAAATCGATAGAACATCACATAACGATCTTACCGAGAAAACAAGAAAAATCAACGAAGATATCGCCCAAATCAACAAAGATATTGAATCGACACGTGCATTAATATTTCAAAAAGCCGATAGAACATCACATAACGATCTTACCGAGAAAACAAGAAAAATCAACGAAGATATCGCCCAAATCAACAAAGATATTGAATCGGCACGTGCATTAATATTTCAAAAAGCCGATAGAACATCACACAGCGATCTCATCGAGAGAGTAAAATCCATTAACGAGGAAATTACCAAAATAAATATCTCGTTAGGTCAGAGAGCAACAATCGACGATCTCAACAAGGAAATTAATAAACTCAACGATCTTGTTGTTCCCGAATTTACCAAGGAGTTTAACGCGATACGTGAATCGACAGATGAGAAAACAAGAAAAATCGACGAGGATATTACTAAAATTAACGATGAAATTAACGCGGTACGTGAATTAGCGCGTCAAAAGGTTGATACATCAGCGAACGATGGAAAAATTCAAGAAATCAACGAGAAACTTCTCGCCGTAACAACAAGCGTCGACGAAATCAAAATAGAAATGTCATCGTTGGAACTTATTATAGTACCACCGGAGGTACATACAGCAAATCTTCTTCTCAATATACCATTTGTGATGAGGTCAGAATATTTTACCTGGACACCCGATAATGATTCTTTTAACTTTACCGCGCCAATTCAAGGTGTATATCGAGTATATATTATTTCGAAGTCATTAATAAAATTTAACGTGACGGCTCTTCTTCGTGAAATTTATGAATACCATCCTGGATTTTTCGTTATTTCCATAGATGAAAATAAAACTGAAACTTTTAAATTAACGCCATCGGATAGAACCAACATGGGACCAGTGCATTATTTTGTAATTTTCGAATATTTATTTGGTTGGGGTATGACCAATCCCCCCAAGACGATCAGCGCTGCCGAAGAGGAGGATCCCGAGCCGTTTAAGGTTGCCGAGATAGCGAATCCCCCAATCAATTGGCTAGATAAATAACTTATAAATGACCGCATCGGATTATCGTTATAATCAGGCGCGATCATGGCAGGATTCGCTAAAAAAACTCCTCGACGAGTATCAAACAAAAATAAAAAAATACCAGCGTAGATTAGTTATCATTGACGTCGCCGTGTACACGGTATCCGCGGTAGTCGCTGGTGCTGGAATAATTTTATCCGCGGTAACAACAATCGCGCTGATCGTTGCAACAATAATAATCTCGTCAACAACGACAATTGCTGGTGTTCTCAATATCGTAGCGAAAAAGATATCCTCGTGCACGAGTGAGAAATTATCGTTGTACAAAAACAAACTAACCAAGATCAACGACGCGTATTCGAAATTATCATCGCTGCTTTCCGAGAGTCTCAATGATGGCGTTATCTCCGATCTAGAATTTTCGGCAATGATCAGTATTTACTCCGAGATTGAACAAATGAATATTAATAATGTCCGAACTAGCCCAGATCGTGACAAACACGACACCGCCGACAACAACGTTAATATCGTTAAGCTCAACTAAGCCAGAATTTAGCATCAATTTTCCAACACCAATCAGCGTCAAAGAAATTGCGTTAACGCAATTGCGTGTCTACAACAGCTGGCCTAATGTTAGATCGAAATCATTCGGTAAATTATCATCGAATAATTCGCTTGTTTTTGCCAACAAAAACAAACCCGATGGAACGCCTGATTGGATCGTCGTTGGCATACCAACAGGCAGTTACGAAATTGATCAGCTGGATAAGGAATTTACCACCAGAATATCAAATATAACCGGCGATGCTACTCCGGGAATAAAAATATCTGCGCACGAACCAACACTATCATCGATGATAGAGGTGAAATCGCCGTACATGGTAGATATTTACCAATCATCGATTAGGACCATATTAGGTTGGCCTGAAATCGCACCTCTAGTAAAACCAAAAAAATCAGATTTTATTATTCCAGGTTGGTACGAGGAAGCTCCTCCAGAACTACCGGAACCAAAAAAAGAAGATTTTACCACCGACGAAGGATGGTATGGAGATATCAAACACAAACCTCTGATCGATAGCGCCATCAACCTCATGAATAACCACAAAATTAACCTGGTAATATTCGCTTTTACTTTTATTAACGAAAGAATTCTCTCGTGGTTGCCTCTTCCTAAAATTCCCCCCGGTGTGAAAATCTTCGACGCTACCCACATTAAGATAATAGCCCCCATAGATGGTATCTTGGTAAAAAGAACCCTCGACGAATTTATTCAAGAACATAAATTACAATTAAATTTATTGCGGGAATCCTTTCATGAATGCATCTTAAATAAATCAGGCTCATGTAGCGAAATTATCAAACGCGTGAAGATTTTAAATCAACTCGCGAATGATGTTGAATATTATCATGGTATGTTTATTCAGGCGATAGTTGACGATATATCAATTGCCGATTATGTTCTTCCTATTAGCAAATTCGAGTTGATCAGAAATTCAGGAGAAAAACAAAAATTCATGAGAGTATTTGGATTAACCGAGGAAACGCTACCAAATTTCAAATTTCCCGATTATGATGTTGATAAAATGAGAAAATCTGTTACTGATACCATCGATGATTTATTTCCGAAGTTACATGCCGCGTGGACTAAAAAAATACAATCGGAATTAATTCTCAAACACAATAACGATCCCGCCGGGCAAGGGCGGCATATTTCGCCAGGTATCGTTAATATAACGGAAGTTATCGCGATTTATCTTCACGCGGATGTTGTCGAGGGCAGCTACAATGTTGATTCGTCAGAGTCAAATCAAGCACAGCAGGGATTTATATTGTATTCGTTTTCACCTAGCGCCTCTCCGGGTTATTTGATAATAAAGGAGCCGGTGAATCCGTTTTATCTGCGATGTCATAATCGATTATTGTCGAAGATAAATTTCAAACTAACGGATCAGAAAGGAAATTTGCTTGATATACGCGGGGAAACGATAAGTATCAATCTGCTGGTAAGATCGTAAATCCATCTGCCATGGAAAAACAGGCCAAAAAAAAATAAATAAAATCCAGGGAAATTTTCAAAATTAATATATTTTTTTAATTTTTGTTTTTTTTTTTGTTGTTTGCGGAAATATTCAGGAGGATATTTCCTTGGCCTTGCTCTCATCGACAAGTTTTTTCAGTTGTCTGATGCGCGAGCTTGTAATTTTTCTTGATTCATATTCGTCGGATAAAATCAATCTAGCTTTTTCCACTAGCGTAGATAATTTAACAAAATCCTCAATTTGATCATCGCTGACTGTAGCTAACGATTGATACATCGCAATTTGGATTTTCTTTATTAATTTGTATTCGGATGGTAGCGTGTATTTGTATTCGAGTTTTCCTTGAATGATTGTTTCGAATTCGGATCGAATTTTATTCGTGTCCAACTCCGAGGGAAGATTTATTTTTTTCCTTAGATCATCGATGGCTTCGATGATGTTATTTATGTTTTTTTCATTCATGTTATATTAATTTTGTAATATTCAATTATTCTTCGTCGCTTTCCGAATCGAATATTATTGGTATATAAGAAAATTTGATCCAAGTGCCGAGATTGTAGGAAAATGTCGCATTGATTTTTCCTTCTGCCGCGAATTTCACCGAGCGTGAATTAATTTCATAATATTTCGCAGCTGCAGTCATCGATTCGAATATCATCTCCTCGCCCGTTTCCTGATTTATCGATTTGACCGCCCTGGCATATTTAGGGTGTCGCCCAGTATTACCATATATACAATTTTCACTCGGAGTTACCACGCGTAGATTGGATAGTTTATTATTGAGTTTGTTTCCGTCGGTATGGTCAATGACCAAATTATTCTTGATGAGTCCGCGGAAACACTCGAATACAAACCGATGAAGGGCGTAATTTGTGGATCTTCTCTTTCCACCATTACTGAAGTTACATATCAAATAACCCGAATTGCCAACTCTACCAACATGTTTCTTCGTTCTGATATGTCTGACGGTACCATCGGATGATGCCTCGTAACCCTCGATCGTAGGATGAGATCTATACTCGTGTGTGATTTTCATTGCAGGAATCGTCGATTTCATTTCCATATACAATATTCCATTTGTTTAAATCATAATTTGCCTTGAATCGATTAATATAATCTTCTTCGCATGTTATCACCGAGGAAGATTTCTTTTTGTAATATCTGAGCAATTCCCGATAATTTTTCCCTCCACAGGATAAACACAATCGAGTCTTTCCTCGCGTGCCAACTTGACAAACTAAACACCGCTGTGGTCCTTTACTGCCTCGTCGAATCGCATATATGTGAGCACCACAATAATCGCCTCTGCAGGATTTGTCGCATGATTTTGTTGATCCGATTGGTATCCACGAACATTTATTCATTATAATTTAGATATTTGTCTAAAATATAATAATGGATACATTTGATCTTGATGAGGCAGAATATATCATTCCTGAGGTCGATCGTGCCAAAAAAGAATTTTTCGATGATGGGGGGATTCATGTTTGGTCGACATGGAAAACTAACTCCGTTGATGCTACGATGAATCTGGAACGGGCCAAGAATATAATCGAGCATATAAAATTCGAACACAAGGAGGAGCGATTTATCTTTGGGATAAAATTCATCGCACAAATGCCTGACGACACTTGGATTATTCGCGATAAACGAGATCCAATACGTGGCGGTAAGAAAAACGTCGTTCTTGATAAAAATTCGAAGCCAGGATTATTATTGGGAATTGACGGTCCTTATTATGCTAGGGCATATCCATCTAGCGCTGTTGTTTATGGAATTTATCGGTTGAATAATAATCCGGATGTGAAAAATCTACCCGCGATGAAAGAATCTCCGATGATAAATTGCGTGGCTGAGCGCGTTATCGAGCACATGAAAAATGCTCGTCGCGGATCTGGCCTGACTCAGTTGAGGTTGGGTAAAATTAATTCATGGGCAAAGACGGTTGTTGATGGCGCATCGATTGACGATGTTGCTGTGTTGAGCAAGAAACTTAAATTTCCTATCACGGTGAAAACACTATCGGGAGAAATATTATATTCGTCGCCATATAGATCTCGAGGAGTACCAATCGAGATTGTTGATCATAATTCACATGCGTGGTCGCAGTCGGTAATGATATTCCCGCGAGATCGGGTTGTTAAATTTTATCCTGTTGATGATGCAAAAGACAATTCCGATGCCATGTTCCGATATATCAAAATATTAGCCGCGTCTGATCCAATATCGGTTTGGTTATTCTCGAGCGAAGAAAAGTATGATCAGTTTATATTGCCGCGCGGAGATATTTATCGAGATGAAAAATTACATGAATCTATGAAAAATATTGCGGTGAAATATTCGTCAAATCCTGATCAGTTATTAACGAACTGCTTTACTGTTCCGTCTGTTGCTGCTCACGCTGCCAGAGAAAGAAATTCGTGGAAACCTACAAGGAACGAATTTCTCGCTGATATTCAACTTAGCTGTATCGAATACGGCCATGGCGGATTATGGAATACCAAATATTATTTCGAAGATATGATCTCCGTTGATATGAGCGCGTGCTATCCTGGAAGTTTCCTAGGATACGGCGATTGTGCGGATTATTTTGCTAAATTTGGTCATCCCACCAACGAAATGACAAGGGTAGCAATTAACGGACCGTTACCTGATTTTGTCATGACCGGATTCGCTTGTGTCACTTCATTTGAGTTTGCTGAAAATTTACATAAAATTTGTTATATTTGGTTTGGTCGGCATTTCTCTCAACGCAGATGGGTCCCTATAGTGTTATTGAGGTATATGCTGGATTCGTCAATGTTAATATCGTTGACGGTTAGCGAGGCAATTATATCATACAGGAAACAAACTGAAGTGTGGCTACCGACGGATTGTGAAAACGCGAAAGATATCGGAAGAAAAATAATTGGTAAATTTACTCAAGGAGGATCCGTTGATCATAAACACCGACACGCTAGATTGTTTATCAACGATGCCGAGATGGATTTTATTATTGCCGATACGGTATCACGAGGAATATTCTGCAACAGAGAGAATATTATCATTGACGGAGAAAAATTGGGTACCGTAATTAGCTATCTCGATGGAGAATCAGCGCAGTATACGCATTTGAGGTCTTCGATGCTCGCTTATGTGAGTATAAATTTACTGTCGATGATAAATAAATTTTCTGATATCGCGGTAAGGGTCGCAACGGACTCGTTTTATATCGATAAGAAATATCAGTATAGGCTGGAGAATTTAATCTCCGATGGCTCTTGGGGCACTTGGAGGATAAAAAACGAGGATATTCTAGATTACTGTGAGGACGCCGATGTCGAAGATTGCGATAAATTTCATCGAGATAAATTTGAGGAAATATCGACGGCTGCATCCGCATTTGACCCAATTTCACGTAGTAAATTCGTTTACATGAATGGTCCTGGTGGTAGCGGGAAAACAACGAGAGCGATAAATTTATTTGCGAAATCTGATATGATAGTGTTGACTCCAACTCACAGATTAGCGCGAGAAATAAGGCAACGCGGCGTTGATTCTTGCACGTATCACAGTTATTTCAAATACAGCGGTGGATTATGGGATTCGGCTCGTATGGGAAATAAATATATCAACAGGATCATAATATTTGATGAAATTTGCACAGTAAATTTAGTTGTATTAAAATCGTTCCTAACCTGGCTGGAGGAGAAAAATACAGCCGTGATAATGTGCGGCGATCATGGCCAGCCTGATCCGATTGATGGTGAATCTCCTCACGAATGGCTCAGGAACTTTGTTGACTATTATGAGGAAATCGACGCTGATTATAGATCCGATGATATTTTATTGACTGAATTTAAGAAAATAATTCGATTACAACCGAATAAAATTCAATGCGATGTGATGAGAAAAATAATCGACGAGACTCCGATGGATATTTTTCTTAATTTATGGCGTCCCGATCATTTGATCATTGCTAGTAGGAAAATTGTTCGTGATGTTATTCAGGAAAAATTATTCAAGCTTCATTGCGAGAAATTTCCAACATTGCAGGTACCATTGTGTTACAGGCCCGCTGATACCAGAAAACAAAATATCAGTGTTACTTTACCATGTGGAGAGGAAAAGATCTTGGTACTAAACGATATTATTCTCGTTGATATTAATCTTGTCAATGACGCGATAAACGCAGAAAGATCACCATGGAAATTAGGCTATGCAACAACGATACATTCATCGCAGGGATTAACAGTGGATGGTCAAGTTTGGATCGTCGATGATAGAATTTCCTGGTCAAATTTAGTTTATTTAGCCGTGTCAAGAGTAAGAAAATTATCTCAGTTAGGTAGAATTCGGTTTCACATTAATGACGCTGGCGGTAGTTGAGTATCTTTCGGTATTATTTGTAATTCTTCCTTGGTAAATCCGCGTTGTGGCGCTAGTGAATCTAGGAAATAAATTGCTGGTCTCCCTGACGATCTTGTTACGGTGGATATTTTATGTGTTGTAACGCTCCAATTTGGATCAGTTGCTCTTTTTCTTCCTCCTTCGGCCTCGCCTTCTTTATATAAATACCGGACCGTGACGTTACCTAGCACAGGTGGAATTGCGGAATCTCGCTTTAGGGGTATATTTGTTTTTGTAATTGCAATTGCAGGTTTCATTGCTATTGTTCTCGTTGTCTCGTTATTTAGTGCGTTAATCACGTGAGGTAATCTTGATACCCAATCATGAGATCGATTATCTTGAATAAATTCACGCGCGTACTGATATCCGAATAATCGTTCTGCAAGCGTTTTGTTGAATCTCTCAACGATAGCTTGATTGTGATGAACACCTACAATACCGCGACGGATTTTAACATTATTCTTTTTCATCAGTGAAGTAACCGCGCCAAGAAATTCTCGACCTGGATCAACCTGAAGAAGCTTCGGCCATGTTAATGGAGATCGTGAATAAATTTCGCTAAACGCCTTAGCGATCTCCGTTGCTGTTTTATTCGATAACGGCTCCGCTTCCTTGTATCTGCTTGCGATATCAACAACCGTTAACACGTATTTATATGTGACTCCGTCGACGGTATCGTAAGGAAGAAACATTAAATCAGCCTGATGGACTTCATTAGGGACGCTGACAGAGAAACTCGCATATGATATTTTCTTAGGCGGAGGAAGATAAATTTGCCAAACTGCCTGTTTCGATAGCCACGATTCAGCAACGGACTGTTTTACTTTTGCTGCCTTGGCAAGTTTGGCAATTGCTGATTTTCCTCGCCAGAATCCTCGCGGAGAATAATATATTTGCTCCATATTATTTACCAGCGCCGAGTACTAATTTACCTTTCATTGCGCCTTTTATCAACCAAGTTGCCAATTTTTCTTTGAAACTTTTGTCAGGAATCGCGTTTAGTGCGTGAATTAGCCTAATATCAGCGAGATGTCTTTGTTGTAAATCCCCGCTGCGATACGCAAGATCATGATAGTAGCACGCGTTATCGATGGCGTTTACTGGATCTTCGCCGGGATTTGGTTGATTATTATCGTTGAGTCTTATATCGAGCCTCGTACCAGGTCCGCAGTAATTGTATCCTGGTAGATGCTTTTCTCCGGGATATTTCGCCCAAGGCAGCCCAGGTAGATTTTTCATGGAGGCGGTAATGTCTCCTCCGATTCTTCTATTTTTTTTTTTACAAATCTGAATTTGCGTGTCTTGCAAACTTCGCATTCTCCTGCAATTGCGTTTCTGTTATTGCGTGTGACGATTTCGGTTGGATTTATCGTAGCTGTGTGAGTGCGACACTTAACACAATATAGATCCATGTATTCTAGTAACATGAATGTAATTGATTTTTCCGCCACGAAGAAACGCGAACAAGCGAAACACAACGCGGTGTTACCGAATTCGATAAGGATGATAATTATTGGCCCGTCCGGTTCTGGAAAGACGCAATTGTTACTAAATTTGATAATGCGATGGCTAAAATGGGACAAATTGTATTTGGTTGCACCGTCCGTTGATGATCAGCGTTGCTATCAGGTACTAAAGGAATTTAGCGACAATACCGACGAAGGCACAATCGAATTCATCACAGACATCAATGAAACCCCATCCGTGGAAAATTTAGATGGCGATGTTAATAATCTTGTTGTATTCGATGATGTTATGCTGGATAAGCAAACTAATCCGGCTAGGATATTTTCACGTGGCCGACACAAGAACACCGATGTGATTTACGTGACGCAGCGATATACGCAAATTCCAAAGGTAATTAGGGACAATTGCAATATCTTATCCGTTTTCAATGGCGTCGATACTCACACGCTGAGAAATATTCATCAGACTTGGTGCAACGGCGATATGGACATAAACAAATTTAAAAATTTCTTCAGCCGCGCCCAGGCAACACCGCATGGTTTCATCACGATTAATCTTCATGATCCGCGTAGTAGATATCGAATCGGTCTTGATCAAATTTATTCATGAGACTCGCAGCCAAACTTTGCAAACTTCATCGACACCAGAATAAATTTCCCCCCCCCCCTTTTTTACTTGTCTAGAATCATTGAATTTGCACACAAAAAATTGCAGTCGGGAGTGAATTTACGCAAATTAATTTTCGTAGGAAGGCTTATTTTTGAAATCTGAGGCTTCTACGGGAAATGTTCTCGTAGGAGGCCTTATTTGGTCTGGAACGTCTGGTCTGTAGAACTTCCCTGCTGCTTGAAGTATGTGGACATTTTCAGACAATATCAAAGTAACGGTGTGATCCAGTACAATCCGGATTGAATGTCATGTTTTATGATGTCACAAATTGTGACAATGAATGCTACTTGTATAGATTTTTAACAAATTGTTTATTCCATATATTGTGACAATTAGACTTGCTCTTTTCTTGACCTAGTTTAGTACATGGCCACCACTGTAAGAGTCCACACAAATAATTTTCGCCTGGAAGTTTCTTGATGACATTTGAGGTGCAGAGCATTGTAACCATCTCTATTAGTACCACACCTTGCAACAAAAGATGGCTGATGTGACCTACGTTTCACATTGAACTGGCTTCGGTTAAGTGTTGGCATTTTAGTTTATGACTCTGCAAGTTTTTGGTATGCTTTATTCAGTCTTTCCCATCTAGGATCATGAAGCTTGGTGGAGGATGCATCTTGATAATTATTATAAACTCATTACAACACGATTACTCTAAATTAAATAACTCATTATAACACGAGTACTGTCACTGGTACATAGTATACCCACCGTGTTGTAATGGGTATTAAATACTTCCATTTGTAAAGCTATCTTTCACTGTCAGGACTTTACAAACCTTACTAAGATCTGGAAGATTGAATTTGACCTTGGAGAAATTTGAGCCTCACCCTAAATTATAAACTATGACAACATAATATCACAACTAAAGTTAAAACATTAGGCAAAATAACATATTTGAAATTGCATTATATTCATTTTATAAATAGAGAACTTTTTTTAATTACCATTTCCTCACTACAACCATATGTCAATAATCAAAGTTGTCAATAATCAAAGTACATAATACATGTAAACAGTATATAGAAGTGATGAAAGGAAGTTGGAATGTATTTATAGTTACAAAAGCAAATAGAGACATGTACATGTATAATATTAACATTACACACACTAATCTATTAACTACATTTAGTGATCAATGCCCAGTAAATCTGCTATCCAACCCATTATTTACTATCCAATTTGGCATGAACATTTGTCTACTATCCAACACCCACACTACACAATCAACACACCTATCGATTAACCAGTTTTCAATTATCTGCTCCAACTCCTAGTTATCTACTATCCAACACTGTTTGAAATGTGAAATCTGTCTACTCCAATCCATAGTTGGGGACCGACATTGTCATTTGTTTTGACACACACAATGCTAAAGCTAAGATTACAGATAAATCAGACTTACAGAATTTTAAAAGTCATTTTATCGTACACATAATAATTTCTAATGTGCTCGTTCAATAATGTTCCAAAATGACACTGGAATTTAGAAACTGATAGTGAAATAAATGTATATCCTTATGCAAAAAAAAAAATAAGTGGCTGCTAACATTTCTAAAACTCCACCTTCTTGAGCTTCACACAGAATTTATAAAAGATTAGAAACCTAAGAAACTTTCTAACACACTATTTACTGTGGTCATCAGAAACGCGTACAAAGGGTAACCTTATGTTAATTTCTCCGTGTCCTATAATGTATCAGAATTTTTAATAACATGCAGCCTTTTTTATTTATTCTTCCATTTCTCTAGTAATATTATTGGGCATATAAGAATTGTAAAATTGGATGATAGTTTTATTTTAACAAAAAGAGGGGACAGGAGATAGAAGGGACATTCTAGAGGGGTTAGGTAGTTTGCTCTATTTATCAGGATTAGGACTATTCAAGGTGTTTTACTGATAAAGGTTTAAAATTCTACCTTGTATGAATGGGATGGTAGTTTTGTTTAAAATGGGTGAGTATGGTGAGGTTAGGAGTATAACAGATGAGGCTGAGGTTTTGTTTTTTTTAGAGGATCATAGGAAAGTTATTGAGAGGTTAGTTTTATTTATAAGTATTTCAATTCTATTTTATACTGCTTCTTTTACATCCTTCCCTGTGCTATCAGTAGATAAGTGGGTTTTGGTCCATCCAAACAAAGGTATGGAAGTTATTGAGATATGGACATTTTATTTTAAAAGGCACCCCTATTATGATACATCCTCTTGATGTACTGTTATATCCATATACATGTATTTATCAAGCAAAACTAAGTATGGCATTTCAACAAACTCACATTTATTACTAAATCTGAACCAACATGCTGTAAAGCAACATTCTACCTGTAAGAAAAGAAAATCTGCAGCATAATACAGCATTTCAGTTACAGTGCAAACTCACATTTCTTGACATGTTGCAAAGAATGAGCCTTAACATTTGAAACATATGATGTAATACATCATTTCATTTAGAGTTCAGACATGTGTCAAATTAGAACCAACATGTTGTAACCTGAACCATATTAAGTGTAACATTGCCACCAATTTCATTTAGAATCAACCCGACATCAAAATAAGTCTTTTGTTGTAAATTTCATGTCAATTTGACTTTCCATTCAAGTGGAGTACAGAATAGAGGTTTTTAAAAAATGACTACTGTGGCTGCCATATTAGAAATCATATTGGCAGCAATTTCATTTGGACATCACAAGACTCTTGGAGAAAATCCAATGTTGATGTGACCATTATACAGTTGGAGTGGAGACTTAAAAAATGTTCAAAATGACTGCCACAGTAGCTATATTGTAAACTCGATCTGCACCATTTTCACTGGAGACCAAATAGACATGATGAAAAGTTTTGTAGTAATAAACATATGTTGACATGACCATTTTAGAGATGGCTTTTGTGGCAGCCGAAATAAATGTGTGTGTGGCATTACTAGGATAATGGTTTACGGCTCTATTTATTTTCTGGTGGTACATATTTTGGTTGTTGTTGTTGTTGTGGGGTTTAACGCCATTTTTCAGCACATGATAGGCTATGCATGGCGGCCAGTATTAATGGTGGAGGAAGAACCCTGGAAAACTCCAGTAAGAAGCACCGACCGAGAAGCTACTGGCAAGCATTCTCACATACCCACATTGGCCAAATCCTAGACTCAAACCCACGCAGACAGAGGTGAGATTGTAGTGATCCGTAACAGAGAGTGCTTTAGACCATTCGGCCACCTACATATTTTGGTATTTTTTCACTGTGTATGGAAATTCCCAAATTATCTTGTTACAAATTGAATATCTGCACCATGCTGTCAGTTTTCATGACAAAATAATTATTTGTCACAAATAAATTTTAAATGTTACAAATACAATTACATATATGATCTTTAATCACGTGTTTGACACCTGTCACATATGCCAACATGGTGGCCAAATTGGATGTTGTGAAAGATATTCAAGCTGAAAACTTATTGAAAAGTTTCAGATTTAAAAAAAATAAGATTTTTAGGTATTTACTAGCGTTATGGTAATTTGTGAAGTACATTCCTTTGTAAGACTGGAAATCATCCTAAGATTTTTATCAAAGAATTTGTTTTCTGTTTGAAAATTATGCGATTTCTCAACTCCAGTTGTTTGTTGAGCAAGTGTATTGATGTTTTCTGACCCTCTGTGATAAACATCTTGCCCTGGTGTTGGCATCCCACTCAAAGTTTCCCTGCCTATTATAGCAATAGTATAGCTAGTAAATTGTAGGCTTCAGTGTCAACACTTCCTATATTTATCAACAAGCTCTATAATGTCAGCACAATGTCTTTCACTGAATCCTAGCTATAATGTAAGCTTCATCATACCATTTAGTACAAAAATAACCTAATCAACAATTGAATACACACAGAAATTTCACATACTACAAGGTACTGACCATTTAACATTTTTCTGGGTGGGGTTGCAATTTTCTTTTGAGCTGAGATACTTTACTTCTTTATCTCAAGATATAAAAAATTATTCAAATAAGGTGCTATTCTGCATATTCTTCCGGCTATTCACAGATATATTTTTCTGAAAAGTGTCATGCACATGCCCTTGAACATTAGATTGTTGGTTCCTAACATACTGGTGGTATACCATAGTATATATTGTGGTGTGTTCTGAAATACAACAGTTCAAAATCTTTCATGTTATCCAGCTCTACACTATACACCAAAAAGACGTTTTAAATTTCAATGTGATAGTTACACTCATGTCTTTATATTTCAATACAGTATTCCACATTATTGCTTTCTCCAATCATCTGCATAAAATTAAAAATAATAGCTCCAGTTGTTAATTTTATTGAAACTGAAATTATGAAGTCACCAGTAAGTAATCTTTATTAAATTACAATGACTTGTCAACCATCTGAGGACCAAATACTTGTGATTACTCCAAATTTTGTAATCAATTACAGATGACTGTGATTACTAATTATGATTACCCCAGTTCTGGTTGATAACATTACTGTTTTGCTTGCAGAACAGACACTGATGTCTTACTATATTTTTATTGCTGAGAGGTCATAAAAGGATATCCTGAAAGACAGGTGGACGGGTAGGACTGAAGAAAGATAACCAATACAGCAAAAGCAGTGGAGATATCAATGGAGAAAGGACTTGAAAGCCAACATGATGGCAATGGGTAATCAAAAGATAACTGAACAACTTGCATCACTTTCAAACTGGACACATTTTTATTTCCTTCTCTGAATCTCTGAAATACAGTCCAATATTATTAGTTCATCTGCTGTTTATCTAACCTCCACTTGTAGCAATTATAATTATCTTAACAAAATGACACAAGTTGAAACCAGATACATGTCTATACAACAAGGATTCTCCCATCAATATGATGTATTTGAAACGAAACATTATGGCTTATGCAGAAGCCACAACTCTAAATGTGAAAATATAAGTCTTCTTAATGTGAATAAGATGTGAAAATGTAACCCAGGTCTTCTAAATGTCAGGCTGTATACCAATTTAGATGTGAAATTACAACCCAGGTCTTCTAAATGTGAGGCTGTATACCAATTTAGATGTGAAAATATAATCCAGGTCTTCTAAGTGTGAGGCTGTATATCAATTTAGATATGAAATCACAACCCAGGTCTTCTAAATGTGAGGCTTTATACCAATTTAGATGTGAAAATACAACCCAGGTCTTCTAAATGTGAGACTGTATACCAATTTAGATATGAAATCACAACCCAGGTCTTCTAAATGTGAGGCTGTATACCAATTTGGATGTGAAATTACAACCCAGGTCTTCTAAATGTGAGGCTGTATACCAATTCAGATGTGAAAATATAACCCATGTCTTCTAAGTGTGAGGCTGTATACCAATTTAGATGTGAAATTACAACCCAGGTCTTCTAAATGTGAGGCTGTATACCAATTCAGATGTGAAAATATAACCCATGTCTTCTAAGTGTGAGGCTGTATACCAATTTAGATGTGAAATTACAACCCAGGTCTTCTAAATGTGAGGCTGTATACCAATTCAGATGTGAAAATATAACCCATGTCTTCTAAGTGTGAGGCTGTATATTAATTCAAATGTGAAAATGTAACCCAGGTCTTCTAAATGTGAGGCTGTATACCAATTTAGATGTGAAATTACAACCCAGGTCTTCTAAATGTGAGGCTGTATACCAAATTAGATGTGAAAATATAACCCAGGTCTTCTAAGTGTGAGGCGGTATACCAATTTAGATATGAAATCACAACCCAGGTCTTCTAAATGTGAGGCTGTATACCAATTTAGATGTGAAATCACAACCCAGGTCTTCTAAATGTGAGGCTGTATACCAATTTAGATGTGAAATCACAACCCAGGTCTTCTAAATGTGAGGCTGTATACCAATTCAGATGTGAAAATGTAACCCAGGTCTTCTAAATGTGAGGCTGTATACCAATTTAGATGTGAAAATGTAACCCAGGTCTTCTAAATTTGAGGCTGTATACCAATTTAGATGTGAAAATATAACCCAGGTCTTCTAAATGTGAGGCTGTATACCAATTTAGATGTGAAATCACAACCCAGGTCTTCTAAATGTGAGGCTGTATACCAATTCAGATGTGAAAATGTAACCCAGGTCTTCTAAATGTGAGGCTGTATACCAATTCAGATGTGAAAATGTAACCCAGGTTTTCTAAATGTGAGGCTGTATACCAATTTAGATGTGAAAATATAACCCAGGTCTTCTAAGTGTGAGGCTGTATACCAATTTAGATGTGAAATCACAACCCAGGTCTTCTAAATGTGAGGCTGTATACCAATTTAGATATGAAATCACAACCCAGGTCTTCTAAATGTGAGGCTGTATACCAATTTAGATGTGAAATTACAACCCAGGTCTTCTAAATGTGAGGCTGTATACCAATTCAGATGTAAAAATATAACCCATGTCTTCTAAGTGTGAGGCTGTATACCAATTCAAATGTGAAAATATAGCCCAGGTCTTCTAAGTGTGAGGCTGTATACCAATTCAAATGTGAAAATATAACCCAGGTCTTCTAAGTGTGAGGCTGTATGCCAATTTAGATGTGAAAATATAACCCAGGTCTTCTAAGTGTGAGTGTGGTTATGTGAGAAAACTTGCCAGTAGCTTCCCGTGGGTCAGTGGTTCTTTCAGGGGTTTCCCGGGTTCTTCCTCCACCATTTATACTGGCCGCCATGTATAGCCTATCTTGTGCTGAAAAATGGTGTTAAACCCTACAACAACTACAACAACAACAAATCTAAGTGTGAGGTTGTATACCAATTCAAATGTGAAAATATAACCCAGGTCTTCTAAGTGTGAGGCTGTATACCAATTTGGATGCAAAAATATAACCAGTCTTCTTAATGTAAGGTCATACCCCAATTTAAATGTGAAAATATAACCTAGACTTCTATTTGTGAGGCCATCTCCCAATTTAGATGTGAAAATATAACCTAGACTTCTATTTGTGAGGCCATCTCCCAATTTAGATGTGAAAATATAACCTAGACTTCTATTTGTGAGGCCATCTCCCAATTTAGATGTGAAAATATAACCCAGGCCTTCTAAACATAAGGCCATATCCAAATTTAGATGTGAAAATATAACCTAGGTCTTCTTAATGTGAGGCCGTATACCAAATTTAGTTTCAATCCATGCAGTATTCTGAATGTAACTGAACTGGAACAAAACTGACTACTTATGTACCATGACGTAATGTGGCAGAGAGATGCTGAAAACAATATTGAGACTTCTCCATTAATATGGTGTGTCCATACCACTGAATAGAGCCATTTCTATTCATCTATGGTTTAGATCCAGCCAACTTTCTTAACTGAAACAGTCTGCATCCTATTGAAATGAAGATTCTTTACATATATCCGTCATATTCTATCAATTCAAAATTAGGCCAACCTTGAAAGAAAGACCATCTAAACAATAAATCATCCAATTTATATAAAATTTTGCAATCTAAAGATTGCTATCTTGTAAATAAACCACCCAGTATGTATAAGGTACATTTGTTTATAAGCTGACTTACATTGAGAGAGAGAGCCTTGTGGCTTCAAAGAGCACAGATATTTAAAGTTACGTCAAGATCTAATTGCAAAATCATGCCTCAATTAACACTACATTAAGAAGTTCTCTATACATGCTGCTTTGAAAAAATAACATTGTTCACATTTCTGTAATATACATTACCATATTTACTAACTATTAATTATTATTGGTTAATAGTTCTTTCCGGGGTTTTCCTTGGTTCTTCCGCCACCATTTATACTGGCCGCCATGTATAGCCTATCTTGTGCTGAAAAATGGCGTTAAACCCTACAACAACAACTCACTACTAAAACAAAGATCCTGATCTGCCATAACATAATATGCCTGCAGATCAGCTCTTATGCTGTTTGTTCTACTGATTACTCCTAATAAACTGCAGTGTAGTATACAATGGCAGATCTAGGTCAGTGCAGTTTGCAGTTGGACTCATCAGACAAATGAGTAAATATGGTAGAAATTTCAGACAGACAAACCATTTTCTCATCGTTGACTGATATTGTTACTAAAAGCTATGCAGAAGTAAGCCATCCTCAACATTTTCTAATAAATAATATAAACTGTGGCTTCTTTTTGAGTTTTTAGGATATTCATCTTGATTCAACAGGTTTTTTTCTTCACATCTCATCTTTTTTTTTCTTACAGGTAAAGTGTGTGTGAAATGAATTCTCTCTTGATACACTGACTATTAGCCTTCAGATTCTGAACTCTCCTCATCAGCCTCCTCCAACCATTTTATCAGTGGCTCCACCTACAAAATCAACCAAGATTATAAAAACACTAACAGAAAAAGGCTGATCAATCTTTAGTGCAGAAAATATTTAGCTGCAATTCATTTGCATAAATCAATACTCATAAGAGTAATTGAACAATTGCTCATACCCACTACAGTAACAGGAACTTCATTCAAGGGAAGTAATTCAGATCTCGAGCACAAACATCAGTTTCACTTGAGAAGTGCAGTGATCTATTGGGGGATAGCAGGTGAACAGATCAAACTTAATACTCCTTTTGTTCAGTATCTATGGGCTCCAAAATGTTTCTTGTAAAGAGTTTTGATGTAGTTTTTTTTAATGTACAGCACTCCTTAACTATAAGGCATTCATTATAACACAGTTCTTGTTACGAAGCAAGAATATATAGCTATGGCTGCCATTTTATTAATGTCAGAGGTGTAGAATATTTTTTTAAAATTCTGTAAACAACTAATTATATAATAGCTAATATACTCTCTATATGTATGGGTTTATTATTAGGATCATTATTATTAGTAGAAGTAAACATGTTTATTTGCATCTAGGTCAAGGTTATTCTGATTCCCTTTGCATACCTCACATAGTCCAAGTTCTATATTATAATTGTAGTAACAGACCTTCTAATTATAAGTAACATTTTATCTTGTAAACATAAAGGACACTCCAGATTGAAATTATCCATTAGGTAATCATTTTTGTTAGAAAATGCTAATTGTGACCTGAGGTCAAGTAGAGTACTATATAATCTTGTTAGTGGAAAAATTACTCATTCATGCTTTAAGATCGAGCAGAATCAATTTGTATTAATGTTGTGTCCAGACATTCATTTGGGCAGATTTTTTTTCTGGAGTGCTCAAAAACAAAAAAATATTCTTGGACAGAGATTTTCATGGGATTTATAGTGAATTCAAACCTGGAATTATATTACTGTGTTTCAATAAAAAGACTGTTGGTATAACACCATGACATAAGCTACCAAAGACTTATCAACACTTTCAGTTTAATTTGGACTGCAACTAAAATTTATTCAGAACTTTTGTTATTAGGGCTTGTTTTGTAATTTGTGGATTATTTGGGATTTAACTCTCAATTTTGTATTCCAGAAAAATAAATTATTTATTGAATTTTACACTGCTTGTTGATTTTCTCTCTTTCCTGTTTCTTACTTTAAGAGTATAGACTCATAACAACTTTACTATTTTCATGTAAAGCATTATGATGGAATGATGTACCTGGGAACTTGTTGACAAAAGTTCTAAACAAATAAGGTACTTGTATTTTGGACCATCTGAAGAACCTGTAGTATGTTTTTCCTCTGATACAATGTATTTAAAATGTATTTTGACAGAACTTTTCTAAGAATGTCCAAAAATGATGAAAACAATATACAAACATCCAGTTTTAAAAAAAAAAACAAATTCTCAGGACTGCTTTGTTCTGAATGCTCCTCCTCCAACTTTGACTCCACCTTTGATATACTGTTAGATGTATCAGTCAACACATTTCACATAAACAATGCACTATGAATGGCATTGTTTTATCCTTCACACAGAATATAATGAGACACAAGTTACTCCAAAAAGAATTTAAATCCTTTTTTCTGAGGTACTATCAAGACACACTTTATGCACAATGAATTTTGAAATTTGCTCACAATTTTCACAGCAGCTTTGAGACAATACAGTAGAACCTCTCTTGAAGACCACCACTTCTGCCAAAAATTTGTCTCTCAAGACAGGTGGTCTCTTATAACAGGTCATACCACTATATAATCAATATATCACTGAGAATATGGTCTTTCAAGACAGGCAGTCACACATAGCGTAATAATACAATAAAAATGATTTTTTTCTGACTCATCTTATCATGATGGTACAGTGTGACCCCGCTATAACACAGTAGTTGGGAGCCATAGAACCCGACCGCGTTATAGACACCACCATGTTATAAGCAGCGAGGTCAGTTAGCTGAAGAAAATGATGCATGTACCCAAAAAAAATTGCAATGGGGAGTGTAGGTAATAAATACGAGCAGTAAAATACGTGCTTCATTAGCACAGTTACCATTTTAAATTGATGCATATTAAATGAGAAATACACCTTTAGTGAAAACTGAAGGCATATATAATAGTTTACTTTATTTAGAGAACCACAAATTGGTACATATAAGTGAATACTGTTTATATATACATGTCTAATGTATAGCATGAACAGAGTATCAACACCGTGTACTCACCCGCGAACCTCATCATATACAGTGAATCCATAATACAAGTGATTCCATCGAAAATATGCACACACACAGCTTTAAAATATTCAATAATTGTCACAGGTCATATTGGTCTGAATTCAGTGGGGAAAAAACATAGTAAAATCACGTAACAAATGACAAATTTACTTTTCAGTATGTCCCAGGTTGGTAAAAGTTAGTTTGCGTTTTAAGCTGCCGTTGGTAGCGTTCGTAAGTATAAACTTTTCCCTACAAAAAGGAAACAATCACGGCACAGTTAACGTGTTCCAGTCACATTGGAAAATGCAAAAATCCATCAGATTCCATCACTTTTATTTAAGTTTGTACTGACTTCCTTTGAAGAAAAGTTCTTGTTTCTTTTGAAAGATTGTAGTCGGCTTTCTTTGATGAAGGGTGCATGCGTTATTGAAGTCACAGCTAAAGGACAGCTTTGGAGAACCAAATAAATGCCCATTTCTTATTGCGGTGGCAACATCAAATAATTGTATTGCATGACTGAGACTGATTTTTTTTTCCATCTGCTGAGTACATTTTCATAAGGGCTGTTCCAGTAAAACATATACCCCCCGGGGGGAAGGCACTTTCAAATTCAACCAACCCACAACAGAAGCAATTTAAAAAAATTATGATCCACCGTCAGATGTGTTTTAATTGAGAATCACTGCCCCCTACAGAAGTATATTTTTTAACATAATTTCTGGCTATGGGTTAGTGGGCAGTAGAAGCGATTTTAATATTGGGTTGGGGACAGAAGCAATTTAAATGACAGCTGGTTGGAGGTAATCTACTGAATTCATATACATCATATAATCTATTGCATATTTTTATTTATATTCATTCATTATAATCAGTCTTTTGTCCTTTTGTTTGTTTTTCTGTCAACCAAGTATGTCTCTGATACTGTGAAATCACAGATTTTCATGGTGGCTTATTATATGTAGATGTCATTGATCAGTCCCTTAATACCTACTAATTTAACATCCATGAATACAGATTTTATAAAAGATATTTCCATTCTAATACAGAAATCATGAATTTGTATCCTTACTAAACTCTGTGTTTCCTAAAGTGATCAATATGTCTTGCTATTTTTCTTTGTTCTCAGGCATGCTGCTTTTGATTAGAATAATAGTTAAATCTTGTATTGCTTTAAATGTGTGGTCAGATTCTATGATTCATTGTTATTATTTTTTCCAATAAATGTTTTGGTAAACTTATATGATTTGTCGGAGAAAAAAAAAACAATGATGCCTGTGGAAGTGACGTTGCATCATTTGTCTACTTTTACACTATATCATTTCTTGTAAGAATATCTTTTTCAGTTACCGCTGTCTTATTTTATTTTTACGCCTTGTTGCAAGACTAATATAAAGTTATAACAAAATATATCAAGTCAAACATTTTTATATCATAGATTTTTAAAAAATGGATGAAAGTCAAGGAATCATTTTTCCCAGAGCACTCATAAAATCAATGTCATTGCAGTTAACTGCATTGTCAACAGCATCATCATCACTGATGGCCTAGCAGTAACATTATGCACTTTCAATCCAGTTGTCACAGGTTCTATCTCCCACTTCTAGTCTTTCATATGAGACTTATACCTATGGCCTGAGGGGCTTTCATGGCAGAGTGGTATAAGATGCATGTCTTGTGATACAGATCTGAGGGACTTCCATGGCAGTGGTACAAGATGTTTGTCATGTGATTACTTGGCTCCAATGTGCTAATGAGAATGTTGCCAGTTACTTGTGGAAGGTCAGTGGTTCTACATAAGTGGTGTTTGGTGTCTCAAAAGGACTTGGATTTTCTTCAGTAGTAAAACTGGCTGCCATATACAGATTCTCTTCATCTGAAAATGGTGTAAGGCCATACTGATCTACTGAAACCCCGAGAGCTCATGTCTAAATGACTTCAGCTGTTGGAGATAAACATCAAATCAACAGAGGCTCCATGTGCCCAAGTGTACTAAGGTGCCTGCTTTTACGTCACTTAAACATCTCACAGAGTGAGTTTGTGTCACAGATCAACCAATTTAGGTTGGTGGTCTTTCGGGGTCCTTCCTCCACCTAATATACTGTAAAAAAATCACCAAAAAACCCAAAATCAAACCACACTGAATCAACCAACTAATGAACTGTAGCAACAGCAGCAAAGGTACTAGTCAATCATTTTTGCCACAGCTGTACAAGTTTACAACTTTTGACTCAAGTAATTTTTGTAGGCTATAGAATATCATCAATTATGCCTTTCTGACAGTTACCTAAAAGTCATCATCAGTTGGTGCAAATGGATTTTTTATGGTGAGCATATGAGATGGAAAAGTCTTGAGCAATCCTCCATCACACACTGCCAAAAAGTTTACATTTTAGCTCACTTAAATTTTTTCTTAACAATGTTCATTGTTCCAACTAGAACTGTTATAACTTATTCAAGCTATATTCACCAATATCTGATGATATGCATCTGTAATAAATATTTGAAAAAAAGTATGAGAATGCATCAATGTTTTTCAATGATGCATTTGAATTGAGCAACAACTACAATAAACAAACCAAGAAATAAAATTATTCACATCTCTCAGGCAGAAGTAGGGTATAATCATAATCCGCCAAATGATTTTTAATTTTTTAAATTTGCCAAATATTTTTATCAACCATACTGATTCAGTGGACATATCACCAGAATGGACAGAAACAGACCAGAAGGTTAAAATCAATTTCATACAGCTTTTAAGTAGCTAAATTCATATTGGTTCAGTTAACTGTACACCCTTTATTGTCTTCCTTTTGATGAAATTTCTTACTGAAGCTAAGAAAATAATGTTGCACACATAAAAAAGAGACACACTTCTACTCATTATTGTTTTTATTATACTTCTCCATTCCAGCCTGTTCTAATGATCTTCTCCCCCCACATACTGTTTGTCTTGTTTATGATATGTATCTAAATTTCTCACTTACTTTTCCTACTACTATACAAATGTTCTGTGAATATGCATATCAGTGTGAAACACAATGGGAGACTAAATTCAAGATTAAAAACCTCTACATTTCTGGATATATTCTGCTTGGATTCCATATTTCTGCACAAAACTCAAGAGTTCAGGCCTCTGCACTAATTCAGTTCCCACTGTAAATTTGTGCAAACACCATGATATTAAAATTTAGTAACTTAAAATTCTGAGTGCTCATGATCAAATTTATATCAGTATAGACACATCTATGATGATGGCTTTTGTGAAGAAAAAAACCCATAACAGCCGCATCATTTTCTGGATCTATACAAATTTGAAATGTGTGCTTTCAATACTGCACCAAACAGTCAGCTGCTTATTTCAGTAATGAGTCGTCCAAACTCAGGTCTGTAAAGGGATGGAAATTATGTTAATAAAACAATGTCCCTTGTCCCTCACTTTTTTCAGTTACAAGTAGGACAAGCTCTCAAAAGACTGTTTTTACTAAAATCTTACTTTCATTATCAACCAATCAGGGACAGTCAAACCCATATATACTCTATTTTATCTTCACTGATTTATAGTATGGTTCTCGTTCTTTCACATCTGTAGTAATGGGAGTCCTTGAACAACTCCATGGTTGTAAGCCTTTTTCGACCATGCTGAATGGACACACTGTAAGATAATGTTCAAGTAACAGAAATACCATGGGATAACCAGAGACCAATAAAATTGAATAGTCAAGTTATCTCCCCTGCAGGGATGCTGCCAGGATTTCAGGATGTACTCCAAGTTTTGTGTGTGTGTGATCTCCAATGCGGAAGTGGTGGTGGTAGGAATAGCCATTGTTAAATATCTCCCTAACACTTTAATATCTGTCACTCTTTCTTACTGTTCCACTCTGTTACAGCTCTACTGAAATCAAAATTCTCGAAGAGATGTCATCTCTAGTTGTATAGCGATTATTACTGTGAGGTCATTGGGCATGGTCACGTGGTTGTGGTGGCGTCATGGTTGGGATGGCATAAAGACTATAGGCTTACTCCATATTTGACAGCTAATTATGATGTTGTCAAAAGAATTTTAAAATTTCTATTAATTCCGTTGGACTTGGATACTTGATTCATAGTCAATGAACAGGTTCTAATATTGATGTGCTTATTCTGGAGCTATTTTCCTCCATCACATTCAAGATTTGGATATACCAAAGGTGAAATTGGTACAGTTGCATCCTAAACTACTATCATGGTTACTTCAAATGTTATTTAATGTGAGACTTTAATGCAAGAACTTGTAGCTTCAGTGATTTTTGGGTTAAAAAAATTAATTTCTTCTCAAACAACTCAATTTGGTGCAGATTACATTGTTTTTTAATGATACGGTGAGAAGTCTTGATGTGTAAAAATTGCACAAGAAATGAACATCAGATCAGAAAATTACTACCACTGGGAAAATACTGATAGGAATATACAGAAATAATAATTATTTAAGTAGAATATGTGGTGACAATACAAGCACTAGTTCTATAACTTTGTGCAGAATACATCTTGTACAACTATTCTGTTGTTTCTAACAGTACTGTAATATGGCAATAACTTCTGTCCACTTTTTACTTTAATCCCTTGCTAATTAATAGTTTTAGATTTTACAACACTAAGCACATTTTACCTTTTGACAATAACACATCATTATAAATATTTAGATTGCAAGAAAATAGAAGTTACAATTTTATTAAAAGCACCGGTACCAGTAAGACTAAAGGATTTGGTAAAAAAAAGAAAAGAATCAGGATGAACAGATTAGTAGTGTAGTAAAAAATCCATATATCAGAATGACATCAAGTATTTTTTCATCAATTTCATCATCAGTTAATGATACTGCTTAAAAATGTATCATACTAGATAAGATACTTTTTTAGTTATCCATTTTGCAATACAAATACCAAATGATGGCTTGGAACTAAGTGCCAAAAGGTCTGCAGAAAATACCACCATGATCTATACATATGGAAGAACCAAAAATAAACAGGTCAAATTTTATCCATCTTGCTTTGAGTTTACACAGATCAGTCAGTCTCTTATGTTTAATGTCATTTAATTTTTGCACATAGAGAGCATGTACATCATTTGGTCATACATATGCATATAATACAAAAGTCTGTCTTTTTATTCTTTTGTTGCTCAGTGGTTCTGCCAACTTGAGATCTACACACACTTAATTATGTTGTATGGGGATTCTCTGATGTTCCTTATAAGCATTAAAATGTTAATTGTTTCTGAATTTAATATGATCCTCCTCCTCGATGTACAAATATTATTCTGTGCTGTGAACTCCTTTCATTGCCTGCTGTCTGAAATGCATATGCATAACTAGCTTGAACAAGTTACTGTTCTTTATTGTTGTGCAATTTTCAACATCTCACATGTATGGCCCCATGGGTATTCTCTCTTGGATATCTCTGTCCCAGAAAGAAAAGTTTTGAACCAGAGGTCTCGTTAGGATTTTAAAACTAAGAGTCCATGGCTCCCATTTTGGTAAAAATATGAGTCCCATCAGGAAAAGTTGCAGTCCCCTCTCAGAAAACTATGCCAATTATAGTAACTACTGGTTGCCATAGAGTTTAATTTCTTCACTCTTTATAACACTGACATATTTATAACACTGACATAGCTCTTGCTTGTCCATCAGAGTGAGTCTGAATTTTTTTGATCCAAGGAAGGTCTTATTCAAAGCACTAAGCTAGGCATCACACACTTTCATACACCTGGCTAATGTCCCTTTCAAATTATCAGTTCTAGCAACTGTAGCCCTCTCCTGAATCTCACAATCTTCGTCAGTTTGCCGTTGAACCCCAAAATACTCATTCAAGTCTATGACTCAACATATCAGGATTCCGAGGTCACATGCACTGCTTATTCCATTACACTCGGAAATGAACACTAGAATGAAAGCTAAAGTTGTTTATTTGATGTACTGTTATAAATAACCACATGTACATCTCTGGGTATTTCTGCCTCTAAATTCAAGCACTGTAAATATCAGTAGATTTTCCCACCCAGCTTCCAGTCAAAGCCTTTGATCTCGCCGCTTAGCTATTGCAGCATGTTCTTTTGATGTACTCTTATAATGGTGATGAGGGGGGGGCTTTCAACCACAAAATTCTGTCATTGTAAATATCATCACAGCTAACTGATCAACACATTTTTCCACTATGCAGGTGACCGAAGCAGGACTGGCAAGTATTTGAATTTTACCGCCCGCCTAAATAAAAAAAATTGGCGTCCAGATACGCGTGATTTTAAGCGTTTCCGAGACCTCTGTCAGTTTTCATTAACATGAACCCTGCCAAAGATTCACTTCCTTGAATCAGTGTTTTGCTGCCTCTTATGCGAGATTTTTCACTTCCATGATGCTGTATTGGGGTTTTAAGTCCAACATTCCCATAGTATGATTGTTTAGATATGGGTATATTTAATAAATATAACCGGCATATTGTCCATCCAACACGTACATTGGACTGGCACTCAACATCAATTTTGGGCTCAAAATCACACACTGGTATTTCCAGTGACATTTTTCCAATGTCCAACAGACCGATATACATGAAATTCATTGTCATCATAGCTATCACCAGCCAGTATTTGCCGACTGAAAAACGTCGTGTGAAGACAAACCGTGTTGTGATTCAACCATTTTGGTTTCCTGTGTGGCCCTTATTGGAAACACGCATTTGTAAAACTTCCACGATGAAAGTAAGGCTAAAACTCCATAAAATGCCTGTTCCAGGGCCAGTGAACGAATCAAATTTCGTTTAACAGCCATTCATGTTGGACCGAAGTATCCTGATATCTGGATGTCGCATCAAGCGTTGTGAGACAGCTGCGGCAGCGCAAATTACGTTGCGAAATGCACTTTTTAAGTTAAAGTTAAAAGTTTAATAAAAATTGCATATTGCGCAAAGAACATTTTTTATATCCGCGGCGTTGACGTAATTTGCCGAACACGTATCACTGCTTTAAAAGTACACGAATTTGTACAAAGTACGTGCACTCGCGTGTACTGGCATCATTTTCTGACCCAATGTTTTATTCACGTTAGACCGCTAGGAGGGGGGTAGATGCGATTTTAAATATATATTTGGGGTTTTTTTCTTTTTTCTTTCTGACAAACCCACCAGTGATTTCTCATTTTGTTAGCACAACCCACAACAGAAGTGATTTTCCTAACCAACCTTCCACTTTCAGAATTAAAATAGTTCGAAACACAACCTCCTACAGAAGTTTTTTTGAAGTGCCGTCCCCGGGGGGGATATATGTTTTACTGGAACAGCCCTAAGAATCGGTGCTTCAAAGGTATTCTGTTTCCTTTGAAATTTCAGTAAACAATTTTATCTGGGTACATTTTAAAAAAGGAATTGAACGTCATTTGGACTATTCTAGGTACTGTCCCTCCATGCCTATTGAATAAACCAATAAGCAAGATGGATTTTTTTTTTTTTTTTTTTTTTTACATTTGTTATAGCAGTGTGATGCTGCCTTCCACACATGCATCTGAAAATTAACAAAGGGTCAACAGACGATAAAGACGCAGGTGTTTTGGTCTGATGACAGGGATTATTACAGAAAATGTGAATGTTCTGAAGGATTTAATTCTGAGTGAAAAGAAGAGGAATTTTACTTACAATCCACATAGAAATGTCACATGCAAAGATATTAATTACTAGCGAGCGGCCAAAAATCCAATGAAAGACAGATTATGAGACAATGCCCGATCCAGTTCATCTCTGTTACCAGAAATGTCAACAACAAAAAAGCGGATATTTCACAACATACAGTACTCATGCTAGATGTCAAGATAAGCGGATTATGATATAACAATGCACTGTTTAGATGGTTTGTCAATATGGAGAAAGAATTTGTTTATGGAACAATAGATAAAATTTCAGTGCATTTTGTATCCAGTCTGATCCTTCCTTTCATAAGGCTTCTGAATTTCTGCACTCCAAACCAATGGTTGAATATAAAAGTTCAAACAGCCAACAATGTCGCCAATAAAAAAAATTGTCACATTGTATATTTTGCCACCAATAAGGAAAAACAATCCAAGTTTGTGACATTGGCGATGACCTACGTGATCCCAGAATAAACTTTTTATGCGTTATTTTTCATACTTTTTAGTACGAAAAAAATACATACAAAATTTCAGGAGCTATGCCACGATCATCTTGTATTAATCATATGCGATCTCTTCCCCGAAATGATAATAAACTTTATACATTTTTTTCATACTTTTAAGAAAGAATTTCTTTTTTTTGTGTACAAGAAAAATACATGTATATGAAATTTCAGAAGCCACACTGTAACTTCAATTTTCACTGATGTATTGTATAAATCTTCCTAATGTATTTTATTTAATTGTTTTCTTGGCAACATGACATTCCATCCTCTTCAACAAACTTAGTCTCATTTTGTGTTGAATAAGACACACACCATGTACATGCATGCCTCCAAAGAAGTAAAGTAACATGTATTACTGCACTGTGTTTAGGTTTCGTTCATTAACTGAACATGGAAAATGTTCAACAAATGTTGAAATGGTCTTTTTGCTTCAATAATTTTATTCATATAAAATAACGGAATGATTAAAATTCATGTTTTTAAGTATATAACAAAATTTTGACTGAGTATTAAAAATCTTGGACCCTCATTCTTTTTGTGTAAAATGCCTTCATTAGCTCAGGCATCATATGCCATATGACCTCAGGTCCAATATGTTTCAGCACTTAATAACCTATATGTGTGCAAACTAACATGTGAGGGAGTGACAGAGAGATGACTAAGTCCTTACATTTTCTGAAAACAAAATGGAAGAAAACATCCAAAAATTTTTTTACCTGCTTACGTATTTCTCTCTGCTTATCTGGTACTATTTCAGCTGATGTTGAACCCTTTTTATACCACTTAAGGATGACCTGTTCATCTAGCACCTCAAGGTCATACAGGATGTGAATGACTTTGACCACTAACTGCAGATTCAATGAACTCAAGGATCCAAATTCCTAAAATCAATCAGATAAGAAAACTTTCAACCATTAAATACATAACACAGTATAACAGATGGTATTTTTCTAATGATAAGCCAAGGCAGCTTGCATAATTTATAAATGTAATTAAAAGTGGGGATATGCTTATTGATACACAAATCTTTGTTAGCTAAATATTTTGTGAAATTTGCCAAGGCTACAGATGGACTTCATGACAGAGTGGGCTTATAAATTGAGAAATACAGTACTGCTTTGTTTTATCTACAGTCTGGATAGCAAGAATCCAACATAAATTCATGTGGTTGGCATATTTTCATGCCCACATCATTTCAGTTCATCGAGAAATAATTGACTGGATCTGCAACTGTGTGCTTGAGTTGAGGATTAGAAGCATTTCATGTAGCTAATAGCTAAGTAGAGATAACAACAGTGTGCTTGAGTTGAGGATTAGAAGCATTTCATGTAGCTAATAGCTAAGTAGAGATAACAACAGTGTGCTTGAGTTGAGGATTAGAAGCATTTCATGTAGCTAATAGCTAAGTAGAGATAACATCAGTGTGCTTGAGTTGAGGATTAGAAGCATTTCATGTAGCTAATAGCTAAGTAGAGATAACATCAGTGTGCTTGAGTTGAGGATTAGAAGCATTTCATGTAGCTAATAGCTAAGTAGAGATAACATCAGTGTGCTTGAGTTGAGGATTAGAAGCATTTCATGTAGCTAATAGCTAAGTAGAGATAACATCAGTGTGCTTGAGTTGAGGATTAGAAGCATTTCATGTAGCTAATAGCTAAGTAGAGATAACATTTCTCAAGTTTTGAACAATGTTGAGTAGACTGATTCTGTAACTGTACCAAACATTAACATAATTTTATTAAAATAACCATGGTATCATTCCACAAATGCATGCTGCTCCCCTTCAAAAATACAATAAATTCATTCCATCTTTGTAAGTGATAATGACAAGAGTCAAACCAAAGTACAGAAGACATGGATATACAGTGTCATTCATCTAATCCCAAAAGTGATGGCAATTGTTTTGCATATAGTAAAAATAAAATAAAGTCTTTGACACTAAATACAACTAAACCAATGTTGTTCACAAAAGGACAACTTAAAAATATACATCAGACATATGCTATAAAAAACCACGTAAACATCTGAACACAGAAATCAATCAGATTAATTTTAAAAATATGGGAGTCAAAATTTACTTGGAGAATCCATAGTTATCTGATTGGCATTTTGTCTGTACGACCTACAATGAGATTTTAAGTTTTGACCTTGAAAAAAAAAGAAGTGAAAAATGAAGACTACTGATTCTTATAACAAGGATTAACTGCAGTTATCCATGTTTGGAATGTAAAAATGTAAGTGAGGCTCAGTCAAATGATTAATAAATACCATTCAAAATAAGACAGAAGTAGGTATGAATCTATGAGTCTAAAAGAAATGAACACCTCATGCTAAAATAACAATCTGTTCTGGAGAAGCAATAGCAAGATTTTCAAAATATTGTATTTTGGATACCAGTAGATGCCATTTTGATTTCAGACAACTAGATATCATAAGAAGTCTTTCACTGAAAAACCCATGTCAATAGAACCATCCATTCAAACGGAGTAGCTACAGCAAGTTTGTTAATATGGCCAACGTGGTTGTTCTGTTAGATCAGCAATATTTTCATTTAGGACCAACTACATGTCATGAAAAGTGATTCTGTTTAAACCTCATGTTGATATGACAATCACGTTGATATGACAATCATGTCAATACAACAATCATGTCGATATGACAATCACATTGTTATGACAATCATGTCAATATGACAATCACGTCAATATGACAATCACATCAATATGACAATCACATCAATACAACAATCACATCAATACAACAAGTCGATATGACAATCATATCGATATGACAATCAATAAAGCAGGAACAACAATAACAAGAGTTTCAAGATAGTCAGAAGCTACACAGTAAGTCTGATGGTCACCACTTACATTCCATTCAAGATTACCTACACCTCAGGATGCAAATGTGTGCCATGTTTCACAAATTTCCTTCAAGTAGCTTAGGAGGAGTAGTGACACAACAACTTCGTTTCTTTACAAATAAAATATTACCAAAACTCGTAATTTTCTACACTTTAATATTTTATAAAGGTTTGTGCAATCTGATGTCTCAAGCTGATATGTAAAATTTAAATATTCTAAATTATTTAGATTCTTGCAGTACACAATTCCAACTATTATTCTGTAAAGCACTGCAGAAAAACACATAGATTCCCTAATGTCCCATCTTGTTCAGTCACCTGAATTCAGAACTAATAAACAGGCACATACACACCAACCCCCATGAAATGTAAACCATAATTATCTCAAATAAAAAAATTCCTTAGATTCATTACAGCAAATATATGTATCACATCATATGACATGGTTCAGTTATCCCATCACACATAATTCAAGGCACATGGCACTGTATTACTGTGATAAAAAATCAGATGCAATTTGTTGATAACAGTTGTTTGTTTTCAACATCATGTTACTTTATCAAACCACATATACAATACTTGCAGCTGAAAATGCTGTGAACTTACAAGATCATACTTGCAATACTACTATACATGCTTCCTCTCTTGGTCTGGTACTCATTTGATGATCTGGGAGAGTCCAAAATTCCAAAATATCTGCTAGCTCTAACATGGCAATAATCAAAAGTGTCAGTTAAAATTCACCAATGCAGCACCTTCTATGAGAAGTGGCAAACTTCCTGTGTCTGACAAATGTGATGGTTGGTACCATCTACTGTTGGCTCAGTTCAAACAATTATCACAATGCCAAAAGATCAGAACCCAAAATCTGGGCATAAAAGGCCAAAATTTTCCAAAGTCTTACAGAAAAAACATTTCAATTTAGGATGCTGTTTTAACTAAATACAGCATTTCTCCTCTGATAAGCTTTGGGAGGGATGACATCATGTAAATGTTTCAACAGATAGGGTCCACATATTATCATTACAAATAAGGTAATTAATCCCACTACAAGTTACTGTCAAAAGAAATATGTAGCTCATATGGTAGAACGCAGTCTCATAAACCAAGGGTTGCAGATTCAATACCCATCTGACCAGCCAATCAACCACCTTGGTATGCCCATGGGAAAAGCACTTAGTTCCTATTTCCTCATTATTCTATTCCCAATAATATGTTAAAAATGTCTTTAAAACCAAAACACCAAAACAAATACTTTCAAAAGAAACCACCAAGAGGATAGTGTTGGGACTGGTTGGCCTGGTGTCTGGATAATATGACTTGGTGGGACATCATGCTACATGTCTGCGGCATGATGCCCCAATGCTAGACATTATAAACTGCTACACAACAAAAATTATAGCGATATGACTGAAAAATTGCTAAAGCTATGTTAACAATCCAAATCACACTCACTCAAAAGAAACCCTCTTCAGAGCAATGCAAGCTTACTGCCTTTATTTGGATCAAGACCGGTTTAGAATCTGCAGTTAGTGCCCATATTTAGTGATCTATGTGCAACTTAATCTTCCCTATTATTATTTACTGTTCACTCTAAACAGCCTTGAATTGGTACTGAAAAAACAAATAAAATGTGTTCAACTGCTATGTGCCAAGCAACATCCCATTACTTGAAAATGACTTGATATAAAACTACAGCTCCAATCTGCTCCCTTCTCTTTTATGAAAATGGGATGACATACACATAAATGCACTTTTACCAATATTTGTAATTTTTGTCTTATATAAAATACTATTGTTATTTCTTAATAGGAAATGAAGACTGAAGAAGATGATGGTGGGATGATGATGATAATGATATTTGTCACTTACCTCAATGGACTGTAGACAGTGCATTTGTGAATCTGCACTTTTGATATAGTTCTTCATCAAAGATAAAGATTTCTGAAGATTCTGCAAAACACAACAATTACTTTAAATTAGGAAGGTCAATATTATATTCTTATTTTAAAAGGTACAGATACATATTATTCTTGTCATAAATTACTTATTTTAAAAGGTACAGATACATATTATTCTTGTCATAAATTACTTATTTTAAAAGGTACAGATACATATTATTCTTGTCATAAATTACTTATTTTAAAAGGTACAGATACATATTATTCTTGTCATAAATTACTTATTTTAAAAGGTACAGATACATATTATTCTTGTCATAAATTACTGAAGGTGTGGAATCAAACTTCACATTTTTCTAACCTATATCATTACATCTGAAGCACAGAAGTGGAGGGTGGATAAAAGTTAAAAGGCATTTAAATCACTCCTGCTTAATCTATTTCCATTTCCTTTCTGTGTTTAATTGAGTTATATTTCCTTTCTTTTTAACTGAGGTTCATTTCCTTTCTGTTTAACTGAAGTGTACTACCTTTCTGTTTAATCCAGGTATATTACCTTTCTGTTTAATTGAGGTCTATTTCATTTCTGTTTAAATGAGGTCAATTGCCTTTGTGTTTAATTGAGGTCCATTTCCTTTCTGTTTAACTGAGGTGTACTGCCTTTCTGTTTAACTGAGGTATATTTCATTTGTTTAATTGAGGTTCATTTCCTTTCTGTTTAATTGAGGTCTATGAAATAAATATCAATATCATTGCAATACTGTATATGTTTTACTTACCTCAACTTGCAGTAGTCAATTTGTAAATTAGAATATCTAATATAATTCAGCTTCTTAATAGGTGAAACTAGATACGAAAGCCATGCAAGCAGCTCCAAATTGTATTATCTATGAAAATTCAACTTTTGAGACTTACCCCTCAACACAAAACCCCTCCCCTGGGATTGCATCCAGGATGTAAAGACTTTATTAAACACCATACCAAAATATACTCACTCTGTATCAATCACCAGTGACAGAGTTCATGTTACAGAGAAGCCTGATTGACAGATGGTCAGAAGGATGTGCAGAACACAAGGATGGACAAAATTAATCATGGTTTAAAGTCCAAATAAAACAAATATCTACTATGAGACTGGGCAGCTTCTATAGAAAGGTGCCTCTAAAACTGTTTTGCTAGTAGTCCACTAAGTCAGAAAGTAAGACACTAAAGTCAGCAATTAAGACATTAAGCCAGTAATTAAGACACCAAGTCAGCATGAGGACACTAAATCAGCAATTAAGTGCCCCTAAAACTGCTTTGCCAGTAGTCCACTAATTCAGCTATTAAGACACTAAGTCAGCAATTAAGACACTAAGTCAGCATTTAAGTGCATTTAAAACTGCTTTGCCAGTAGTCCACTAAGTCAGCAATTAGGACACTAAGTCAGCAATTAAGACTATTTCAGCAATTAGGACACTAAATCAGCAATTAAGTGCATCTAAAACTGCTTTGCCAGTAGTCCACTAATTGAGCAATTAAGGCACTAAGTTAGCAATTAGGACACTTAAGTCAGCAACTAAGTGCATCTCAAACTGCTTTGCCAGTAGTCCACTAAGTCAGCAATTAGGACACTAAGCAATCAATACACTAAGTCAGCACTATCCCAAACAGCCAAACTGTTTTGACTGCTGACTTGCTCAAGCATACAGCTGACACAGTTGGCATTCATGAGAGGTGTGCAAGTTTGTCGAGACCAACCTAACATAGTATTATATTCACAGATTTACAAATCGTACACACAAGTTTCTGGACACTCTGCCATTATAATATACTGTAATGACTGCAAGCCTTTGAATAAAAAGTCCTAAGACTTAATTATTAGAAAAAGTTATTTTGTATGACCTCTAAATGTTGGGACATGAAATTATAACAATTGTTTGCTTGGACGTAAGCGATCTTAAATAAGTACCTGCATACTTGTCTTTGGTAATTGTGCTAATGTAATGGAATAGAAGTCAGACAGAGACAACCAAAGGCAGAAAGCTGATGGACAATAACATTCAATGGTTGGTCAATCTAATAGCAATTATGGAAGCGAAAATTAATTTAGTACCGCTATTATGCATGGAACCTCATCCTGCTCAACTAACTTTAGATACTACAACATTTAATTGGTGTGGATTAAATCTATAGAACAATGGGTACAGGCATTGCCACCAGACAAAAATCCCCATTTACCCAAGCCAGTTTCACAGCTTAAACAAATACCTGACCTGGACTGCTGTCAGAAAACAAGACAAAAATGCCAATTACCACAATTTTACACAAAAGGAAACACCAAAAACAACCAGATGACCAAAATAAAAAGTGGAAAGAATGCTGTGTAGAAAATTACAATTTCTTTTTGTTGAGCCTAAACACAAAATTAAAATGGATCAATGATGATCAGTTACGTGACTACATGCTGGTTATGTGCAATGATGCATCTTTTCATATAATCTACAACACTTTGTTGGATTATTTGTATATGTCAAAAACGGAAACTCTTGAGTATGTGGGTCAAAGAAATGAATGGATGTCAAGATAAAAAGTGATTTGGAAGAATGTGATTGGGTAAAATTGATGAATAAAGCAAATCTGCATCTAATATTTTTTGGGAATAAAAAAGGACATCAGTGATGCTATGTATGATTTGCACTGCCTAAGTACTGTACTGTACATGGGTCTCACAGTAAACTATAAGTGACCCATGACTTATCAAGCCTTTATTTACCTTTATTTTATTTCATATTGGAGAAATCAAAAAATATACACATAATATAAAAACAATTACAGCAGTTTATAAGTTTATTCACATGGTAATTTATCAAAAGCTAGTCAAATATGTGCAATGTGTAGCAATCTTGTCAATTTGTTTGTCTTGGCATGTTTTCTATCTATAAGTGTTGGGACTCCAAAAATGATACATTTTTTTCTATGTGTATAAGTCTTAGGACACCAAAATATTTTGTTTTCAGTCCTAAATATTGATGTTGTTGTTGTTGTTGTTATGGGGTTTAACACTATTTTTCAGCACAAGATAGGCTATACATGGCAGCTGGTATTAATGGTGGAGGAAGAACCAGGGAAAACCCCGGAAAGAACCACCGACCCATGAGAAGCTAGCGGCAAGCTTTCTCATATATCCACATTGGCTGAGCCCGAGACTCGAACCCACGCAGACAGAGGTGAGATGGCAGTGATCCGTGACGGAGAGCGCTTTAGACCACTTGGCCACTCGGGGCCCCGAATCTTGATGTCTTTATGGTACAACAGCAGGAATATAAAGGTATAAAATGCCATATAGGAAGTACAACTGGCATCATTTTCATTTAGAATCAGCTTGTTATCACAAAAAAGTCTTTTGGTAAAAACCTCATGCTGATATGACCATCCATTTAGCAATAACAAAAGTTCCAAAATGGTCAACAATGCGAGCATAATGGATATCAGATCAGCACCATTTTTAATTTGGACAACTAGACATTATAACAAGTCTCATAATAAATCTCATGGAGAAAACTCCATGTCAATATGACTTTGCACATTAAAGGAATAGCGCTAGAAAGAATGTCAAGACAGTGGCAACACGGGATGTCAGACTGGCACCAATTTCATTCAGTACCAACTAAATATCATAAAAGTCCTCTCATGACAACCCCTGACTTTCCATCCAGGAGGAGAAGCAATAACAAACCTTTTAATACTGCTGCCATGCTGGCAATATTGGCTGTCAAATCAGCACCTAGATATCATAAGAAATATACATCATCACAGGGAATCATCTTACAAAATAATATCTAGATGTAACCAGAATTCCTTGATACACAATAAACTACAAACTTACCATTTTCATGACAGGGAACACTTGTGATGCTAACTGATCTGTAGCTTCAGAGACAGACTGTTCTAAAAGAACCTTCGTTACCATTACGTTCAGCTCTTGTACCGTGGTATTATAAGCCAATCTGAAACCAATTCTTGTACCTTTAATGTGTATGTACAAAAATTATGTAATAGCTTGTTTCAGTGAAAACTTCAAGATGTTTACTATAGGCAGAAAAGAGATCAAGCTTTTATAATGTTGTGTAATGCTCCTTCCACTTATGAAAACATTTATGCAGACCTTGCAATTTTAAGGATAAAATATAATTTATTTATTGATAGGTTGCTAGACAGACTGATAGACTGATTAAAATAATCTTAATATCTAAATGCAGTAATGAGTCGAAGCCAACTTTAACATTATAATACACGTTAAATCACAACTCTAAAGCCAATTATTGCTTGCAATGTATTTAACATATGCTATCAGTCGAGTCCAACTGCAAACAACATAAACCAATACGCTATCATATAATGTGCTGACAGATCAAAGTCTATGATTTTTGTTCTACTAGTTACTCCTAACAAACTGCACAGACCCAGATTTACTGCTGTGTTATATGATGGCAGATCTAGTTCTGTTATGTTTGCAGCTGTACTTATCTTATAAGTGGATATATACAGTATTATTCACTGAATGATAGATTTTCTAGAACATTTCACTATTACTCTGAAGATTAAACTAGTTCTGAATAGGCTAACTACTTCTGCACTGTCTGGGCCCAAATATATGTGGCATTTAAAATCTAGTGCCCAAAATGCAGGACGATACATCTATTATAAAAAATACAACTTCCATACCAATAACACTTAGGTAAAGAATCAGAAATATCAAAGCCATCAATGTTAGACAAAAAGAGTACACTTACTTTAAAGAATTAATTTCAACAATTAGATTTTCTGCACTAATATTCTCATCTTTCCCTCTCTTCAAAGTATCTTGTAATTCCATATAAAACACTGAAAAAGATAAAAGGAATCTGAGCTAGTAGAGATGGGTGCATAGGGATCCATTTTGCTATGCATCCATCACTACTAGCTATAGGGAATCAAAAACAGAAGAACTTTAGCTGGAAAACCAATAATTTAGAATTGAGCAATCAAGGGCCATAACTCTTCTAAATAATGACACAAAGTAACTGAAATCCAACTGATTCAAAGTCTCATCAGGTAAAAGTGCATAACTCTAACTGAAATGCAACATTCCTTGACAAAGTTCTGCAGCAGAAAGCAAAGTTCGGAGAATGGGCAATTAGGGGTCATAAAATTTTCTAAATGATAACATGGAACGCTCAAAATTACCCATCCATGGTCTCATTAATCTAAAGCTGCATGCCAAATCTGGTTTGAAACACAATGAAGCTTAATAAAGTTATGCTGTGGAAATCATAGCAAACAGGAAAGCAATTAGGTGCCATAATTCCTGTTAATGCTGTGGAATGCTGGAAATCAAACTTATTTAAGGTCTCATCAATCCAAAGCCACAATTTGGTATGTAATTTTGGGGAAACCTTAACTCTTCTAAACAAGACAAAAAGTACACAAGGCACATTTGGATCTGAGGCAATGTTCATACCATGCTGTATCAGAAGATACTGAATAATTTTTTGCTATGCCAATTACAAGAAACATTCCATATAAAGAAATGAATCACCTGTCAAGAGTTATAACTTAATTTGATTAGACAAAACACATAAACAACACACCTAATTCAATGTACACCTCAAAATATTATGAATCAGTGAGAAAAGTTTTCAAATTTAAGAAACCATCTGTTTTATTGGAAATGTATCATATACAGCTACTATAAATAGAAAAGAAGGAAAGTACCTATATGTCTATGATGGACAAATGTACACTTACGCTGCTCTAACCTAGCAATCTTCTTTTAAAGAATATTCTCAAATTTATATCATGTGTGGGATTATAATGATTATAACAAAAATGACAAATACAAGTTTTTATTTTTTATTTCTGTTTTGTTCTATTTAATTAATAAGGTATGCATGACCTTTGTCCATGATTGAGGGTAACATTTTTGCCTACCTGGGTATTACCATGCATTGTCTACCTGATTTATGTCACAATTCTAAGTGGTGAACAAGATGTTTAGTAACATTTAAGTTCAAGACCTAACCCTGCTAAATAGTTAATTAAATTTTCCATTAGTTTTACAGAAATCTACAGCATAAGAGTCTGTATATAAAGAGCTTAGTAAACAATTATTCATTTATATTTCATAACAGTCTTTGGAAATCTATCATTAGAGTTTTTTAGTTGTGTTCAGATATAATTTGAAATGAATCACTTATTTAAATTATTCACTGAATTACAAAATGCCCATAGACTTTCCTGACTGAAATACTACTTTGGGATTTTTAAGAATTTATTCAAAGAAATTCTGGATTATATAATAATAATACATCAATACTATTGGTACATCAACACAATCAAAATTATTGGAATTTATTCAAAACATTCTACACTTTTGGACACATCATGGAACATTTAAGATTATTTGAGATTTAATTCACAATACTGTTAAGTGTTTCATGTGGTATTCAGGGGGAAAAAATTGTTAGTTAAATTTTCAAAAACTTGTTGTTTTTGCTTCTTTCTGTTACTTAGTTTAAGACAACAGACTTATAACAGTTAATACACACGAAAAAAGCACAATCCATATTAAAGTGACTGTGAGACATAATTAGTTGAAAAAAGCCAGAGCTGGCATGCAGATAACTCCATTACAACTGGATCTAAAAAGAAAAAACCTTTTTAAGATAAATGAGTATCCTAATAACCTTAATTGAATTATGTGGAAGGGATGAAGAACTATGCTCGTTTTATGTAACATCCCATATGAAGAATTAAGTTAATTGTCAAGGGCCATAACTCCATCCAAAATAAATTGACAAGACAAAACCCATAAAAAGCATTTTTGCAAACGGAATTACTTCAGAATATGATGTATAATTCCTGAGCTAATTACAAGGATCTGCTGAAGAGGTGATACAATATTAATGCAATGAAAGGGCAATACATCTGCCACAACTGAATCTGACAGCAAGAAGCCTTGAAAGTCACATGTACATACAGAAAAAGCAATTCATCTGCCAACATTCAATTCCAATTCGATTTAAAATTTGCTAAATTATGCCAATAACAAGTGTGAACAGACAGTTGGAAAAAGTTATTACAATGGGGTTCCCACATTTTACTGTGGGGCTCTAACAGAAAAACAACCAACACACATACCAGTAAATAATGACAAGACTCCTTTACTTTCATGTTACTTTCACTTGGGAATGCATATGGGTCAAAAATGATGACTGTGAGTATGAAACCCTGTCATCTTTACATGGCAAAATGTACAAAATTGACTCTTCCACTCAACCTTTATCTTCATGGTCACAATGTGGTCAAATTCAAACTTACAACATAATGTGGTTAAAAGGTCTTAAACAACTAAGTTTTGCAAAAGTTCAACACATACTCGAGTGCCCTCTCCCCAGTGTAGATCTGTCTTTGATGTACCTTTTGGGTCCAAGCTGAATGCATGCATTGGTTATAAGCAATCTGATTAAAGTTAAGGTTTACATGTAACAAGTAGATCTGACAGGCACCTGACCTGGAATTCTGGGTCCACTTATATTTAGGGGGCGCTCACCAGTTAATATGTACTTTTGAGAGAGTGACGTATGTAAGGTGAAGTAGTTTACATTTAAAACATGCACAACGGAGAGAATGTTGGCATACCTATATGCTACATTGATGTAATGTGGATATTTTTTTGGATATTGTACTTTAGGAAATTTTACATGATTTAAGCACACTGCTAACTAAAATGACTGCTCCCTTGTGTTAAAAAATCAGTCTGAATTAGTCTAAAGTACACTTATACATAGCAGCTTTTAAAATAGGGAAAATGAATTTTGCCAGACTAGATACCAGCTTCTGAAAGTGCAATGAATGAATTACCAAATATATAAAATGTAAAAATAGTTATTGGCTCTTTTTTATACAATTTACCTCTTAAGTTCAGGAAGTGAAAATGACCAAGTAGAGCTAGCACTTTTTTGAAAGGTGCACATTTGAAGTAAGGCCAAGCTGTATACTCTATAACCCATAGTACACCCATCAATCATACACCAAAATAAAGGGAATTAAAGGTTCTTTTAATTATTCCTAAGATATACAAGGTCTTTTTTAAATAGCCAGTATAACCAGTGAGGAAAGCCAGGGAAATTTGTTTTCTTTAAAATCCTAACCCTATGGAAAATACGAAACTGTAAAGCACCACCTTAGTGACCTGTCAAATAAAGCACTGCATTTTATGTTAGGGAGTATGATTATTAGAAACAATATATTTGAAATGAAGTTTTTCACTTTAAAAAGACTGCAATTTTATTGATGAACATGACCTCATAGCAGTGTCTGTTAGATCTCTCTTACATTGGAGAGCTCAATTTTAACTGAATTATCCTTGTCTGTTTCCAGTCATCACAAGAGTTAGGACCTTTGTTTCTGTACAAAATATTTGATTACTGCAAATCCTAGTATCATAGCATTGATAAATGTGTACAAATACAGTCAAATGACCAAGTCAGCCACTTCATATAGCGTTTTATGTAACTATGCCAACAATAACACTTTATCCTTTTCCTCACCAGATTTTAACCCACTTGTTAACACACCTTAAGTAGAGTTGAAACATTCTGAGTGACTCGTTCATCGCTAACAAAATGCAAGCCAACCATTAAAAGTTTCAAGCACTAGCTGTGGGTAAAAGGTCATTCAGTTTGAAGCCTGTGTCAAACATAAGCTGTGCTGTCATATATTGTAAAGAAATTGCTAAACTGTTTGGAATTGACACTGACTATCAACTGCAATCTAATTCACAGTTAAAAAATCCCTAGGAAAACATGAAGACAACTATTTGCATTAAAACGTATTGGTCATAGCCTACATAGACACTATCACCAACAGAGGAATACTCAATATTTAGAACCAATGTGACTTGATTAAGCTATTTTCCAATGACAACTCTATGAATACTAACTCTACCTCAGCATACTTACTTTCTTCAGAAGCCATTTGGACATCCTTGGCACTAGATACACTAGAGACACTGCTCTCATCATCATCATCAGACGAATATTCAATATTAATACCCCACATAGCTCGATTTAGTTTCTCATCCTCCTCATCACTTCCTGCACCAGTGCTGTGATGGAAGGCTCGTCCCTTAACCCCAAATTCAGTTGAAACTAGAAAATTGAAAAGGGAATGTCATGTCATCAATTCACCAGCATTTACCATGAAATTAATAAAGAACCTTCCATGTCATACAATAACCTGCCAATATATGGTACTTGCTGTAAAGCATCACATTTTGTACATCATCTGTTTTATGTAAATATCATATTGTAAGTTTATCTCAAGCATTTTTTATAACTGGTCTTATCAAATGTTTTTGTGGCCCCAAGTGGCCAAGTGGTCTAAAGCGTTCTCGTTACGGATCACTGCCATCTCACCTCTGTCTGCACGGGTTCGAGTCTACGATTCGGCCAATGTGGGTATGTTAGAAAGCTTGCCAGTTCTTACCAGGGTTTTCACGGTTCTTCCTCCACCACTAATACTGGCCACCATGCATAGCCTATCATGTGCTGAAAAATGGCATTAAACCCCACAACAACATCTAATGTTTCATAAACTCTGAAAAGAAGAATATTTTATGAACATTTCTTCCCTCACAAAAATACACGAAGACTGCTGCAAAACTGTAATTTACAATATTATTTGAAAACAACAAGCTGGCAACTGAATGCATGTCAAGCCCAACATGGAGATTTTGGTAAATTAGTAATGTATACATTAAGATGTATCAACATACCAAGCAATACAACTGTCTAGTCAACTGAATTTGAGAAACTGACCAAAAACACGTAAACAATGAGGTTAATCAAGGATGAGCACAAACACATCTATGGAAAAGCACATACAGATAATGTAATCGTTATATCAAGTTTCTGCCGAGGTGGGCTCTATGAAAATATAACAATACAGCTATAGGTTGTTTGGCTCACAAAGGTACAATAAATGTAAATGCCCCACCCTTATTTTACAATGCAGGAATTCCTAGATGTAATGTAAATCTTAACCAAGGTGTAACTGATCGACAGAAAATGGGAATGCTCTATTCCCATCGACGTCCATGGCTAGGTATAAAATTGCTTTTGATGCTTTAAATGGGATTTATAGATAATGAGAATTCATGTACCCTTGTAAGGATAATGAAACAAATTTGAAAAAATGATTTTTGATAATTATTATTCTTTTCCTTGCAATTTCTTTAATCTTAGAGCTATTGAAATAGAGACAATAACAAATTATTCTGTCAGTAATCATATAATTTGTTTTAAACAAAATGTGTTTATTTTATATTGAAACTTTACCTGTTCTTCTATCATCAATCTCACCAAAATCGTCATCATCCAGACTTGCAACAGCAACTGTGCCTTCTTTAATGGTAACTTGTGGTCCTACTGCCACCTGTACAACGAGATAATTTGGAAATCCTTCAGGACTATGTATGAAAATATTTAAACTTCATTAAAACTGGAAGGAATCAACATGTTATAGATGAAACTGATTAAAATCTGTCAACATGATAACAGGGTGACCATATCAATGGATTTTTCCACAAACTTCAGGAAGTTGGTGGATTTGTCATGAAATTGGCAATTTGTTGAGGGATATTTTCTCCTCATTTATGAAATCTGTCTTTAGCATCTAGGCCCTTTCTATGTTTTCCATCTGTTTATTTTACAATATTAAATCCTTGTTTGAAACAAACTTTAGTGATAGACCCTACACTGTAGATACTGTTCGGATGCATGTACAGACAATTGACTTGACTGTAGATACTGTTAGGCAGCATGCATAGATAATTTACTTGACTGTCGATACTGTTAGGCAGCATGCATAGATAATTTCCTTGACTGTAGATACTGTTGGGCTGCATGTATAGATAATTTACTTGAATGTAGATACTGTTGGGCTGCATGCATAAATAATTTCCTTGACTGTAGATACTGTTGGGCTGCATGTATAGATAATTTACTTGACTGTAGATACTGTTCGGCTGCATGTACAGACAATTGACTTGACTGAAGATACTGTTAGGCAGCATGCATAGATAATTTACTTGAATGTAGATACTGTTGGGCTGCATGCATAAATAATTTCCTTGACTGTAGATACTGTTGGGCTGCATGCATAGATAATTTACTTGAATGTAGATACTGTTCGGCTGCATGTACAGACAATTGACTTGACTGAAGATACTGTTAGGCAGCATGCATAGATAATTTACTTGAATGTAGATACTGTTGGGCTGCATGCATAAATAATTTCCTTGACTGTAGATACTGTTGGGCTGCATGTATAGATAATTTACTTGAATGTAGATACTGTTCGGCTGCATGTACAGATAATTGACTTGACTGAAGATACTGTTAGGCAGCATGCATAGATAATTTACTTGAATGTAGATACTGTTGGGCTGCATGCATAAATAATTTCCTTGACTGTAGATACTGTTGGGCTGCATGTATAGATAATTTACTTGACTGTAGATACTGTTGGGCTGCATGCGTAGATAATTTACTTGACTGTAGATACTGTTGGGCTGCATGCATAGATAATTTACTTGACTGTAGATACTGTTCGGCTGCATGTACAGACAATTGACTTGACTGAAGATACTGTTAGGCAGCATGCATAGATAATTTACTTGAATGTAGATACTGTTGGGCTGCATGCATAAATAATTTCCTTGACTGTAGATACTGTTGGGCTGCATGTATTGATAATTTACTTGACTGTAGATACTGTTGGGCTGCATGCGTAGATAATTTACTTGACTGTAGATACTGTTGGGCTGCATGCATAGATAATTTACTTGACTGTAGATACTGTTCGGCTGCATGTACAGACAATTGACTTGACTGAAGATACTGTTAGGCAGCATGCATAGATAATTTACTTGAATGTAGATACTGTTGGGCTGCATGCATAGATAATTTACTTGACTGTAGATACTGTTGGGCTGCATGCGTAGATAATTTACTTGACTGTAGATACTGTTGGGCTGCATGTACAGATAATTTACTTGACTGTAGATACTGTTGGGCTGCATGTATAGATAATTTACTTGACTGTAGATACTGTTGGGCTGCATGCATAGATAATTTACTTGACTGTAGATACTGTTGGGCTGCATGCATAGATAATTTACTTGAATGTAGATACTGTTGGGCTGCATGCATAGATAATGGACTTGACCGAAGATACTGTTAGGCGGCATGCATAGATAATTTACTTGACTGTAGATACTGTTGGGCTGCATGCATAGATAATTTACTTGACTGTAGATACTGTTGGGCTGCATGTATAGATAATTTACTTGACTGTAGAAACTGTTGGGCTGCATGCATAGATTATTTACTTGACTGTAGATACTGTTGGGCTGCATGTATAGATAATTTACTTGACTGTAGATACTGTTGGGCTGCATGCATAGATAATTTACTTGACTGTAGATACTGTTGGGCTGCATGTATAGATAATTTACTTGACTGTAGATACTGTTGGGCTGCATGCATAGATAATTTACTTGACTGTAGATACTGTTGGGCTGCATGCGTAGATAATTTACTTGACTGTAGATACTGTTGGGCTGCATGCGTAGATAATTTACTTGACTGTAGATACTGTTGGGCTGCATGCGTAGATAATTTACTTGACTGTAGATACTGTTGGGCTGCATGTATAGATAATTTACTTGACTGTAGATACTGTTGGGCTGCATGCATAGATAATTTACTTGACTGTAGATACTGTTGGGCTGCATGTATAGATAATTTACTTGACTGTAGATACTGTTGGGCTGCATGTATAGATAATTTACTTGACTGTAGATACTGAAGATCTCCATGTAGATAATTAGCTTGACTGTAGATATTTTTAGGCTCAATGTAGAGATAATTTACTTCACTGTGGATACTATTAGGCTGCATGTATAGATAATTTACCTGAGCAGACAAGATTAGGTGCTATATATAGATGACTTCTTTTGCGAGATGAAAGAAGAATTAGAGTTTTTATTTTATCGTTCGTATATAAAATGTTCATTAGGTTCCAGTGATTTGCACCTCCTACAGCAGGTGGACATGTAAATGGTGTCGATATAGATTTTGGCCTTTGTATTAGTCTGGTTCCTACTATTAAACAGGTATTTAGTATGAGCATGGTCTGTACAATACAGGACCAGACCAGTGTAGTCCTTGTGCTCTGTTTCACATGAACAAAAGGAAACATACATCTTGAACTCTAGGAAATGTGTCAGTCTGCAACATACACAGAATATTCTGTTTTACATTTGCCTGAGGAGGCAGTTCTGTCAAAATTCAATTTAATGCAAAAGTCTGGTAAATCTGCACCAGTATTACTAGGAGACCAGCTGAAAGTTACAACTCACAAACTACATTACTCTATGTCAGTTACTGGTATTGTCATTCAAACTCCAAGACAATTTTTGGTGTGTGTATTCTAGGCTAATGTATTATTTACATAAAATCATGAACTAGACTATTGAGAAATAAATCATATAAAAGAAATTCTTAGATTAGTGCCCTTCATGATAGAAATTTCTCAAAGGAACTAAGATATTATCATTTGCAAATTTCTCAAGCAAATAATTAAAAAATAATAAGTTTCATACATTTCTACTGAAATGAGTGTAAATGTTAAGATAATATTTATCACATAATGTAAATCACTATTTCTATTCAGTAAAACCCCATTTTATTGTAGTGAAATGTCTATATAGTATATCTGGAGATTTTGAGCATCAGTATTTGGCCTTATATTATGTCATGTCTGTAACTTGACATAAAATGAAATAGAAACATGTCCAACAATGCCATCTGACAATGGAATGCAAATGAAAGGCAAAGTTCACAAAGGGTCCATAACTCTGTAAACACCCATTGGAAAATCATTCCCTAATGTCTTTCAAAAAGTGAATGAGAGACAGCAAAATCTGTAATAAGCATGACGTGCAATGACTTGACATGATGGTATGAATGGACATTGGTAAAGCATATGTCTGCACCATAAATTGAGAATGACCTGGCTACCAAATGTGAACCTGCATGCTGTACTCACATCCCAAGAAAGAACACATCGTGGACAAACAGTGACTCCTTCATACACTGTTACATTATCACACAGCAAAGACTTGTTTATGACACAGTTCTTCTCCACTGTCACACCATCCCACACATATGCATCAATTAACTTCACATTTTCACCTGGGGAAAAGAAAAACAACACAAAAGAAATTAGATCAGTGTTTAAACAATAAATATGTCACCATGCACATCAAAATGAACAAGTCCCAAAAAGTTCATAAATATAGACAAATATATAAAAAAAACTACTATAATGGCATGACAATCAAATCAGGTAGCATCATCTACATAAGCATGCAAAAATAAAATATTGACCAAATTTTATTTAACTCTAGTTTCTTTTTCTTAACTGTGCTATCAAGGTCTTCATCACAAAGATACAAGTCTGAAATGTTTCAAAACATGTATAAAAAAAAATACACAAAATTAAGAAAGAATATCATATGCAAATGATTACTATGGCCATAACTGCTACAATCCAAAAAACCATTAAGGGATCTCTATTGTGTTTTGTTTAGAATGCAGATGTTTTAGTATAGTTAGTTTTAATTGGCAATCAGGTCTGACCAATTGATATTGTATCTTAAATTTATAAGCTAGCTTGTAATGAATCAGGATGGAAAGTAGGTAAGCACTGATAATCAATAAAGCAAAATGAATGTCAGACCCTACTAGGAAATGAACTATTCTCATATCACCTGAAGTGGAAAGAGCAGACTGTTGAGACACAATAATCCAACCATGAGACAGTATTATGTGAGTCACTAAGAAAAGCACAACTTCCTGTATGACCTACTGTATGTCTTAAATCCCATATGACATAACCATATTCATTACAAAATTGGCAAATTTCATCTTCATATTGGGTGGATCTGAGCATCTCAGCACTCCGATCTCCTAAGTCGTAAGCATTTGGTGAACTAGCATTTTCTACAATAGAATTAACTTTATCTAAATAATTGGAAATTCTCCAAATTGTCAGCTAAATCACTTTTAGACACAGTGATCTAGACCTTTAAAACCTGATCCCAAAATCTATAGGCTTCTCTGTACCCTAAAGTGTAAGCCAACTACAAAGTATGGCAACAACAGCTAATGGACAATTAAGTATGGCAACAACAGCTAATGGACAATTAAGTATGGCAACAACAGCTAATGGACAATTAAGTATGACAACAACAGCTAATGGATAATTAAGTATGGCAAGAACAGTTAATGGACAATTAAGTATGGCAACAACAGCTAATGGACAATTAAGTATGGCAACAACAGCTAATGGACAATTAAGTATGGCAACAGCTAATGGACAATTAAGTATGGCAACAACAGCTAATGGACAATTAAGTACAGCAAGAACAGCTAATGGACAATTAAGTATGGCAACAACAGCTAATGGACAATTAAGTATGGCAACAACAGCTAATGGACAATTAAGTATGGCAACAACAGCTAATGGACAATTAAGTACGGCAACAACAGATAATGGACAATTAAGTATGGCAACAACAGCTAATGGACAATTAAGTATGGCAACAACAGCTAATGGACAATTAAGTATGGCAACAACAGCTAACAGACAATTAAGTATGGCAATAACAGCTAATGGACAATTAAGTACAGCAACAACACCTAATGGACAATTAAGTATGGCAACAACAGCTAATGAACAATTAAGTATGGCAACAACACCTAATGGACAATTAAGTATGGCAACAACAGCTAATGGACAATTAAGTATGGCAACAACAGCTAATGGACAATTAAGTATGGCAACGACAGATAATGGACAATTAAGTATGGCAACAACAGCTAATGGACAATTAAGTATGGCAATAACAGCTAATGGACAATTAAGTACAGCAACAACAGCTAATGGACAATTAAGTATGGCAACAACAGCTAATGGACAATTAAGTATGGCAACAACAGCTAATGGACAATTAAGTATGGCAACAACAGCTAATGGACAATTAAGTATGGCAACAACAGCTAATGGACAATTAAGTATGGCAACAACAGCTAATGGACAATTAAGTATGGCAACAACAGTCAATGGACAATTAAGTATGGCAATAACAGCTAATGGACAATTAAGTATGGCAACAACAGCTAATGGACAATTAAGTATGGCAACAACAGCTAATGAACAATTAAGTATGGCAACAACAGCTAATGGACAATTAAGTATGGCAACAACAGCTAATGAACAATTAAGTATGGCAACAACAGCTAATGGACAATTAAGTATGGCAACAACAGCTAATGGACAATTAAGTATGGCAACAACAGCTAATGGACAATTAAGTATGGCAACAACAGATAATGGACAATTAAGTATGGCAACGACAGATAATGGACAATTAAGTATGGCAACAACAGCTAATGGACAATTAAGTATGGCAACAACAGCTAATGGACAATTAAGTATGGCAACAACAGATAATGGACAATTAAGTATGGCAACAACAGTCAATGGACAATTAAGTATGGCAACAACAGCTAATGGACAATTAAAGTTGTTGCATGGAAACCCTTTTTCTACTTTCAATCACAGTGACTTGCCATCTGACATTTTGACCCCAATGTGAAAAGTGTCTTCTTTGCCCTAAGTTCAAGTCACAAACACAGTTTGTTAACTATAGATATTGGGGAACTGTTAAGTTATTTTTTATTTATTTATTTGAAGACAAAAAACTATGTTGAACATCAACATTCCTTTTATATGTTATGTTAACACTGTCATGAGAACATTATTTGAGATGATTTAAAGATATACTAGTTAGGACAGCTGGAGTGCACAGACATTAAATTCAAAATGGTGACACACATGTTGAGGTAGCTTTAAAATCTTGTTACAATTCTCACTCTGAGCAAAGACACAAGGACTCAACAGAATGTAGTGTCTGGCCTGTGAATGGCATTATGGGAACTTTCTGCTTACACAGGCAAGAGAGACATTTTCTTGTCTGTGAATGACATTATGGCAACTTTCTGCTTACACAGACAAAAAAGACATTTTCTTGTCTGTGAATGGCATTAAGACAACTTTCTGCTTACATAGGCAAGAGAGACATTTGTCTGTGAATGGCATTATGGCAACTTTCTGCTTACAAAGACAAGGGAGACATTTTCTTGTCTGTGAATGGCATTATGGCAACTTTCTGCTTACACAGGCAAGAGACATTTTCTTGTCTGTGAATGGCATTATGGCAACTTTATGCTTACACAAGCAAGAGAGACATTTTCTGGTCAGTGAATGACATTATGGTTACTTTCTGCTTACACTGTCAAGCGAGACATTTTCTGGTCTGTTAATGACATTATGGTAACTTTCTGCTTATATAGAAAAAGGACTTTTTTTCGAGTCTGTGAATTACATTATGGCAACTTTCTGATTACACAGCAAGAGAGACATTTTCAGGTCTGTGAATAGCATGTTGGCAACTTTCTGATTACATAGGCAAGAGAGACAAATTACAGTGCCAACTTCAAAATATTATCCTTGAAATACATATAGCAACTCATGAATGTGTGTGTGATTTGGATTTCTAATGTAGCTTTAACAATTTTGCAGTCATGTCGCTACGATGTCTGCAGTGTGGCAGTTAATAGTGATGTCTAGCACTGAGGCATCATGCCGCAGACATGTTAACATAATGTCCCACTCAGCTACATTATCCTGACACCAGGCCGACCAGTCCTAACACAATCCTCTTAATGCTGAGTGCCTAGCAAGGCATCTGTTAGTATCATTTTTTTATAATTCTTTGGTATAATGTAGCTACAGATTGGACACTCTAACTACTAGACCAATGGAGAAGTCAGAACCTGGTGAAAACAACCTTTACCCAGTACCTTAAAAATGTTAATGTCAACAGCCTGAAAGTGAAACCTGAGTCTCACCATTTAAATGCAAGACAATTACTTGACTTCCATGAGAATTAACTTTACTTTTTCAAAATTATGTGTATGCAAGGTCTTGTTTTGTTAAATTGGATATCTTTTTTTGCATAAATCTTCTTTTTAATGTACAAAAACACAAATTTAACCCTGTGCATGCAAATTTCCAAAGTATATCTTTAAGATTTGCTGCAAAGAAAAAAATGAACATGCAACCATTTTCTCTGAATTAAATAAATTGAATTTTTTGCTTTCCATGTGCAGATGTATTATTATATATTCAATTAAGTCATAAGAAAAGATACATGGTCTACAGATTTGCTGAAAAATGGATAAAAAGAAAATTAAAAAGGAGAGAAAGGAAAGATTAAGCAAAGTGCTAACTTACCTATTTTACAGTTCCTGCCTATTACTGTATTGGAAATAAAGGAATTGCTTCCTATACTTGACCCTTTGCCAACAAGCACATTCTCTTCCAGGACACAGCCTCTGTAAAGTAATTGTACACAATTCAAAAAATATTCTCTTCCAGGACAAACTCTCTGTGAAGTAATAATACACAATGCAACAAGCACATTCTCTTCCAAAACACACTCTCTGTGAAGTAATTGTACACAATTCAACAAGCACATTCTCTTCCATAATACACTCTCTGTGAAGTAAACGTACACAATGCAACAAGCACATTCTCTTCCAAGACACACTCTCTGTGAAGTAAATGTACACAATTCAACAAGCATTCTCTTCCAGGACAAACTCTCTGTGAAGTAATTGTACACAATGCAAAAAACCACATTCTCTTCCAGGACACACTCTCTGTGAAGTAAATGTACACAATTCAACAAGCATTCTCTTCTAGGACACACTCTCTGTGAAGTAAATGTATACAATTCAACAAGCATTCTCTTCCAGGACAAACTCTCTGTGAAGTAAATGTACACAATTCAACAAGCACATTCTCTTCCAGGACACAATCTCTGTCAAGTAATTGTACACAATTCAACAAGCATTCTCTTCCAGGACACAATCTCTGTCAAGTAATTGTACACAATTCAACAAGCCTTCTCTTCCAGGACACAATCTCTGTCAAGTAATTGTACACAATTCAACAAGCATTCTCTTCCAGGACACAGCCTCTGTCAAGTAATTGTACACAATTCAACAAGCATTCTCTTCCAGGACACAATCTCTGTCAAGTAACTGTACACAATTCAACAAGCATTCTCTTCCAGGACACAATCTCTGTCAAGTAACTGTACACAATTCAACAAGCATTCTCTTCCAGGACACAATCTCTGTCAAGTAACTGTACACAATTCAACAAGCATTCTCTTCCAGGACACAATCTCTGTCAAGTAACTGTACACAATTCAACAAGCATTCTCTTCTAGGACACAATCTCTGTCAAGTAACTGTACACAATTCAACAAGCATTCTCTTCCAGGACACAATCTCTGTCAAGTAATTGTACACAATTCAACAAGCATTCTCTTCCAGGACACAATCTCTGTCAAGTAATTGTGCACAATTCAACAAGCATTCTCTTCCAGGACACAATCTCTGTCAAGTAATTGCATACAATTCAACAAGCATATTCTCTTCCAGGACACAGCCTCTGTCAAGTAATTGTACACAATTCAACAAGCATTCTCTTCCAGGACACAATCTCTGTCAAGTAATTGTACACAATTCAACAAGCATTCTCTTCCAGGACACAGCCTCTGTCAAATAATTGCATAAAATTCAACAAGCATATTCTCTTCCAAGGACATATAACAAAATGGCCACAAAAATTGATATGATTTTGACAGAGTGAATCAATGCAAGCATTACAGTGGGTCTGAACAAATACAGTAGCCTTGTCATCTGACCTTTCTGTAAAATATTTTAGAATATTCATTATGACTTAATTATTATGAGAAATTGGTTCCAGGGTATCCATGTTTTGTACAATGAAACCCTGCTGTCCACACAATGCTATTGTGCTATATACCAAATCACGTTAATCACTAACAAGTCCATTAAACAAAATAAAATACTGCATGTATGTCCTTGAAGCTATCCAAACTGGGGGGAGTAGGTGGCACTAAATTATGCACCTCAATGACATAGTTATCAACCTGTTGCATATTAAAGTAGAATTACTTCAAATGGTTATTAAATATTTCATTTTGGGGTCAGAAAGAGTGTGTGTGTGATTTGGATTTGTAACATAGCTTTAACAATTTTAGTCATATTACTATGATGTCTGCATTGTGGCAGTTTATAGTGACATCTAGCACTAGGGCATCATGTCACAGACATGTAGTATCATGTCCCACCCAGTTACATTATCCTGACACCAGGTGACCAGTCCTAACACGAACCTCATAATGCTGAGTACCAAGCAAGGCAGTAGCTTGTGTAATTTTTTATAAGCCTTTGGTCTGACTCAGCCAGGGTTTGAAACAGTGACCTTCCATGTCTGAGATTGATTCTCTAACCACTTAGGCCTCTGGAGCAATTTGGGGCAGAGAAACCGTACAGTGGTATGTACAAATAAATGTATACAAAAACAGAGGAAATAGAGAATATGTACTCACCAGTCATCAGCCAGTCTGATAGTATCCATAACAGTAAATCCATTGAAAATGTGCACGAAGAGGCATCATTTATACAAATTTTCTCTTTGATCCAATCCATTCATATCCTAACGCTAAATTTATTGCTAATACACTCACACTAACTTAGGAAACATTTATTCCAGAAAACTTACATTTCTGACCAAAATAAAATGCATATATCAGACATTGGGAGTTTCTAAAAAGAAACTTGTATTTAGGCTTGAAAAATACTTATCACTGTAACCTCATACAGGTGGTCAAAAGCACTGACTTAGTAATATGCTTTAGATTAACACCTAAACATTTATGTATAATTGCCTGTACCCAGTATGGGAACAAACCATTGAATTTCATGGGTAAAGAAAGATTGATCTACATACAAACAGATGAGTCATTCTCTAAACAACTGGAATTATTTCCATAAATGCAATATTAATTGAGAACTTTATTTACAATGGTGACTTTGCATGACTGCAGATGAAAAACTGGGGACAGTGTTTGATTATTCCACCCCTACAACTTAAAATAGTTTTGGTCAAGTCAACAGTTCACAGCAGTAAAGCTATATGGTGGTGCTCTTTAGTATCGTGTTTCATAGGGTTAGATTGTTAAAGGAAAAGAATTTCTGAGGTATTCCTCACTGATTATCCTGGCCCTTTAAAAAAGAACCTGTCTATCTTTAACTTTAATTTCCATACAGCCTGGCCTAACTTCAGATGTCCACCTCTCAAAAAACTTCTATTTCCACTTGGTCATTTTCACTTCCTGGATTTCAGATGCATATTGCAAAAAAAAGAGCTGATAACTTTCTTTACATTTTATATATTTGGTAATTCCTTCACTGAACTTTCAGAACCTGGTATTGTCTGGTCTGGCAAAATTTGTTTTTCCTATCTTAATAACCACTAAAGATGGTGTACTTTAGACTAAGTCAGGCTGATTTTTTGAGCACATGGGAGCAGTCATTTTCATTTGCTGTGTGCTTAAATCATGTAAAATTTCCAAAGAAATTTCAGCCACAGTGCATGAAAGTAACATCAAGGTATGCCAACATCTTATGCATTGTGCATGTTGCAGATGTAAACAACTTCAACTAACACCCATCACTCTCTCAGAAGTCCATATCTGTACAGTGCCCCCTAAGCATGTAACTTTACCATTACAGTGGGTTCTGTTTATGAGTGATCTGGAACAAGCGTTTGCATTTCTGACTGAAAACAAAATAGAATGGAAAAGTGGCAATGGCTAAAATGGCTCCTGACCATTCAAGGGTATAAGCTTGTTTCAACAATTTTGTATGAGATCTGGTTGTGCCAGCATAGGTGGTCTATAGTTTCCCTTAAATTGGTGGATAAACTGATTGACTTGTAAAGCCAGATCAGAAACTATTTAGACCTTATCACTGTTTAGTGCTTGGTCAAGCATACCAGATACTGAGCAAACATTTGCTGAGTATTGTTTATGTTGAATTGAACACCAGCTGTTCAAAGAATGCACTGAAGACAAACACAAAGAAGACTTCATGACTTAAATGTTGATGGTTCAATAATAATTATATTGACAAACATCAGCTAGCTAAGAAGCCATCGTTTTTCCAAAATGTATTAAGCACATATTTTTTTTTCTTTAATGTTGACAAATTATTAAATTCAATTCTTTTTCCTTCTGGTACTAAAGCTTTGTAGCATTTCAATAAACAGATGAAATTATTGCCAAATTTCAGGAACCACTCCACAATCATGCTGCATCTGAATTCATGCCATCACAAAGCATATTATTGCAGAGTTCTACTGCACATGTTTGATATGAGTGACAATTAATCCTAACCAATAAATATGTATAGGACATAAACATTTTTAAGTCAGCTAGGCTCTAACAATGAAAATTTTGATTGGCATACCTCCTATGTAAACTGATGTAACCTGATGTACATGAGCATTCAATGTGATTGAACTAATTACAGATTATTCCATACAGTGTCACTGAAATAATTAGACCCATACACTCAATTACTCAGTAAAACAGATATTTTCTAGGGGCCCAAACAGGGATTGCTTTGCCTATCTGCCAAATGGGGGCCCAAACAGAGACTGCTTTGCCTATCTGCCAACTGATCTATGTCAAAACATGGGAAATCAAATGATTTGATGAAACTGGTCCCTAATTTACTCAGCATTTCTTGAAGAACTGAGAATATCATCTGTTTCAACACTGTAATGTGGCAAATACAGAAACTTTAATCCATTTTCAAATAAGGCAGTGAAATCACTGCTTTCCAATATATTATCTTCAAATCCACTACGTATGAAACACACAATGCAAACTCTGGACTTTGCTATTCGCCTGCACCTACTTCAACTCTGATTTCAAACCTTTAATGAACTTTTAACATATTATACTTTGTTTCTGAACTTTTTGGAGAAATCATACGTAGTTGCATTTTGACATAAAATGACCAGAAAAATATATGAGCTGCTCTTAAATATTCATCTAAATACAATTCAGAAAACAACAGTAATTAAAGACAACAATAAAAAAAAAATACTTGTGCAAGTGCTTCTGCTTAAATCATGGTTTGGTTTATCTCTCCTTTTTGTCTCACTTCTGCCAAAGGTCAGAAATTATTAATGAAATATACGCAAGGCATAATGGGCCACCATGGGTCCCTTTAATGATTATAATACCTCAATAAATATCCTGCCTTTGGCCCCTAAATCTTCAATTTACAACCACATACTGCATTTTGCATACACATATCAGTCTTATTCAGATTACTGAGTAAGTATAAATGTTTTCTGTAATGTGTGAATAAACACAGATAAATATTTTTTTCTGCCTAAATTTCATTTTATATTTCAATTTTAAAAAGCAGTGGATTTCAACTATAAAACAGTATGTGCAGAAAGCAGTCTTTAATTTATTATGTTTCCTACACCAGCAGAATCATCTGTATGCACCTCTGCATTTCCATCCTTTGCATTTATGCATTTCCATCCTTTTCATTTATGCATTTCCATCCTTTGTATCTATGCATTTCCATCCTTTGCACCTATGCATTTCCATCCTTTGCATCTATGCATTTCTATCCTTTGCATTTATGCATTTCCATCCTTTGCATTTATGCATTTCCATCCTTTGCATTTATGCATTTCTAGCCTTTGCATGTAAAAGTTAATAACCATCCGTTTGATCTAACATCAAACTGTTCTACATGAACTGACCTGGCCCCAAAGTGAACTGACCTGGCCAAAGTGACATCCTTGCTAAGATATACATTGCATGAAAAAGTTAATAACCATCCATTTGATCTAACATCAAACTGTTCAACATGAACTGACCTGGCCCCAAAGTGAACTGACCTGGCCAAAGTGACATCCTTGCTAAGATATACATTGTGCCTGCCATAAGACATGCTATCCTTGTTGTGTTTGATACAGTTGTCTGGAACCATAGGGTATGTCCATCTGTTAATAACATCTCGACTGAAACAGAGATATTTCAAATTAATTGTGACATTTATCTTTTCCTTTTCACAAGTGTCAATGGCTTTAGGTCTGATATTAACTAAGACATAAAAACTGCCAATGGCATTAGGTCTGACATTTAACTATGACCATAAGAAGTGTCAACTGCTTTAGGTCTGACATTAACTAAGGCATAAGAAGTGTCAATGGCTTTAGGTCTGACATTTAACTAAGACATAATAAGTGTCAATGGCTTTAGGTCTGACATTTAACTAAGACATAATAAGTGTCAACGATTTTAGGTTTGACATTTAACAAAGACATAAGAAGTGTCAACTGCTTTAGGTCTGACATTTAACAAAGACATATGAAGTGTCAACTGCTTTAGGTCTGACATTTAACTAAGACATAATAAGCATCAATGACTTTAGGTCTGACATTTAACTAAGACATAAGAAGTATCAATTGCTTTAGGTCTGACATTTAATATGACATAAGAAGTGTCAATGACTTTAGGTCTGACATTTAACTAAGACATAAGTGTCAGTGACTTTAGGTCTGACATTTAACTAAGACATAAGAAGTGTCAATGGCTTTAGGTCTGACATTTAACTAAGACACAAGAAGTGTCAATGATTTTAGGTCTGACATTTAACTAAGACATAAGAAGTGTCAATGGTTTTAGGTCTGACTTTTAACTAAGACATAAGAAGTGTCAATTGATTTAGGTCTGACATTTAACTAAGACATAAGAAGTGTCAATGGCTTTAGGTCTGACATTAAACTAAGACATAAGAAGTGTCAATGGCTTTAGGTCTGACATTTAACAAAGACATAAAAACTGTCAATTGCTTTAGGTCTGACATTTAAATATGACATAAGAAGTGTTATGTATCTTTGAGGTAGTAAGCCTGTTTGTCATCAATTATTAATAAATTTTAAAAAGTAGGATTAGAATAAAATACTGTTCTCAAGTGAAATTTTTAACTGTAGCTTTCTGGAAGACATTGTATGTACATCCTGTATGATTGACAAAAATCATTTTTATAAATAAATAGCTTGAGGAAAAACAAGTGAAGGATGAAAAGCTAATACTAAACCTGAAAAAACGCAAGTATGTAAATGAAACTGAAATATTTATTTGTATATTTAATAATCAGGAATATAAATGTTTCTTTTTTGCTACAATCTGAATGATTTCATAATACGTTCTACCAATATCTGGCCAAAAATATAACTCTTGGGAGATACGCCTGGCAAGAGTCATTAGAATATGTACCCTCGAATTATTCCATTTTTAATCCATCAACCAAACTAGTAATGCCTTATTTTTGACATGATCTTGTTGCCTATACTGATCTGTCTCTAACTGTCCCATCTATGAATGCTGAGTTGTTTCAAAACACAGCAGGCTTTTTGAGCCAAATCCGCACAATTGTTTGAGAAAGTTGTATTTATATTCAGAACGGGATGAAATTATACAATGTGATGCCTATATGCATGCTGACTACTAGCAGCAAACATGCACATTCATGGTTATTAAAGCAATCAAATAGAATAAAAGGGTGGAAAAGTATCTGCTGGCAAAGAAATATATATATGCATGTAATGTTCCATCAAATATAATTTATTCAAAATGTGTATATGGATAGTTCAATTTCTGTCCACATATCACACATATACCTAGTGCATTATAAGTTAGGTCTATGCTGGATAAGTAAAGTTTTACTTTCTAACATGTCCATACAGTTCAATCAATTATAATATGTACATGTTGTCCCAGGCTGTTCTATTCAAACATACATTGTACCCAGGGAAGGCAGTTTTCAAAAAAAATATATGCCATGGTACTTTGATTTCACAGAGGTCATATTAAAATAATAAGAAAATACTAAATTTCATCTATGGGTGAGTACCCCACATCAAAAGTGCCTTCCCTGTGTCCCATGTATGTTTTACTGGAACAGCCCTCAAATAATCTCAAAATGTCTTTATATAAAATATAACTATTCAATTACCCACAAACTGTCTTTATATAAAATGTAACTATTCAATTAATCACAAATTGTCTTCATATAAAATATAACTATTCAATTATTTGTAGTTCTATAATAGGGAACCAATATTAATCATACAGAAAATGATCTATAATTAAGAATAATTTTTATTGCCATGGCAACTAAAAACAATGTTAAAAAGGTTGAAAGGATTAAAAAGACGTAAAACATTGCTGACAGACTGGTGTATCCAAATAAAACCTGCATTCATTTTTAAGAACTTAATTCAATCAACCTATTTTAATTATGAAATTAAATCCTAATTATTATACAAGCAGAACAATTAAATTATATTCCTATAAGTAGATACTATTTATGCATTGAAGTAAAAGTGAAAAAAATAACAGAAAACTAATTTTCTCATTGGAAATTGGTTGAAAGACATATCCTAAGGAGATTTGGAGCTAAACCCATCTATATGCAATTTCTACTGCTAGCAATAATAAATCTGACAAATACAAATTAATTATACATGTGTAAGATGTAATAACTGACACAAAATTCAACTGCAGTTTTCAAACAAACAGCAATCAACTCAATTTTGTTTAGAAAAAAATTATCACACATAGAAATGAAAGAAATTTTCAAAACGTTAAGATTTTATTCATAAATTTAAATACTTTTTAGGTGATCTCATGCTAAATAAACAAATTATTTTTGCTACCATCACTACTGAATCTTCTTGCATCATTTCTTTTCAAACTATTAATATGCAAACAGAATGCAAGCATTGGATACATTAAGTTTGTGATTGCTTTAAAAGATTCGTAATTAGTGCATTCTCTACTCTATGACCAGAAACAGTTTTAAAATAACTTTCAAGGTGTTTTAAGATCCTATTTCCAATATATATTCTAATGTCAAGATGGTCTGAGTACATCTGTTGAATGTCTACTTAAACTACATACTGCATTTTGTAATCTTTGACAGTGAACAGATCTGAAAGGTTTGAAGGTAATATTATCAGGAAAAGCATTGTATTTTGTCTTCTCTTGTATTGGGTCTTCTCTTGTCAATACAGAGTGTTTCATGATTTTTGGTTACATATGGTATGAAACATCAACTGAGAATGGCCAGTGTTCTTGTAACGCCAACTGACCTCTTTTGGGCTTCACTGCCTGGCGAAATACATGACAGTGTGATCAATGAGGTGTGAATTTGCAACACTGATGGGATTTGTATTTTTTTTTTTAACATAGCTTTAACAATTTTTCAGTCATATTGCTACGATGTCTGCAGTGTGAGAGTTTATAGTGATGTCTAGCACTGGGGCATCATGCCGCAGACATGTAGCATGATGTCCCACCCAGTCACATTATCCTGACACCAGGCCAACCAGTCCTAACACTAACCTCTTAATGCTGAGCGCCAAGCGAGGTAGCTGTTAGTACCATTTTTGTAAGTCTTTGGTATGACTCGGCTGGGGATCAAACCCACGACCTCCCACATCCAAGGCGGACGCTCTAACCACTAGGCCACCGGAGCGGTAACACCGATGGGAGATGACATGTCCAGTACACCTGGATGCAAGTGACACTGGTTGTCAGGTAATCTTTTGAGTGGAGCTGCAGTAGATAAACTAAGAGAGCTGAAAGTCACTATTACCAAAATTACTGGAATTCACTTAAATCTTTTTCACTAATTATGGATCAAAGATGAAGAGTTGTGAGGTTTTCAGTGATGATCATTACTTGCAACCTGCCAAAACTAAATGAAAGAAAATAGATCTCCTGGCAACAATCATTAAGAGATTACGAGTGTGGCCGAGTAAAATAACAAAATAGATATTGCTAATGAGATTTTGCTGGTGATCAGTGGAACCTTGGGATTCATCAATATTTTATTTAAGTGTATTTTGGTAAATTTAGAGCTATATTTTTTCAAGGTGATAAACAGTGAAAAATGCAGAAGGCAAACTTTACATGTGAACCTTACTGAACCAGAGATAGTTATTTTTCATACATAAAAACCATAATATAGACATGTTTGCATATCAAAATTTAAATCATTCTTTTTTGTATAAAACATTAGGCATTTTTTAAATGTACCTCATGTGGAATTTGAGACATTTATTTATTTATTTACACACAAACGTTTAAAATGGCAAAAGTCTGGAATTTAAACAATTGGTGATTTATAACTATGAATACTATGCCAAGGAAAAGCAATTTTCATAAGACAAAATTATTATCTCAAGGAAAGCAGTGCATTCATTAATGACCTAATTGTTTAAGTGTTAGTCTTTGAAATCAGTTATGATGACCTAATTGTTTAAGTGTTAGTATTTTAAATCAGTTATGATGACCTAATTGTTTAAGTGTTAGTCTTTGAAATCAGTTATGATGACTGAATTGTTTAAGTGTTAGTTTTTTAAATCAGTTATGATGACCTAATTGTTTAAGTGTTAGTCTTTGAAATCAGTTATGATGACTGAATTGTTTAAGTGTTAGTATTTTAAATTAGTTATGATGACTGAATTATTCAAGTGTTAGTCTTTGAAATCAGTTATGACGACTGAATTGTTTAAGTGTTAGTTTTAATAAATCAGTTATGATGACCAAATTGTTTAAGTATTAGTATCTGAAATCAGTTATGATGACCGAATTGTTTAAGTGTTAGTCTTTGCAATTAGTTATGTCAGTGTAACTGAAACTCTAGATAAATTGTTAATGGATTAAATGTTTACATAGCATGAGTTCAATTTCAGTTTTGTGTACAGTTAGACAAGGTTCTTCCATTGGAAATCTTCACATTATACTACAATATAGGTCCTGTGAAAATGTGTATAAATGAAAGAATTACCTGACAGAATCATACAACTGTAGGTTTGAGATTCTGGCTGCATACTTTTCTGTAATTATCCTGATGTAAATTGTATTCCCCATAATCTGGAAAGAATAATAATATGAATGCTATCTCAAGCAATATACTGTACAATTCAGTACTTTTCATGCTCATGCTCTCTAAAACAATATACTGAACAAATTCATTACTTTTCATGGTCATGCCATCTCAAACAATGTACTGTACAAATTCATTACTTTTCTTGGTCATGCCATCTCAAACAATGTACTGTACAATTTCATTACTTTTCATGGTCATGCCATCTCAAAAAATATGCTGTACAAATTCATTACTTTTCATGGTCATGCCATCTCAAAAAATATACTGTACAAATTCATTACTTTTCATGATCATGCCATCTCAAACAATATACTGTACAATTCAGTAAAATTCATTACTTGTCATGGTCTGCTATCTCAAACAACATACTGTACATATTCATTACTTTTTATCGTCTTGCTATCTCAAACAATTTACTGTACAAGTTCATTACTTTTTATGGTCTTGCTATCTCAAACAATTTACTGTACAAGTTCATTACTTTTCATGGTCATGCTAAATATGACCTTACATTTACATTGTGTATGACAGAAAGACCATTTATTGCAATTCAGATATTTTTAAATTCATGGTTTGTAACAACTACAAAATCTATTTAAATTTATTTCCCCATGAATACAGCAAATTCACAAATCTACAGGTATCTGCTGACTTGCGCATTTTCAACTTACACAAATGTCACAATTAACACAGTTTCACATGAATATTTTTTTCATTCAATATTTTTTTAGCAAAACACAATTTCTTTATTAGTCTAAAACTAAAAAATTAGGATTTGTAATTTCCTAAAATTAATGGTATTAAAGTTAACTGAATTTAGCATTTTCAATAAAATTCTAAGGCAGTGAAACGAAACATTTCAAGTTATATGACCATTCTTAGTAATACAATTATTACCAAAGTCGGTGATTAGCTGTACTATATAAAACCTGAATAAAATAGTTGTTGCCCTGCTTGAATTCAATCTGGCACTCTGCATGATTAACGCTCACAGAACTCATTTTAATTCATCATTTTATTGTTAATGAAAATGTGCACTTCATTAATTTAGAAAAAGAACTGAAAATTTGTGATCTTCGTGTGGACGAAGTTTGCCACCAATTAACCCTTGTGATTTTTACCTTTGATTTTGTGAACCACTGATCATTAGGTAACTCATTCTACAAAATGAAGCTTATAGCTGTAGTTATGAAACTGCTACTTATTTCAAATCAATATATAATTCTAAAAGAGCAAACTTTAAATCTGGTGTTCTTGCATGACTTAAAGTGATGAAACTGTTCAGAATGTGGCACTTGCTTGCAGTTTAATGAAATGGAAGATGTAAAATGTCCATTTTCAAAGTCATGCAGATGCTTGGTGGTCTCTTCTTCTGTGTCAGTTTGTTGCATTAGTAATACGCAAAAAATGAGGCAGTCAACCTTTGATGTCGTATTCAGGATTTTGTTATAGCTAAGGTAGGTTAACATGCAGAAAAAAAAGCAACAGAGGACAGAAATAGAAGGAAATAATTGTGGTCTGAGGCTAGGTGCTGGACCAAATACTAGACCAACAAAAAAATTGTATCAGGATACAGATTTGTCCAGCATGCATATTCTGATGATAACTATAACACTGACAAAGATTCATGACAATCCAGTGAAAACTTTGAGACTTGTTGATTTCACAAAACAATCAGAAACTACCTCCAGCTCCAAGTCAAAATCAAGCAATATCCTTTTAAAAAAATGCAGAGCAAAGCGATTTGCTCAATGTGCATTTTCCAAAGATAACCACAACATGTACAAATTTCATGCCAATCCGATGAAAAAACTGAGACTAAAATATGTGATACTCTACATCCAGCTCTGAGTCAAAGACAGCATTTGCTCTGAAACAGTAATTTGCTAATATTCACATCTTCAGATGAGGACCATTACCTGCAACAAGTTTCAAATGTATTCATCAAAAACAGCAGGACTAGTTGTGCTACCAGGATTTTCTGTCATACATAGCATTCAGATACAAGACAAAATGGGCAATAATTAATCTGCATGACATTCATATATGGAAATGACCATCTTCATGAGAGCTGCAGTAGTTCATTTGGCACAGCATTGGACTCAGGGTCAAATCAAAGGTTCAACACCTGTCTGGACCAAATGGAGTTGGCTGCTTCATTGTTTCCTTTGGAAAGGGAGTTTGCTCCCATTGCATTGGTCTCATATAGCCAATACTGTGGTAGAAAAGCAAATAATACCAACATATTTTTAAATGAGCATCTTCAAATGATTACTATATCATGTGCAATGAATTATATGGTGATCCATTGAAACACCGAGAGCCTAGTTGCATTCACAAGATCATGTCATCAAGTACATTAGAACCAAAATAAAAAAGGGCAATAAATCTATGAAAAAGAACTGGAGTAAAGTGATCAACTTACATTTTCAGGTGATGACCATAATAATTCCCAAGTTAAATAATAATCCAGTGAAATCTGTAAGGCTAATTGCATTCACAAGATTACATCATACACTACATACGCTATAAAGATGGCGGGAACAAAGTGACTTGTCACTATGCACATTTCATAAGATGATCTTAACATGTAGGAAAATTCAAAGTGATTCATCAAATTCTTTGAGTCAAGGTGTGTTCACAAAATTCTACCATACACTGCATTCATCTGCAAGACAAAAGGGCCAATAGTGCTAACAAAAATTGTGGGAGCAAAGTGATCTGTCAATATACACATATTTAAGCTTCATGGCAACTGATAAAAAAATTGTGGGACTAATTGTGCATGTCAGATGGAAGGATGGATTCATGGACAGGTGGATTTCCTATATATCGCTGATGTAAACACTGCATTACAAAAAGATTTCAGCAAATCTTGCCTTATAAAGTCATTCAAAAAAGATACCTGAATATACCCAAGGCCAAAATAGTGTCAACTGTGCAATGAACCTATCATCAAAGACACTTGTGTCAGCTGTTTATATTATTCATGGCATTTGTCTATTTAGCCTGTAAGGACTGATATCACTCTAAAGCACACGTGCAGCAACTGTTTGTGGAACACAGTAAATTGTTGAAATTGACAAGATTAACATTTGCACAGAAATGAACAGAAAGTCAATGCATCTTACATCACTGATTAGTCGTTCATGCAAAAAGTTAACACTATTTTGGCCACAAGCTTATATGCTTGACAATTTCTACGACCACTAGCTGAAATCATACTTCTTCATTTGTAAGTATTCCCTTGATGAAGTCATCTCTGGTCTGGTAATCAAAGTTGTCAGTGAAGAGGCTGAGTACTTGTGGGGAACACACACATATTTGACAGTCCAATAGGTCATATCGTATCTGTACCTCCTTGTGCTCTGTCAAGATCTCCTGAAGAAAAGAAAAACTAATATTTTTACTACAACACTCACAAAATGAATGTACTTTACACAAGATTTAAAAGATAATAAATTATACAGAACAAAACCATAATCCATAAAATTAACCATCTTGACATTTTCTCAAATACAGTACCATATATACTAGCTTATAATATGAGCCCAACTGCAAACTGCATAGACCCTGATCTGCTGGCACATCAGGCGCTGCCAGATCTGGGTTTGTGCAGTTAGGAGTAATCAGTAGAATAAACAACATAGACACTGACTGGTAGGTGCTTTATGCTACAACATATCAGAATCTTTATTTTCAGTTTGACTCGACTTATAAGTGAATATATATGGTACATTCAGCATATGCATGACATAACTTTTTATTAAAAACTATCCTTATTAGCAATATGGTTACCAAATAACTATCCTACAATGATCTTAATACATTTATTTTAATACTTGTGGCATTGCTTAAATTTTATTACCATACCTTTGCCAAGGCACATAAAACATCAGCATTACATGTACTTTAGGGTTTAATAATTATTGTGCCTGGAACCCTGGGCCACTATAAAAATAGGAGTGGGTTCTCTAATGCTAAATTCGGTTAGTCCAACAGCTACAGAATGCCACGATTTGTTTCACTTTTTTTACCCCAAAATTAAATTTTGTAAAAACTTTGACCAAATTAATGATAACTAGGCAAACTCATAAAGTGTCAGTCTCATATTAAGGTGCCTTATCTTAGCTACTGAATTTATGTTGGGCTATCATGCTAGCCCACTGGGACACTTTTATAAATTTACAGTATAAAACTTGAGCCATTTTCATCGTACCTGAAAACTGACCTAAACACAGTCTAAGCAAGGCATGATGGATGGATATATGGAAAGAAAAGACCACTTTTATGGTGGAGTATAAATGCATTTCTAAGTTTACTAACCACAGGAAACTCAAGTTTTTTGTCTGGGTCAACTTTTTGATAGTGTATAAGTTGGCTGGTCTTGCTGTCAATGGCAACAACCAAATCATCCTCTCTACATCTTGATGCATGTGTTGGTGGTGCTTTCGTAAACACCTGTGTCATGATGGAGGATTTATCTGTTTCTCTCCTCTTCCTGGAAAAAAACAAATATCTGTACAGAGTACCCAGTAAGAAAAGCATACTTACAAAAACATTTTCTAAAAGTGCAGACTATGACCAGAGTCTACGTTCAGCAGATCATTTATTTGCAAAAGTAAATAATCAGGCACATATGATTATTCAAATAATTACTTAACTGATCAATGTATGTGGTGAAACTGATTACAGCTTACAAAAATCTTGGATCTTATATTTTAGGAAGATGTTTTAAAGAAAAATACATACAGAATTAGGATGTACACCATCACAGTAACAGATAACTCTCATGTTCTACAGCAATGAGAGCAATGTATTTAGTTATGAGCTAGTGCTTATCTGTTCTCTTTCGCAATCTCTTTCGGAGAGATGCACATATTTCAATACAGGCAAAGTGCACTTGTTGGATCCATTTTTAACAAAATGAGAGTGAAACTATCAATCTTGCAGTTAAGAATTTTCTGTTTGATTTTTAAATACAGCATTACAGCATAAGAAACAGTCCTATTCAATCTATATTACAACACTGGGAATAACAAATCATTTGAAAATTGTACTGGAAACAGTCCTATTCAATCTATATTACAACACTGGGAATAACAAATCATTTGAAAATTGTACTGGAAACAAAAACATACAACTGTCTGAAGCAAAGCTTTTATGATTTAAATTAAAAAATCTCATGGTGTGAACCAAACAATGTTTAGATGCATGGGAATGGGCCCCAATTTATATTGATTCCATAAAACACTTTTTTCTGTTGTCATAACACAACTAAAAATCAATTATCAACAGAATAATAATAATAATAGATACCACATATACTCACTTATAAGACGAGTCAAGCTGCAAACTACATAGACCCAGATCTGCCATCGCATGTTGCGATGGCAGATCTCGTCAATGCCGATTGTTAGAGGAAATCAGTAGAATAGACAACACAGACCATGATTTACAGGTGCATTATGCTACAGCAGATGAAGATCTTTGTTGTTTGTACCCTGACTCGACTTATAAATGAATATATATGGTACATGGTCTTCATCCAAACAGCCCTGGTCACTAACATACATTTAATTAATACTACTTTGATCTATCCAATATACTGATATAATTTTACACTTTTTAATAGTATGTGTCTTTCTGTAAATAAACAAACTAGGGGTATTTTGCGGTAGGTGTACTGCAAAGGGTACTGCTCACAACAATTCACTTGGCAGGGCCTTGCACCGGGAAACCAAAGTTTGGAGATGAGCATTCAGGGGCAATAACTCCTTAAATGAAGACATGGAATGCAGGAAATCCAAATCATTTCAGGGCCTCATTAATATAAAGGTGTATGATACATTCTTTAGAAAATTTATGTAGAAACCAAGTGTGGGAAAATGGGCAATCTAGGGTCATATCATTATCGAAAAATTTATTAATTCAAGAGCTCATGTGTATAAATCTGAATATGAAACAATGCAAGGTAAAGAAATGCAGAAGAAACCAAAGTCAGGAGGACAGACAATTAACGGGTCATAACTCATCATTTACTTGATGTCATGGAAAGCAATAAATGAATCCCATGCAAGATCAATGTAAAGTTGCATGCTGACTTTGGATGAAACCCAAGCATTCATTTAGCAGAGATATGATGCCAAAAGCAGTTATAAAAACAGGGGACACAACTCTTCTAAATATTATTGTGGAATGCTTGAATTCGACTTAGTTCTTGATCTTATTGATATAAAACTGTAAGACAAATTTAATCAAAGTAAAAATGATTCTCTGAAAAAGTATTGCCGTAGAAACAAAAATCCCGAGGAAAAACCGCAGTGGACATAACTAATGAAATAATGTTGCGGAAATTAGTAAGTCAAATTTTTTCATCTCATCAATAAATATCTGCATATGGAATCTGGTTGAGATTTACTGGGGAAACCAAAATCAGAAGGATTGAAAACAGAGGGCATACCTTCTGTAATTATCTTGTGGGATGCTGATATAAAATTTTTAAAAAGATCTCATAAATATAAAGAAACATGCCTAATTTGGTCGAAATCCAACAACCCTAGATAACATTATGCTTGGAAAGCCGAAGTGAAGAGGATGGGCAATCAAGGGACATTACCCTCAAAAAAGGAGGTACCCCAAATGTTCCTGATGTATGATTTAAGTACTCTGCAAATTATTTAACAGCCACTTCTGTGTGAAGTTTCTCTCTATCTGGACTGAGTTTGGATGCTGTGTCACACAGTGAATAAGCAAGAGTTAGTCCTGATTGGTGGTTATTTCTGTACTCTGGACTTGAACAAACAACAACCACCAAAATTGGTATTGGTGTGTCACACTGTATGTGTACCCCTCATGTTCAATACAAGCAGACAAGATGTAAGGCAACAGCAGAACTTTGCATACAAGTGGTTAATAAATGATCAGAAAGTATATCAGTGATAGATGGGGAATCAATCTGGAATGTCTTCTTTATGTGGCTGGTCATGCTGATAGGATAAAATAATCAGGATGGAACTGGGGGGAGGGGCAACTAGATCTCAAACCGTGTTAGACAGCTTGTGCTTGATAATTTGGTAGAAGCCAAATGGTTGTCAATAGTTTTTCTTTGTAACATACGTGCACATGTCTGCTACAGCTGTATCAGAAAAATCAAAGGCATATTCCCTGTTTTAAATGTAAACTATCCACTAAATTTGGTCATGGTAAAAGAAATAAAACCCAGATGAACTATTCTGCTTCTTTTATTCTGGGTGACGCTGACCTCTAACCTACTGATCTCAAAATTGATCAGTGCCTTTCCTGTCTCCAGTGAAAGCCATCCACAAAGTTTAGTCAAGTTTTGTTGAACAGGACAAGAGTTACCTTGTAGATACCATTTTCCATCTTTGAGTTCATGTTATTTTTACCAGTATCATTTCAACACCCAAATCATCAGGTGTTGAAGCCAATTTCCATCTTGGAGTTCCTCTTATATTGACCATTATCAGTTCAACCTCCAAATCAACAGGTGTCTTCTCTGCATTAAATGCAAGCCATCTACAAAGTTTACTCAAAGCACATGTTAAAGAACATAAGCAGGTTTATGCTAATAATTTTTCCCTCTTTCTGTCCCTGACACTTTGATCTTTTAAGCCAAAACATGGATAAGTGTCTACTTTGTCTTAAATGCAAGCCATCCACAAAGTTTGGTCAAGAAGATCAAAAAGAATTCTAGATATTGTGCACAAAACATTTATTCTCTGACCAACTGTGTGTGTGATTAGGATTTTTAACATAGCTTTAACAATTTTTCAGTCATATCACTAAGATGTCTGCAGTGTGGTAGTTTATAGTGATGTCAAGCACTGAGGTATCATGCCACAGACATGTAACATGATGTCCCACCCAGTCACATTATCCTGACACCAGGCCGACCAGTCCTAACACTAACCTCTTAATGCTGAGTGCCTAGCGAGGCAGCTGTTAGTACCATTTTTGTAAGTCTTTGGTATGACTTGGCCAGGGTTCGAATACCCATGACCAACTGCTTCCAAAGCGGACACTCTTACCACTAGGCCACTGGAGTGGTCTCCGACCAATTATGACCTAGTCAACTGAACTTTTGACTCCAAAATAAAAAGTGGGGTTTTTTCCATCTTAAAGCAAATCAGTTATAAAATCTGACCAAGGTTTCTGAGACAGTTATTATGTGTAACAGTTTTCCTTCTTTGATTTGTCCCAGTGACCTTAACCTGCATTATTCTGAGCCTGAAATCGAAATATGTGTTCATTTCCCCAAATGCAAGTTTTTGTGTGGAAATTAAAAAAAGAACATACAAGCAGACAGACAGAAAATACCACAACATTATACGCTCTGCCTAGTGGTGGGTGTATCACAAGATTGGGTTACATGCTCATGTAGTTTTTCAAATAATATTTACTTGTGCTCCTGAACTACATCTTGGATATTTATATTGGACACAACATCTCCATGGACGAGAATAAAATCACTACGTATCAATGACTTGGCATCTATGTCCCTCAAGGCATCACCAACTGACATGCAATCCTCTGATGTGATTGTCTGGACAGAAAACTTCCGATCATTATCAATCCAGCCTGAGTTCCTGAAAAAATAAATTAAACAGTTATTCATTTGCTACTCTGCTTTGTCCTGGCCTGCTTTACAGTATTTGGAAGTACACGGTATTGAAAGAGTGGGAGTACTGTATTAAAGATAGGTGATTTTCTTGAAGTACTCCTTTATCTGTACTATCACTTGCAAGGAAACTAAAAGGAAACAGCCATACCCTTTAAAGCATTAAGTATTGCAGCTTATTAAAGAGTCACAGAAAGAAAATAAAAAATTTCTTTAAAATATCACAGCATTATTTTTTTAAGTATCCCACTACAAATTCTAATGTAAAAGAATGAATCATTGCAACAAAATAATTATAAAAACGCCAAAAAAAATATTTATTACTTTAAATGTGATGGCTACAATTTTACAATTTGTAGATGAAACTAAATTTCTTTAATTTAGATAGATTGTTCAAAGAACAATAACATACAGTGTGACCATGTATAACGCGCCCTGTGATAACACAAATTCGGATATAATGCGGTCATGGTGTGGCTCCCAAAATTGTATATATTCATTCGCACATGAAAAAACATTTTTTGTTCAAAGTATGTGAAATAGTGTATAAAAAATGTATTACCATTTTGGGGAAGATATCGAAGATGAATTTGAATATAATATGATCATGACATGATTCCTGAAATTTTAAATACATGTATTTGTATTTTTCTCGTACCCAGAAAAATATTTTTTTTTAAAGTACAAAAAATAGTGTGTAAAACGTTTATTATCATTTTGGGGAAGAGTTTGTGTATGAATTCGAATATAATACGATCGTGGCATGGCTTCTGAAATTTAACAATTTCACCTAGTTCTTGAAGTGTTATGCCAAAATAAATATTATCGGAAATGCCGCTTATTACTGATCCATGAGTAAAGCCAGTAAGTTGTCTTTGTGATTGTCTTCAGTTAATTCTGTATACAATCATTGCTCAAACAGTAACCAACATGTGTTTCTTCTTTAACTGCATACACAACCAAGCAACAGCCAGTACGGTGGTTGATGAAAGATTCTCACAAACATCAAAAAATTAAAACCACCAACAAGTTTGCTAGGCTTTGCAGTGTTATTTGGCGCAGTCAGTTGACCAGTAAATAATGTCTGCTTTATTAGCTGGTCAACTAATAGGGTATTAAATTGTGCATGCATTCAGCTTTAAAACTTTTATAAAAGTGACTCGTGACCATTGCATGCCTATGGCACTTAGTTCTCGGGTTTTACATGTGCATGGTGTTTGCTTATGAACTCGTTATTAATTTCCTGTTTTTTTAAAATATATTTTACCGTTATGGAAAAGCAAGTTCACAAATGCCAAGTCATTCTCTGCACTTTGCACAATGATCAGTATAGTAGTTTTCACACGTTTCTTTGGCTATTCACAAAATCTGAAGTAACGGTTGTATGCATGCTGAAAGTATGTGTTGATTGTTAATTATTCTTGCTGTAGTCATTAAAACAAATAGGCGTACAAGCGTTAATTATTGGAAATTTACACAGGATACATGTACATGGAAACGCATATGAGAAATTTTTTTGCAGTATGAAATTTGTACAGACACCGTTCATAGACCCTGGAATGTAATGAACTGTACATGTGCTTTGTCTTTCTTAACCTAATTTTGCTGTTAAGTTTTCCCACTGAATTCAGACACAAAATGATCTGTGACAAAACTATTGAATAGTTTAAATATGTATGCAATTTTTGCAATGGAATTACATGTATTATGGATTAACTGCAAGCCCCAATGGTTCGATATCAGACGGCAAGTAACCGGTGTTAACATATATATAAAAGGTTGCACATACAAAACAGAACTATGAAATTAAAGACAAGATATTATATGAGAGCTGAGTTATCTTCTAAATGAAACAGTTGACTATACCAATCATAAGGGATTTGTAAGCTGACTGCCAGCAGATAATCCGAATACAATAGTACTAAACCATGTAGACCTCACTTACTTCAGGTGTTCCTTAATCTGATCAGCAAGATGGCAGCAAAATACAAAGACCTCCTCTACCCCAGCAGAACACAGAAATTCAAGTGTATAGTCCAAAACAGGCACATTTGCCACATGAAGAAGAGACTGAAAAAACAAAAAAATAACACATATCTACCAGTAAACTGGAAATAAGAATCATACACTGATCATAAAGATTACATTTATGACTTTGGGACTTACCATTCTGACCATTAATTTTTCTGCCACAGGGGTGAAAGCTGCAGTCGAACTGAGATATTTTTCTTAAACACTTCATAAGGCATACAAAATGGCTCCTGCAACTATATACTGTCGGTTCAAAGTTTTTAGAGGGGTCACAACTTGTGTGTACTTTATAGTTGCTCACAAAACACAAATTTAAAGATCAAATGGAACCATGGCGTTTCTGTGGAAACAATAGGATATATCCACAATCTACAAATTTAAATCTCAATGTCATCTTTTACAAAACTCATTAACTGAAACATGCATAAATGAATTTAAAGTATTGCTCTAACCCAACATGTTAAGGGATCAGGATGTAGATCAGGCCATTTGCACCTCATTCATGTCATTACTAGTGACTATTAGAGACTATTGGTGACTAATGGAAACTACTGGAGACAGTAGTCATGGTTTAACAGTAGTTACCATTACAATCTTGCAATGAAAAGGGTGAGGATTCTAAACCTGCAATAAGAACAGCCTGGTTCAGCTAGCATAGCATGGCATGTCCTTGGGCAAAGCACTCCATTTGCCTTGGCACTAAACAGCATTTTTGTATTAATGGGCCATAAAATACATAGCATCAAACATTCTCTAACCCAAACTGAAACCTGCACTTGTTGTTGGTGGTGGTGGTGGTTTAATGCAATTGTTTAGTGCATGACATGCTATACATGGTGTCCATTATAAATGATGCAAAAACCTCAGAAAACCCAGGTAAAAACCACTGACCCCTGGGAAGATACTGGTAAACTTTTTCACATACCCGCATTAACTGAGCCTGAGACTCAAACCCACACAGGTCAGAGGTGAGACATCAGTGATTGGCAAAGGTATACATTTTAGACCACTCGACCATCAAGGCCCCCAAACCAGCACTTGACATACTATACAATCAGGGGCTACAATGTATAGCTTGAAGAACACATTTTCCAACTGTTAAAACTGTAGACAGCAATTTCTCAAAGCAAAATGCAATTATTCTCTACTGGCTAGTTACTGCTTATTCAGGTATTTCCTTTTGACCTGGGAACTGTAATTTATCTAATATGTCCAAAACAGGATGTTGTTATTCGTATAGATTGTTCATGACTCCTTTCTTTTCCTGAAATAATTACTGGTACAAATCATTCTCAATCCAAGATCAAAATGTGTTATTTAAATCTGAAATCAAATGAAGACATAACAATGGAACTGGCTATTCAGCATCAGCTAAGGCTGCAAACTCTCAAGTTATTAAAATCAATACTTAAACCATTTCTGCAGGAATGTAAAGTAAAATCTCATTTAAATTTAAGTCATTCTCCAATTTAAAACTATCTATACTATTTTCCATCTTTACTGAGCACAATTTTCATACACAGATGGTTGTTTACAAGGACTCAGTCCTGAGGGAGAAGTAGGCATACTTTCCTTTCATCTAAAAAACAAAGAAAAGAAGTTGTTTTGCAAGAGATCAGGCTATCATAGCTGGATAGCATATGGATATCGATTTTTCCAGTTGATGCCAATATTTCAAAAGAATCCAAGATGTAACATTCTGACACCAAAGCAATTTACAAAATTAAAAAAACTGTCACATATTCTGTCTGCACTACCCATTTACAATCTTTAACATAAATAAGGTTAACAAATGTATTTTCATTGCAAGGTCCAACAAATTTTGGAATGTATGAGATTGCCAAAAAATTATCATAAATCCTACAACAATTATGCTGCATCCAGACAAGGTGAACAGTAATTTGATAATTTATTATTTATTTCATTCTCAGCATTATTTAATAGGGCCTCAAGGGAGAATAGTCCTTGACTAATGAGTCACCCTCTATAAATAAAGCTATATTATTATTACTGTATTACTATTATTATTATTATTATTATTATCATCATTATTATTATTATTATTATTATTATTCTGGGTATCTCTCTATGATTTTGAATGTATATAATTATATGGTTTCTCAGGAATCTAAATACTTAACAAACAGTACTGAGCCTTACAATGGCAATTATTCAGCATTACCCTCATTGCAGATGAATGAAACTTAGGAACATCCAACACATTTTCCCTGAAAATATTAGTTTTTTATTTTATTTTACTTATGATCAATTAAACAGAAGTGTGCTTGTTATGTGCATCTGCATATGAATGATGCATGCCATTAAAAGAAATCTTGTAAATATCCAAGCCGTACACACACACTGCACTCAAAGAAAAATTGATAATCGTCATGTTGTTGTTGTTGTGGGGTTTAACAACATTTTTCAGCACACGACAGGCTATGCATGGCGGCCAGTATAAATGGTGGAGGAAGAACCCGGGAAAACACCGGGAAGAACCACCGATCCATGAGAAGCTACTGGCAAGCTTTCTCACATACCCACATTGGCCGAATCCTAGACTTGAACCCACGCAGCCAGAGGTGAGATGGCCGTGATCCATAACGGAGAGTGCTTTAGACCACTCGGCCACTCGGGGCCCTCGATAATCGTCATGTAAAAAACACAACTCATGCAATAAAACCTCAATAATCACATGTAAAACTAGTGTACTCTTAAGGTTTTAGTCTTAAGTATTTTTAGCTAATTCTGTTTATAACATATCACAACAGAAGTTCTGACCTTGTTCACTTGATTCAGGTTCTACTGCAAATCACATCTGTTAATCAGGTGACTGCAAGATCCCAACTACAGCTTGTGTACACTGAAATTTGCCTGATGCAGAGATACGGAAAATACTATTTAGAATAGCAGCTTTAAGCAACTGAAGTAAATGAAAGACAATAATCAGGCACCAAAGCAAAAACTATATGCAGTTCGGATGGAGTTTTTTAAACATAAACCTCACAGACTCACTCTGACAAAAATAAAACACACCAGTGGAAGCAGTGACAAATGTGGCAGATTTTTCTTGCAATCAAGTTACATGTTCCACAAAAGTCTTGCAAGATCCCAATCATGTTACATGTTCCACAGAAGTCTTCAACATCCCAATCAAGTTACATATTCCACAAAAGTCTTGCAACAGCCCAATCAAGTTACATGTTCCACAAAAGTCTTACAACATCCCAATCAAGTTACATCTTCCACAAAAGTCTTGCAACATCCCAATCAAGTTACATCTTCCACAAAAGTCTTGCAACATCCCAATCAAGTTACATCTTCCACAAAAGTCTTGCAACATCCCAAAAAGTTTCAGCCAAAATGACTTAATGAATTCAAATTTCCAATTAAAGATAAGGATATCAGTATGAGGTCAGAGTTTTACTGAAGCTTCTGATCTCAGAAAATCTGATAAAATATTTGTCAGTGATTCTTGTAATTATCAAAAATGTGCACTTGGATGGAAAAATGCATATAAAGATCATAAGATTGTCCAATCTATGCTAATTGGCTAAAGGGTCATGCCTGCTGCTGAAAGGTAGTAATATAATTTATTATTATTATTATTATTAATATTATTACTATTATTAAGTATTATACATTAGTTTGCAGGAATAAAGTATGGTTTTTAAATTAAGCATTACTGAAAGGAAACTTTAATCAGTTGCATTTTATGTTAACCTAAATTTAGATATTGCTGAAGTTAAAATTAAGTTTAAATATAATGCTGAAATATAAATAAAACTTTAAGATATTTAAACAATTACTGAATAAATGAATGAATAAATCATAATATGACGATGATTAAATCTCATACATACATAAAGATAAAACTATAAATATAAACATGGTCATGATACCTCAGTTATATTAACAGACTGTTGATTGAATGACGGGAAATACATTGACAGCACAGCTAAGAACTCATCTGCAGATTTGTTTTTAAAAATCCTGATATAAATTTTTCTTGTTTGACTGACTTGCAGTTAACTAATGAAGCCTCTGTATTTCCTGAAAAACCTGCAATTTCCACATCACATTATTTTATGGCCGACATGAAAAAGGTCCTGCCAATGTTACCTTGGAAGAAATGCTAGCCAGAATCCAAACCAGTCATTTTTGACCTCACATTTAATGAATTTCTTAAAGTGATAATAATTATTGGACAAGGAAAAAAAATATTTTATTCTGCAAAACTGTACTTAATGGCACTGAACAAATTTATTTTTTATTCAAAATATTGTTGATCAAAGAGGTAAATCTGACTGAATTTTTCATCCCATCTCATATCTTATAGCAAATATCTGCAGTATTAGGCTTTGGAACTGATGGTGTTGAAGTTCTGCAAGGGACCAAAGAAGGAGTAGTGACGAAATCTGCAGAGTTACATCCCAATTTTATTCATGTTTTGTGTGTTGCTTACTAGCATTCTGAGTAGCAAAACCTATTCCTGAACTTCAGCAACTGCATAAAAATATAACTGAGCATTACAATTCCTTTCACCAGAGACATCATTAATTGTATAGGTCCTAACCCAAAGTTTACACATGCAAATAAAATTCTGTCTTTGAAATAATCTGAATTGTTTTTCCATCACAACTGTCAACTACATACCAGTTGCTCTATTTTATAAATGTCTTCATTTTATGTGAAGTCATATCTGGTATCATGTAAAACCTAAATAAATGTTCTGCTGATTGCAAAAGATTTAGGACAGCTAACTAAAAGTGCCATATCAAACATTTGAGTACGATCATAACTATCTCCTAAATACCTTCAACCACTCTTCTTGTGCAAAAATTCTGTCTTTGAAATAATCTTAACTAATTTTCTATCACAACTGTCCAATTTGTACCAACTGCTTTAATTTTTTTTTTCTACATAAAGTATTAAGTGAAATTTGGTATTATTTAAAGCAAATTAAATTTCAAGCTAAACTGGGTCAAGAAAACAGCATTTTGAGTCTAATTTTAACAATTTCTTTATCACGATGCATAGCATTCATTGTGACATCACAGCATGCGACATTCGATCTGGATTTTATTGTATCACAGCATGTGACATTCAATCTGGATTCTATTGCATCACACCTTTCTGCTTCATCTCATCCAAAAAATGTCCACATTCTTTAACACTGATTTTGCTGTATGTACTCCTCTTGACATGTAGATAACGACCTTCCGAAGGAATATGGACAAGTGAGGATCCAAATAAAATGAATACATGCCATAGGTATGTAGACAAGCGACACCCATTACTGAAATGGTGTTTAATGCCTACATGACCCATATGACTTTTACTACAGATAGTATCTTTCTACAACCTATTTTGACTTGGCATCATAAACTTCCAGCTCTCAAGAGAACATGTTTCTCCATCATGTCAAAACTACAACATTTGTGTACATTGATCGCCACTGTGTCACACAGACAAAAAATTGTGTCAAAAATCCTGTCCTTATCAGATGTGATATCAATTTAAGTTAAACATCGTCCTCATCGTGTGGTTGCATTACAAAAATAAGCTACACATCTTTGGATAAAATCTGACCAGTAAGCTCTGCTCCCGGAGAGCCCTTACACATGATCTGCCATGTTGTTGTTGCTGTAGGGTTTAACACCATTTTTCAGCACATGATAGGCTATACATGGCGGCCAGTATTTATGGTGATGAAGAACACGGGAAAACCCTGGAAAGAACCACTGACCCACGAGAAGCTACTGGCAAGCTTTCTCACATACCCACATTAGCCGAATCTGAGACTCGAACCCACACAGACAGAGGTGAGATGGCAGTGATCCATAATGGAGAACGCTTTAGACCACTCGACCACTCAGGGCCCAGATCTGCCATGTAATATCCATCAAAAATGATGCTGTTGATTATGATGGAACCACTAAAATTAAAGCAGAACATCTTAGAGCTTTAGGTCTTTAGATTTTACTGTTTGTCTGTCCATACTCAAAGATGTACTCGGTATTTTAACAAAAGCTATATGATGTGGGGGGGGGGACATTGAAATGTATATCAATGTTATCTTTATCTTGTTGACCATAAATAACACAAGCATCTGCTTTTTTGTTTTGAAGACTATTTGTGGAAATAATTACATTTTGCACAGTTGCACACTCATCTGATAATACTGGACGTTTTTTTTTCCTCCTAAAATTGTGTACCAGAAAGTAAAAAAATGTTAATTTAAACAGCTGGCAATGGACTTCGACACATTTGTTTAATATGTTTAAATTTAATTAAGGCATATCTGATGGAGTGACATACACATTTTAGTAAATAAGCTAAACAAGGGGGTGCCATATGGGGCATGAGCCTTAAAAATTATGGCCCTTGCTCAATTATTGACCATTTTTCTGATAACATCAGAACCGATAATGTATGCACTATTATCACTGAATATTATTTGTATCCAAACAAAAATACCCTGGGTCTTTTGTCAGAAATTGGGGCAAATTTCCGATCGAAGCTGTCTGCAATGACAACTGCTTGCAAAACATCTTCTTGTTTCAGTTCTTCTCCACGTTTATTAATTTTCTTCGGAGCCATTACTGACTTGGACTATTCTACCTAACTAGAGGGGCTGTAATTTTCAAAACAGAATCTGTCTGGATTGGAAATAAACTCATTCGAAAAAGAAACAAATAAATATTAGTACTAATTAAATTTAGCACACTGAAGCCTCAGTTAGAAAGAAATAATCATTTTAGAATTGGGAAATACTCTATCTAATTTAACATCCCCTTGTCCAAAAATAAACTATTCTAAGAGTACATTGTGTTGGGCTTCAACTTGGAATAACGCAACAATTCGGAATCCTGAGTTGTTACGCTCTTTCTCGAGAAATTGCGTAACCTAGTCAAGCTATATCAATAGAGCGAACGGCTGTTTTTGTATCAATTCCATTAGTGCCTTTACGATAAAGGATGTTGATAGAGAGGGGTTTTTTGGGGGGGTGTTATTTCATTTTACTTGGAATAATAAAAAATAAACAAAAAGCAAACATGTGACAAGGGATATTGGAAATAATGTAGTTTATATACTAGATGGGAGAACTAAAGATTTGTCATGTTTTTGCAACAATTCGTCAACGAAGTTAGCAAATTAAAAGACAAGTTATTATATTTTTTCTCACTTTCATTAGTTTCAAGTGAATTTTAAGATAGGTGTGAAATTAAGTCTTGCAAAATATTTTCTAGAGACATGTAGTATATTGTATAAATTCTATTAATGACTATTAGCATAAATTTTCTATCTTTCCTAATTATACAGCAATGATTAAAAACTTTAGAAACTTTTTTATATTGGTTAAATTTGGAAACAAACTTTTTATTTAATTAATTTTGATTTACACAAATAAATAATAAATATGTTTAGATACCACCCATGAACTAATCTAATAAATGCATTATACTTTTTTGCTATGAATGTACTAAATGAATTATGCTGCCATCTAAAGAACATTTTAAATTAGAAATCAAGTGCAGAAAAATGTTATGCAAGACCTGTGTTTGTAACACAGTTGAAAAGAATATAAACAACCAAAAGAAATTTTGACAACAGTTCAATTTTAATATTGTATTAACTACTGATGGTAGCTGTAGCCACTGCATAGTCCCTATGATATTGCATAGTCCCTATGATATTTCATAGTCCCTATGATATTGCATAGACCCTATGATATTGCAAATCATTTTAATACCTGCACTAATAAACCATCTGCTCTATTAGAGAAACTATAACAACCTTAAAGTTTGTTTACCACAGAGTGAACCATTTTTTAAAGAGTTTTGAAGTTTAAGAAATATTCAGTGTATCACATGACAACTTCAACCTTAAAATGAACATACAGTAAAACATTTATGAATAGATCATGCACATAAATGTTGTTATGAGAAATGTACATCTTATAATTCATATGTGCATTTTCTGAGCTTTAACTGGATTACAAACCAATATTTTTAACAAACTTACACAATATTTGTATCATGCAGACTATTTTGGGTCAAGGTTTGACATCCTTACCTGTGTATTTCACACCCTGAATGCAAGTTGTTGTTACAGCAATACAGAATATTCCTTGTTATCTAGATTAGATATGCTATAATATGATATAAAACTGGGTGTGAATTGCAAATAAATCATACGTTCTAGTTATCTTTGCTGATTTGGCATAGATAATGTACAGGAAACCAATAATAATTCACAGCTTTGAAACACAAAACTCATTATCATATCACAATCAATCAAGGTAAAAATAGATTTTACATATTCAGTAACTACACATGAAATCTGGATTACATCTAAATATGAAACCAGATCTACACTATAATAATTCATAATCCAATGCAGTAGAAACATCCAAAAGATATAGGATGTATAAAGAATTGTATCATAACTCTGAAACAAGGAGGCAAATGTATTTAACTAAAAACTATTCAAGAAATGTAGTAAGATATTTATGAATGTAAATACAGAAAAGAATATCAAACAGAAATAATATATATATATACATGTGTCTGTGTGTGTGTGTATATATATATATATATATATATATATATATGTATCAACAAAAAGGGTTGATAATGGGAAATAGAATTACCATTTATATCAATGTTTTAATTATCATTATCACGCTGGTTAGTTGTACAAAAGAAAGTTTAATTCTCCGGAATGTAAGTTATAGTTGTATGAAAGAGCAAAAAAGAAATAAAGTTAATTTAAGATTATGGATCAGTGGAAATGACCACTTTGTGTATCTAAACAATTTAAGAAATAGTATATGGGAAACTGACAATCCAATTGCTACAATTACCGACACAAATCAGAGAAAATTCTAACATATGCAATGTGAAGACACAGTAGAATGTAGCTTACAATGTAGGTGTCAAAAATAACAATGATAGTAATATCTGTTTTCCAAAAGTATTTCTAAATAGTAAACAAAACTATCTCTATAAGTAGCCTTATCTGTTTTAAGTAAAGTAAGATCTATTAGGTAAAAAAAGATATATAAAGCTGGTAATAACTTCATAACAAGACTTCAGTCATTACTTGTATTTGTATGTACTAACAGGCTGAGCAGAAAGGGTATGAATTGATGGCTATACCAGAAGATGGGATCAATACCTGTTTCAGAACTGCTCCCAAGATTATCAGCATTAAGAGGTTAGCGTTAGGATTGGGTGGCCTGGTGTCAGGATGATGTGACTGGGTGGGACATCATGCTACATGTCTGTGGAATGATGCCCCAGTGCTTGACATCACTATAAACTGCTACGCTGCAGACATCGTAGCAGTATGACTGAAAAATTGTGAAAAGCTACGTTAAAAATCCTAATCACACACACAAAAAGTGTTCAATAATACTTTAATACTTTCAAACTAAATCACTATTTTGGGATTATTGTGAATTCATGTAGAGATCTTTTGGATTATATCATTAAAATACATCAAGACTGTTAGCACTTCAACATTATTCAGGGCTATTCCAGGCTGTTGGTACATCAGCACTTTCAAAACTTGAATTCTTGGAACACCACTGCAATTCATTTGGAACAATCTATACCTTTGGACTTGTGATGTAACTTTCTGGACCATTTGAGATTTAATTCACCATACCGTAAGTTCTTTTAATTTTTTTCTTTGTATTTCCCTCAGGAAATAAATTATATTTTTAATTTGACAAAACTGTTGGGTTTTTTCTCTTTTCTGTTACTGAGTTTAAGACCATAGATTTCATAACAGTTCATCTTTGCATGAATAAATATATATATTGAATGAAGCACTTGGACACCTTAGATCACCTTTGTAAGTTTGAAAATTATTTTAAAGCAGCTTTTATTTCCTCATTAACTTCAATGTACTGATTAATATATGTAATATCAGATGCTGAAGGCATCTCCCATCTTGAGGCTGAGGTCATCACCCAGGTGAGTTGTCAGGTGAGTTCTTCTTAATATGTGTATTTGTTTTCTTTTTTCTTTTTTATAATTATAAAACTTTAAATAAGAACAGAAATAAAATACTTGAAATGATCAGATCATTGTTGTTTATCATATTGTACCAAATATTAAATGAAAATCCCTTTAATCAGCATAAGATTTTCCAGCTGCCATACTTTTTTACTACAATAAAGACGTTATACACATTTGATAAAATCATGTAAGGATGATATCTAAACAACACAATTTTTTGTTTCAATCTCTTGGTATGTCTACATGCATACTTTATTAGCTCTACTTATCCATTACTCCCTTCAAGACCTTTCCTACATTTAAATCAGTCTTTCTAAGACAATTCCCACAATTTGCATGCAGGCATCATGCAACAAATTGGAATATCCCCCATAACTGTGAAATATAACCAGGGTAGGTGATAATAACAGTTGTTTGAGATTTTTAATATCTTCCATATACTCGTTTTATGCAACAACTCCCATCAAGACCCTTCCTACATTTAAGTTAGTCGATCTAGGACTAAATTCCCAATACTGGCATGCAAGAGCTTGGAATAACCCCCATAACATTGAAATATAACCCTAACAGGGAAAAGTAACAGTCCCTTGATTTTGAAATTGTTCCATATGTTCATTTTATGCAACCACTCCCTTCAATACCTTTCCTACTTTTACAATGGTTTTTACATGATTACATTTCCAGACATGGCATACATGCAATGTACAACAACTTTGAACAACACCTGTAATATATAGGTATATGGAGCAATAGAGTATTATGACTGTATGATCTTAAAACAAGTAACAGAAAAGAGTGTGAAGCAAAACATTTAATAAAATTTAAAAATTTATTTATTTCCCTTGAATACAAAGTGAAAATTGCAAAAAATGAACTTACAGTATTATGAATTAAATGCCAAAATAATCCTAGAATTTCAGATACAAGTCCTAATAATAAATGTTCTGGATAAACTTTATTGGAAATCACAATTAAATCCAATGCTGAAAGTGTTGATGTGTCTTTGGTGGCCTGTATTGCGGTGTTGTAGCAACAGTCTTTTGTTGAAACACAGTAATATAATTTCAGGTTTGAATTCACTATAAATCCCAGCAAATGTCTCTGTCCAAGAATACTATTTTTTATGAGCACTCACTATTTCCAGAGAATAATCACTTGAATTTAATAATTTGAAGAAATAAATTCTGGCTCAAACAAACTACTGCACAACATCAATACAATTGATTCTGCTAGATCGTAAGTCTTCTACCTGACCTCAGGTCACAATTAGCCTTTTTTTTAAAAAATTACCTAATGGAAAATAACCTTCTGGAAGGTTCATAATGTTTAAAAATTAAAATCTAAGTTACTAATAAAATTATAGCAAACAACAGGTAAACCCAGCAATTCATGATGAATATCCAAAGTTCAAGACTCAGATTGAGATAAACATGTTTACTACAAACCAAAATCAAGAATTCAGGCCAGGTAGAAAATGAACTTAATTTTGGACAAGGACAAGTCCAACATACAATGCCACATTATCAATAGCATATAATGAAATAAAAATAAATAAATAAAAAACTAACTAACAAACAATGCAAATTAAATATACGTAACTAGTGAAAATCCATTTGGACTGTGTCTTCTGTATATTCTTACTCTGCATCAAATCTCTTGAATACCTTTCTTACCTTTAAAGCAGTCTGTAAGTGATTAAATTTCAAAAAAGTAGCAGCAGGCAGCATGCAACAACTTGAAAAAATCTTCATGACTGTGAAATACAACTCTTTGGGGGGATAGTAACAATCCCTTTAGATCTTTGATACATTCCCAAATATAATTTTCATGAAATAATTCTCTTTCAGAAATTAGGTAATAATTTGCAACAGATTTCATGTCCATCAAACTTTGCACTGGTCCAGTTAGATCTTTCCTACATTCAAACTATTCTTTTAGGAGTCTGACAGTTTCCATTAAACATCATTGAACAGCTAAGAGTAAACTTTATTATTGTGAAATATTATTATTGTAAAGTTTCCTCAGTGACTATCTACTTTACAAGCAATACAGAAATAAACTTGTTACAAATATAAAAAAACATAAATAATATCAATCAATAAATCAATCAGTCAATTAATCAATCAATATATTAATTTATTAAATATATTATCAAACATATATTTCAAGTACAAATATTCTTTAAAACATCTTTCAAGAACAAATATTTTTTCAAACATATTTCAAGCACAATCTTTTGTTAAAAAAATGCCATGAAAAAAGAAAAATCATATTAAAAAAGATCTTAAATAAATATATACATATATAAATCATTGAAAACTAATATGAAATAATTAGATAGCAGTGTTGTACTTAGATTTATTTTGTTAAGATTCTTGATTTTTATGCTTAATGTAATTTTAAAGTACAGAACACACACACACACACTACCAAGTTGAAGCCAACGACCATGAACTTTCTCGACAAAGAGCGCAACTATTTGGAATTCAAAGTTGTTCAGCTTAATTTTCGAGATATAGCCTATTCCAAGCTGTAGTCCAATAACTATAGCCAATATCAAGGAAAACAATAGAATATTCCGAATAGTTTAGACTTGTTCTTAAATTTGTTTTTCTGTATGATGAAAATTTCAACAAAGTTAACTTCCAGTAACGAAATGTCAAGTGCCCTTTCCGTTTGTTTTGGACGTACTTGATTTAGCGTTCCCTATAACCTTTCCAGTGATCAAAGTAATGTTGTGTGTGTGTGTGTGTGTATATATATAATCTTAAAACTTAAGTGTCATGTGATTAATAAGGCACTTTCTATGATATGCCTTAAAGTGTATGTGAATGTGGACAGTAAACTGTAGTCGACAAATTTTATTTAGAGTCGGTATTTTATTAGGAAACAGTAGTCGTTGGAGTTATTCTACCGACAATAAACATTAATATTACAATTTTCTTAAAAATTAAGACATACTTAACAAAAAATACAGATTTTCCTGTTTTTTCTAGTTATAAAATTATGGTCCTTTGCTAAAAATGCAAACCCCGCTCACATTTTTAATTTATATTTTAATGATCCACGTGGTTACGTGGGAGCATTTACTAACATTAAATTAAACATTAATGTGTTAGAATTTAATACTAATTATTAGCATTAAATTTTAACACAACAATATATAACAATCAGGATTTTATAGAATTTAATTGGGCTATATTAAATATACAATCCTGACGGTTAAATGCTCTGCACTTTAAACTTAATCAAGAATCGAAAATTATTGATCGCTATGGAGTTTTACAAAGGTGTTCAGGTACTAAACTGGGTCAAGAAAAGAGGATAACGGGTCTATTAAAATAAATGACAGTGTAGTGCACCATTTTGTTTTCAACACACGCAGTTTTCATTGCGACATGCAGGGCGCGACATTCAGTCCAGTTTGTACTAGATCACGCTTTAAGGTTGACCGCGATCAAAAATGTATAATTATTTTCTTGTTGTTTTTAGCTGCATGTATTTCTTGGGGTGTGTAAATAATAACCTTCACCAAAAATATGGCTGTGTGATCATCGAAATAAAGTATCATTTAAAGGTATAAGTAAATAAATTTTAACAAAATAATTACACCCATTACTGAATTAGTCGGTACTCAACGCCCACGTAATCCTTTTGACTTGCATTATGGTACAGACATTAGAATCTTATTCCGATGTGAGAAATTTAAACTATTGCTTTCTCATTGAATTGTAAAGCTTTGGATGATGTGTTGCAGATAAGCTGGATCTTCTTCCGTTTGACTTAGTGAATGATGGTTATCTTTTCATTCAGACTGCACCCAAACAACAAGAACAAAAACAAACAAAAAAAAAACACAAAAACAACAACAACAAAAAAAACAGCAGAATAAGCTTTGACCGTTGTCAGAGCCTACCTATTAACGTTTTTAAGTAAGAGAGGCGCGAACTGCCACTAACATAATTTGAAAACTTACAGTTACTGTGAAAGATTGGGACTGTAATAAAAGGCAAAAACTGTTGTTTCATCCATGATCACCCTCTATTTTGTCTAAGAAATATCACACTATTGTATGAAGGGCGCCACATTTTATCCATTCTGGAACTGGCATTCGACTTGACTGTGTGGGTATTTTTTTTTTACCACCGAACACTGTCGAATACCACCTAACACCACGGACAAAAATAAAATTACCACCGAACACATTTTAATAAACACAATACTTGAAAACACCTAAACGAAGTGTAATTTCAGCTAAAATGACATGTATTAAGACATGATTTTCATATAAGAAATATATTTGCGTAAACCGCTTTCAACAATAGACTCCGATCACTGTCGTAACATAATGATTAGCAAAATAAAATCAGTCACTACTCTCGCCTCTCACTTACCAGAAAACGAAATTTGGCAACATGGAAAGACAAATACAATTATAGACCTATAGCCCTCACAACAATTATATGATAAACGTTTGAACATATAATACTTGAACGTTGTGAAGCCATGATTTCTAACTTTCAGTTTGGATTTCAGAAACAGAAACGTCTATGGACAGACATGTGCCTTTTTGCTTTCAAAAAGAAGCGGTTCATTACTACCTAGAACATCGTAGCCTCGTGTTTGCATGTTTCCTAGACGCTATTAAACAGGGACAACCATGGGCTGTTATTCAGGAAAGTTAAATGGCAGACAAATGCCCATTTACATTCTGTATATTCTCATTTAATGGTATACTACACAGGTATACAAATAACGGAGTAAGACAGGTGGGCTCTCCATGGCTCTTCAACGTATAAACTGGAAGCTGAATAGATGTAATGTCGGCCTCCACTTGATACCCAATAATTTATATCTCAATCATTTTAGCTTTGTATACGACATGCCCTTGATTAGTCTTTCCGTTATTTGATTAAGAAATTTACTGAAGATTTGTGAAGAGTACGCTTGAGATGACGATATCTTATATAATGCACAATACACACACAAAAAAAAAACACACAACCTGGTAACCTATTTCAGTCTGAGGCATCCTAAAGTTTAACCCCTCTTCTTTATTTTCAAATGGTGACACTTTAGTATATGTATACCAATTCACCTAGTTAGATATGTTCTAACACCCGGTATGATGCGGATATGATGAAACACTCACTATACAGGAATATGTGTGTCCGGGCAAATATGCTGCTAAGTAAGTCCATAAATTGCATACCAAATATACAAATCACATTACTGAAATCATATTGTTGCACTATGTATTGTTTACCTCTCTGGCTTCAGTTTAATGAGGGTACTAAAACGAAAGTAGTACTTGCTATCAAAAAGAGTCTTAGCCTCTTATCGAACCTCCCGAGGAGAGATAGCGCTTCCAATATGCTTGTCAAGTCCAATATCCTTAACTTTACGTTACCGCTCTCGTTTCAGAGGAACAGCTGAACATACAATATACGCAGGACCCAAGCTATTACGTAAAGACGGATCATATCAGACGTACGTGGCTTTCATTTCCCATCTCTCATCGGAGATTACATTCAACAGCGATGAGTTGCGTATTCCAGACAACATCAAGTTTGGAACTGACGACGAAAAGCCATAATATAGATGTACATTACAAATAATTAAACTAATTATCACATCTAATAAACGAAAAGTGATCAACTTCATATTGTTTTGCTAAAGTCTTAATTGTGAGAGTATGCATGTGGTATGAATTTATTGTAATGTAATTGTGAGAGTATGCATGTAGTGTGAATTAATTGTAATGTAATTGTGAGAGTATGCGTGTGGTATGAATTTACTGTAATGTAATTGTGAGAGTATGCATGTAGTGTGAATTTATTGTAATGTAATTGTGAGAGTATGTATGTGGTATGAAATTATCATAATGTAATTGGGAAGTGCTGTTTGTGATTTTGACTTTTAACGTAGCTTGAGGAAAAAAAATCAGTCACATTGCTACGATGTCTGCAGGGTGGCAGTTAATAGTGATGTCTAGCTCTGGGGCATTATGCGGCAGACATGTAGCATCATGTTCCACCCAGTCACATTATCATGTCACCAGGACACCAGTCATAGCACTAACCTCTTAATGCAGAGCGCCAATCGAGGCAGCTGCAAATGTAAATACAAAATTGTTAATTCTGTTAACTCCATGTCAATTATTTTGATTTGTTTCCTCAAGATAACGGGAGAATATCTTAATACGTAAAAAGAAATCAAATTACTATATATATATATATATATATATATATATATATATATATATATATATATATATATATATATATATATATAAGTAGTGAAGGGGGGCACTTTACGTACAATGGGAATTAGCATTACAGACCCCCCCTGGGTTAGATTACGTACAATGGAAATTTAACATGGCGAAAAATCGTGGGTCAGATTACGTACAAGGGGAATTAACATGGCGATAAATCGTGGGTCACTCTACGTACAAGGGGAATTTAACATGGGGAATAGAGTTTGGGCTTGTTTAGGGACAAAGGGAATGGAACATGGAATTTTTTTCTTTTTTTTAAAAAAAATTTTTTAAAAAAGGGGTAGGCAATTCAAAGACTATCTCTTTTCGAGAAATATGGGGGCCCTGAAAAGGGCCTTTGGGTTTTCTTCTTCTTCTTCTGCTTCTAATTTCTTCTTTTCCTCCACCAACTTCTTATTTTATCTCCAACACTCTTTCTCTTCTTTTCTTTCTTTTTTTTCTCCTCCTCTTCTTCTTTCTTCTTTTCCTCCTCTTCTTTCTTCCTCTTCTCATTTTCTTCTTCTTTTTCAATTTTTTCGTTCCATGTTCTTATTCTTATCTTTTCCTCTTCATCCTCCTTCTCCTCCTTTATTTCCTTCATCACACCACTTATCATGTCCTTTGCTTTTCGTAAGTTGTTAATCTCCATTTTTACTCTATGCGGACTATAAGAATAGTGGTCTTCAACTAATCGTACTAGCATTTGTTCTATCATGCCCAAATTGTCAAGGACGTCTTGCAATGATTGAAATTTATCCAGGTGGTTCGAAGCCATTTTCTCTGTAGAGTGGTTTGAACGACGAATACTGTGGGTTCTTATACTTAAAGCGCGTACGTGAAGGAAAACATCCCCCTAAAACATAAAATTGATCTTACCTAGATCATGACCAAACAACAACGCGCTTACGTGAAGAAAAACATCCCCTACTTTTTCATTTCATATAATAAAACCCAAACTATACTCTCCACATACGCTAAGAAACCCATAATCTACTATTCACACCAACTTACTTTAGCACTTACAAACACAAACACACAAACACATTCAGATACCCTTTTAAACAGAGTTATTGTTTATATTCACACTACTCTACCTACACACATTGGCAAATTGATGGTTATTTCTTTTCTTTAGTATTGGGTAGCCCTGAAAAGGCTGTTTTTTTAACTTCAGAGGCCCCTGGTTAATGGTGGCACCTTCCGGGTCTGGCACCACAGACACAACGTCTACTCCAATCATTAGTCCAATTCACATGACTTGTTTGAAGAGCAGACGGTGGGTGAGTGGCTTCACTATCCCACTCCTCCGTTTGCGGAATAGTGAACACTTCTTCTTCTTCCCTCTGTCTTCTTTGTCTTTGTCTTCGTTGTGATTGTGGTTCAGCTACAGGCTGGCGAGATGTCCTTGCCTCAGGTGTCACCTTGCACACAGGGTTCATCATAGGGTGACACCTGATCTCTCTCTTTCTTTCATTCTCTTCTTTCATTTTTCTCTCCTCCTCCTCCTGTTCTATTCTCACTTCTTCCACAAGGGCCTCCGCAGTCAGCTCGTTCAGTAGGTATCTGGCATACTCCAGATGCATCTGAAGTTCCATCAATTTAGTCAGTCTGCTGCTCATTTTTTACTGTTGATCAATCAACAAGGGTAGCTGGACTGCCGAACGAGTTTCAATTTATACTGAAAGCGCGGACATGATGGAAAACATCCCCCTAATAACATAAAATTGATCTTACCTAGATCATGACCAAACAACAACGCGCGGACCTAAAAGAAACACTCACTTTTTATACTACCCATCACTATTTTAAAATTTTTTATAAATCACTTCAATAGACTATCCACATACTCAAATCAATCCAATTTAACCCCAAATATACACCTCTAACAGCCAAAAAAAACAAACATCATTTTAATATACTATCCATACCAACTTACATTAGCACTTACAAACACAAACACACAAACACATACCCTCACATTTTTTAAAAAAAGAGTTAGTGTTTATTTTCACACTACTCTACCTACACACATTGGCAAATCGATCGTTATTTCTTTTCTAGTGTATTGGGGTAGCCCTGAAAAGGGCTGTTTTTTTGTTTGCTATGGCATTCTTTTTTTAGTTTCTAAGAATGCGATGTCCTCTGAGGATAGACTTTCTGGCGATAGGTCTGCTTCTTCGGAAAGAGAAGAAGAACTCTTTGGTGTCGATACGACAATCGACAAAGCCTCTGTCAGCTTCAGGTTGCTGCTGCTGCTGCTGCTGTTGTTGCTGCTGTTGCTGCTGTCTCTGAAGTCTGTACTTCTCTGTCCATTCTTCTTTTTCCCTGTTCATTTCTTCTCTGAAGAGCTCTTCTATCAGGTCTTCAGTGATTTTTAACATTCTCACATTCTCTATTTCTTCTGGCTTCGGTATCAGACTGTGTCTGACCCTATGCAAATTCACGTAGGCTTCGTTGAGTTTAGCTAGTTTGGAGCACATCTTCGTAGGAGGATGAGTCGACAATGGATGGTTAGACTGGCAACAAACCGGTTCTTAAAGTCAAAGCGCGGACGTGAAGGAAAACATCCCCCACACGGTTTTTGAGTCGCAACGTTTAGTGAGTGTCATGAGAGGGATAGTAAGAAATGAAAGAGCATCAATCCAATATTCTTATAGCTAAACAAACCACAAAGGCATTTTTTTTCAAAACACAACATTTTTATTCAAAAATCACTTAACACTAAACAACAACTCTAACATTTTTTAACAATAATCCAACACTATAACATCAAACAAATTTTTTCAAATCACAAACATTTTTTCTCAATGTACAATCTACTTTAAACAGGGCTGACAACGTTGTGAATGAAATTGTGATTTCCACTGTTGGAAATCATTGGGCCATTGATGGACACTACGTTTCCTAGCTTGAGACAAAAGATAAACATAATGGTCACAAAACCATCGATCTACTTTCACATCGTTTCTAGCAGAAGAACGAGGATCGAAATGAGTCACTAAATGTTCTAAGGAATAGCCCAGGCTGCGATGATGCAGAAAATACACACAGTACTGTCCACACACCAAGGAATCTGTGCCTTGTAATTTCACATTATTGAATCGGGTGGTTTGAGCATTTCTTCTCATAAAGTCGATGATATCGTCTTCCAAAGGGGGCAATCCGTACGAATCGAAATATTCCACACATCCTTCTTGAGGAAAGTAGACGGCTACCCAGTGGGTTCCTGGGAGATGACTGTCGTCCGTGTTGATCACGTAAGCTTGATGGTCTTTAGGTTTGCGATGAGGGAGTTCATCTTTAGCACAGACAACAGGATTCCAAGAAGCCGTATACGAACTGTGGTTCAAAAGTTAATAAAGTTCCCAGGTATCCATTGATTTGTGTGTGTTTTTTTTCTTCTTCACAGGTAATATAAAGTCGTCAATTCGATCCTGACTTTTTGCTTGAAAATGTCTGAGGAATAAACGGTTATTCGTTCTGTTTCCTCACTCTGATTCAGGAGAGCTTCGATACGATGGATCTCTTGAGTGGTTAATGGTGGACAAGAATGTTCACGCAAGTCTTTATACCACTGGTGCAACACGTCTTTGTTTGAGATGAGACTCCAAGCTTCGTCCAGATACTCGTCCAATTTTTCTTCTTGACTCAACATCAGGCATTTATCGTGTTGAAATTGACTGGCATGATCGTTTTGACATCCATAGCAATTTTTCTTGATCAATTCCGTCATTTTGTCGACCAAGTGTTTGGCAAAACAGGAGACTAAATGGGCTTCTTGTTCTGGCCATCTCGACTTCATCATGACAACTTCGTCTTTGTTTTGGGATTCTCCTTCCACGGTCTCCTCACATTCCATGTCCAAAGTTTCTCCACTTTGTAAAGAGGGATAACAGTCTTCCATGGCTTCTAGTAATCTAGAATAACTTCTCTCAAACTGTTGATTTCTATGGTATTATCGAATTCTGCATACAGGATGACGTTCACCGTGTCTGGTAGACCAACCGCAAACTGAAGTTCCACACGAATCTGGCCGGATTTTATAGGGTGGAAATGTCCCTCGTCGCTGCCCTGGTCAGGAGTGAAATCAAAAGCCCACAAAGCATAGCCTCCGTCATAATCGTCGTACGTAATGCCGTGACTGGTGTTGGTTCCTAACTGTCCGGTGGCTTCGTACAGGGACAAGTACGATCTCAAGTAATTCGACTTAGTCCTATCGGCGGTATTAAAGACAGGTTCGAAAGGTCGGGTACACAAGGTCTTGCCGTCGCGACTGACTTCGATCTTGGACACTTTGTAATGTTGAAACTCAAAAGGATTTTCGTTATAGACACCATTGAAAGCTGAATTCTTGACGATACCAACAATCAAACGTTTGGGTAACTGTCCTTGGAACAGATGATCTTCGATCTTGGATCGGAGTCCAGAGGCAATGGTGAACGTTTTCACTTCCACGCGTCGTATGGGATACTTGGCGGTTGTTCTGCTCAATGTCTGACTGATGTCGTTACCTACTTTAGGTAACACTTCCACACGACGCACGTAGAGTCTGGCTTCTTCGATGATGGTTTTGTAAGTGGAACCATCAGCAGCCATCAAATGGAAAGCGGCACTGCTGCGATTCAGTCTCAGGCGGACATCCACCCCGTTCAGCAAATACTTTTCTTGCAACCACATGTCCAAATGCAAGCGATCCATTAGTTCTAAACTACGACTTCCAGCAATTTTCTTTTGTCGTTCTACAAATCCCGTTTTATTTGGATTATCCGCCGCAGTAAGTATAATTTTGTTGAACCTAGTCGCTTGGTCAGGTCTCCATACCACGCAAGCATCTAGATGAGTGTCCTTGGCTTCTTTTCCGTACGTCAAGAGATTTTCCAGGTAGGCACGATAAGGGTAAGTATCCATGCTGCTGCTGACCAGTTTGTTATTCAAGTACAAGTCCACCTCGCTGAACAAGGAATGCATGAAATTGTTGACGGGAGCTACTGCTTCATCAGCGTCTATGTTAGCGGGAGGTGTTCCTTCCATCACTTTCACTTTCAAGTACAAGTAACTGCTATTCAGATCGATGTAATCTTCGGGCTGTCCTTTGATTTCGAACTCGATGGGAGCGGAATCGGTCAATGAGGAGACGGGATTAAATTCCACCCACTGGGATTCTTGCATGGTCATCATGGTGGGGGGCATGGCAAACAGATCCAGTTCCGTCTTGGAACAAGCGCAAGACTCTCGGTGCATCATTTTTTTTCTCTTTCTCAATAATCGAAAACGTCTAAGTCTCGAACGGTTCTTCTTTTCTTGGCCTTTCTCGCTTGAAGTCTGGTGAAAGGGTGTTTTCTTCGTCGTCTCTTTCTGCCTTGTCCTTGCTGAATGCCAGACTCGGTAGCGTGCAGGGCATTTATATGTGTGTCTCGTCGGCCCAAAATGTCTTTGCCCGTTTGCAGCAAGACATTTTTGCCTGCCCTCATGAAGGCTTCTTTAGGGTTTTGTTTGTCGATGATGACATTTTGGAGAAATTCTTTGCCTTGCGTCAGTGCCGCATCTTTCAAGGCGTGCAATCCGCGTGTCACCATCGGTTTCAACACCGGGGCCACCGAACGAAAGGCCGATTTTAACATATCTCCTAAACCGTGTCCTCGCTGTCGTGCAACCCCTCGGTACACTGGATACATGACTTACTTATGAATCGTGAGAGAACCGTTTTCGAAAATGGAGTTTCACCGTGACTTTTCCTTTGGTGAATGGAATATTTTGTCCCAAATCTCCTTTTATAGTAATGTTGACCGTGTCCAAATACGACTTGCTGACCGGCAAATAGTGAGGATGGACAAATTCGCGGTGGACGTGGTAAGTGTTTCCACCTTCCTCGTCAGCGTTTGCGGCAGAATCCACTTTGAAAGGAATGACACGCAGTAACGGCACGGAGGTGTGTCCCACCACGTTGTATTCCACCACATCGGAATACACAAACATCAAATTCAGTCCTTGGTTCAGTTCTACCGGGGTACGAAAATACTTGACAAAAGTATCGTTGTCGTAAATGACGGTTTTTTGGGGTAGTGTTTGTTCTACTTTCTTCCTCATCTTTATGTCACCACCCAACATATCAAACAATTCATCATTAAAATAGAAACCCATGATTTTTTCCCCCTCAGGAAATTTCATCAGGAAGCGACGAGCTGTTTTGTGGTATTCCATGGTGACAGCTTTGGCCTTGAAAGTCTTAAAAGCTTCCCCAAACACGACATTAAACTTGGTGGCTATGGTGTTGACCAAATGTTGACCACTAAAATAATAGCCTGAGGGAATGAGCAACTGATAGTCGGTCCACTTTGGATTGTCTTTGTTAGGTTTTTTCTTGTCATATTTGCTATTGTCATTCATCCACTTTTGCAATGGTTCGTCATAAACTTCCACCGTAAAAAAATTTTGATGGGTAAGGACATTGAGGACCTGGGTTGGGTGAATCATTTCTACCAAAGCCACTTCCCAATGGGCTTCGTGATCTAAGGGGATGGCTTGAGGTAATTTGGCCGTGTAACAGCACAACGTGTTATTGGGAAACACCTCCATGGAACTGTCACTGGGTAAGGTCAAGTAAAATTGGTTTTGGTGACTCATAATTCCAGAGTTCTGTGGCTGTCCGAGGGGTTAGTGGATGTCAGAGGCGTGTCTCCGACCAAAATGGGGTTTTGGTTGTGGTTGTTGTTGGAGTGGTGACTGGCACTGGCACTGGACACAACGTTCCCGTTCGAGGAGAATTTCAGGGAGGGATTGGGAAGCAGGTAACCGATGCAACTGCTCAATAAAATGGTCCACAATTGTTTGTCTCCTTGTTGCAAACTCAAATTGGCGATGGCTGCCCCGATGACACAATACACCACGAAGATTTGGCAGAAGAAGACGATTTGCGTTTTAGGCACACGTTCTCCACACCACACCCACAAGGGTTGTTTTTGTAAATCTTGCACAGAAGAACTAGGTGAAGAAGGAGTGGTCGACGTAGCTGCGTCTGCTGAGTGAAAGGGCATGATGGTCACTTTTTCTTTTTATAGCCGATGACTTGCGAAGCGTCGATCCAAGAATCGAAACTGGGTGGATATCCTTTCCAACGTACTTTGACTTCTTTGACACGTCGTTTGCCCACTTTACGGGTTCTGCGCTCGAGAATGCTTTCGATGTCGTACACGTCGTCTTCTTTTTTGGTGACACGTTGTAACTCGGGCAAATAAAACGATCCTTTGAGTACTTCTCCGTTCATGTCTTCCAATTTATAGACGGCAGGATGACGGCCATGCACTCGTCCAGTGACGCGAAACAATTCGGTCGTCCAGTTATGCAAGTAACCTTTGTCGAAAGTGCGTTTGGTTTTGCCACTGCGCACCCAATCTCCTACGGTCAACTCTCCACTTTTCTTGGGGACAGCCCTCGTCGGGGACGTACCGAACAGGCGCTCAAACACCAGCACTTCGTTGTCGGGAGTCACGTCTTGCGGGGCACGTCCGATGCTTCGATGGTAAGATTGGTTGTACGCTTGCACCAGGTGCGGTAAGATGTCGATGTACTTCAGAGTGTGGTGATGCGTAAAATATTTCCACATGCGTTCTTTCAAAGTGCGTTGAAAACGTTCCACGATGCTGGCTTTGGTTTCGGGATTCTCGGTGGTAAAAAAATGAATGTCACGTTTCTTTAATTCTTTTTGGAAAGCTTGGTTCAGAAATTCGGTGCCTTTGTCCGTTTGCCATCGAAGAGGGTGACGACCGCTTTGTTTCAACACCCGTTGCAGGGCTCGCACTAACTCGCTGCTCGATTTGGAAGTCAAGGGCACGACCCAGGCAAATTTGGAAAAGACGTCGATGACACAAAACAAATATTTGTAGCCACGATTGTAGCTGGCCAAATGAGAGACATCGGCTAAATCGGCTTGCCATTGATGATCGATGCCTTCCACTCGGGTGCGACTTCTGGCAAACTTGCGTCGAATGGGTTTGTGTAAAGTGTAGGTAGCTTGTTCTTGTAACCATCGTTGCACTTGAGGTAAACGGAGATTTTTCAGTCGCGTTTTGGCAGCACGATACAATTTTTGAACTCCTGCGTAACCTGCAGGATGGGAGGGATCGTAGTAAATGCTGGCTAAGACTTTTTCCATTTTTTTTGTGTTGATTGGTGTGTTAATAAGGCACCCACTCTTGGAAGAGGCTACTCTTTTTCTCTTGGGGTATTTTCTTGGATTGCAAGGCTTTGCGTGTGCGACCGGCAATAGGTGTCGAAGAGGAGGAGGATGTCTGAGCGGGGGATATCGGTTCTTGTTTCACTTCTGTCTTCACTTCTGTCTTCACTTTCTTTTTCTCTTGTGAGGAAGAAGGGGTGGCCATCATCTTTTTAATCCATCCAATTCTGGAGGTAGGTGGTGTTGTTAACTTGCGTACTTTTTCTGGTGGAGTTTGAAACCCTTCCTCTTTTTCTCCTTTTTCTGTCTTGGTCACGGGTACTGGTGGTACTGGTACTGGTACTGGTACTGGTGATGGTGCTGGACTTTTCATCAAGGTCTTAAAATCTTTCAGAGTGGAAAAAGCTGTTTCGTCTAAAGCTTTCTGGTGAAAGAGTTGCAGTCTTTGCAAGAGTTGACCGTACTTTTGCGATTTTTCTGTTTCGGACAAATCTTGGCGATCCATCAAGGATTGCAATTCGTGTTGTAATTGGGACATCTCGCTCAAATTGGGATTGGGAGGTAAATGCGGGGTGCGTTGTTCTTGCCACCGATGGTATTCCATCCATCGTTTGTAAGGCACTAAAGCTAGTTTTCGTCCTTCCATGGGGTTGTCAGGGGTCGATTCTGAGATCTTGGGACTTCCGAGGCCCTTTTTATCTTCCTCCCACCAGTCCTCCCAACATGGTTCCCAAGACTCCTTTCAGTATGGGGCCTAACAAGAGAGGTAAAATACCTCCACGTTGCACTAACATCTTCTTTTTTTGACGAATGGGAATTTTCTTTTGAACCATTTTCCGAAGAACGTGACGATGTTTGCCTAAGCATTGTTTCTGGTGTTTGGACAAAGGGATCGTGCCTTTCAAAACGTTCAAACAACATTCGCACACGGTATCGATGACCTCTTTGGAGGCCGTTTGAATGAGTTTTTTTCGTAGGGGTGGAGAAGCTTTGGACAGGACAGATAACAGGTCCCCATGTTTGGCTAAACGTGGTGGCAGTCCTTTATTTTTCTTTCCTTGGGGTTTTCTGGAGGGTGACATCTTTGAGTCTTTAGGAGCACCTAAAAACACTGATACCCTACTCGGTCACAGGCCTTTTTTATACTGGAACGCGTCGCCACTGATTGTCTTTACGTCGTATCAGTTTGAGGACAGGCATGACACGTCGTGCAGGGGTACGCAACGGACTAAATCGAGCCAGTTCTTGCTTGGACAAATCCAGTAAACTTTGTAACATGCCCGATCTTTCATGGACTTTGATTTTGGGAGAAGGTACTTTGTGAGCAGCAGCCACTGCCGCTAAATTGGAAGGTCCTGCCACTGGGGAAGTTCTTTTGGGGGTCATCAACGGAGAAGTTCTTGGTGTGATCAACGTCTCCAAGTACTCTTCAGTTCCTGGTGACATTAACGGAGAAGTGGATAAACGTGAGGCTGCCGGAGACGCAGTCACCGCTGTGGCAGGTCGTGGTTTGCGAGTGTAAGGTTGCGTCCTGGCCGAAGTGCCTCTCTTGCGACTAGTTTTCTTCTGTGGACTTTTCTTTTTCTGGGGACTTTTTCTCTGTTTCTTTTTCTGGGGGCTTCTTTTCTTTTTCCGGGGTGGTGTCTGGTAAGAGGAGGGTCCTGCCACTGGAGAAGTTATTCTTCTTGGGGACCTGGTTTTTTTCTTTTTCTTCTTGGGGCTTCGTTGGACTTTTGTCTTGGGGATAACTTTGGGGGCATTAGGATCCCATCTTAAGAGTGAACGAATGATGACCCCTCCTAGAGTACCGCTCCCTCCAGGTTTCAAAATGATTTGTTTCTTGGTTTGAGTGTCGATGCGGGGATCGGCCAGTTGGACCAAAGCGACTTTGTTTCGATCGAAAAAGCGTTGGGTTTGATGAGGAATCTGAATGATTCCTTGGAGTATTTGACGTGCCGTCACCGTGAACCATCGTAAGACTTCTTTGAGACTAGCTTCTAAGACACGAGCTCGTGTTTGTGGATCTTTTTCTCGACTGATGCCATACAAGGCACGAATCAATTTGACGGGAAGATGCGACTGAAGGGACGTCATGTTCACACTGTGTGAGACAGACGAAAAAGGGTCTGAGGTTTTTATAGATTTTTTTCATGGGGAGTGAAATGAAGTCGAGGACGGAGACGTGTACAGGACAGGCCCTCCGTCTTGGCACCAGTGGTGAAACAAGTGAGTACGAAATCGCAAATCCTCGGGGGTCGTAGGTTTCAAATCGACGAGTAAATAGGCGTGTGGCGTTTGAGTGGCATCGTCGTACGCCTGAGTCAGCCAAGGCGTTCCTAACTGTTTGGCTAAGACTTGCACTTGCGATTTATCTCGAGGGCTTTTAAACAAGACCACGTAATGCGCATTGAGACTGATGGTACGATGGGCTTTACTTTGTTGAAACAAATTTTGGGTGATGTAAACGACCCTGGCATTACGGTGATGCCCTTTGCGCGTAAACCACAATTTAATTTCTTCTTCGTCTTCTCCTAACATGTCGTCGAAAATGACCAAATGGGTTTGACGGGAGTCAGAGACGATGCCGTCGTCTTCTTTAGGAATGCCTTCCACAAACACGATGGAATCGCCTTGACTTTCTCGCAAGAGGCTGTACGCCGATTGCCACTCTTTGTAACACCACACGATCCGTTGAGGGGGCCGATAGATCAAATGATGTTTATGTTCGATCAAACGTTTGACGAATTCGGTTTTGCCTGAACCGCTAGGTCCAGCAATGAGCATGTTAAAGGGATGGCGAAGATACAAAGCCTCCCAACTGGCACGATCTAAGTGTTCGTCGATGACTTTGACAGTAGAGGAAGAGGGAGCAGAGACAGCAGAGGTAGCCATGGTGTGAGAAATGTCACTTGTGACACGAAAAACAAACAAGACAAGAGTTTATATACTTTTTCAGAACACGTTTATTGAATGTTTTTTTCAAACATGAATACGAAAGACAAAAATACATAAAAGCCAAAGGCTTAAGTACAAGGATAAAAGGCACATGATAACGATGAACGTGGAATAAACACAAGTGAATGTACAACATGTTTTGGGTAATGTTCTAACCAGTTCTATAGTAGGGGGTAAGGTCACACAAGTGTCCTCCCGAAAGGGTCTTTCAGGTCTGTCCACGACAGTCCTGTCCTGGGTGACGGGTTCTTCTGGCACCGTCACTAACACGGGTTGAAAAGTAACTTTTTTCCTTGAACAACTCTCGTGCATACTGGGCCACTTCTTGGGTCCAAGCCTCAAAACCCCATTCTTTCCAGGCACGGACATCTGTCCAATGGGGATGTAAGTCACAAGCTACACACACATCGTCATACACGTCTTGGGTAGCTAAAAGTTGACGAATCTTTTTTTCCTGTTGAGGTCGAGAAGTATCCAAATGAAACCGCAAGGCTTTGAGCAAAAGGAGTTTTTCGTGACCATTTAAGGCCATTGAGGTGGTAAGTACTGATCGTAAAGAGTCCACAAAGAATCGGCTGGTAAACGAAATCCCAGAAAACAAGTCACTAAGACACACACCACTTGTCGTCCCAAATTGAATGGATACAGTTCTTGTAATAATTGATGGTAATGATCCACGGTTTGAATATGGTCATTGAGTTCCTTCCACGGAATCTGTTGGATTACATACGACATAAGTCGTGGCATAGCAGCCTGTTTTTATAGTCTCTTTGTTTCTAAAAGAATACACGTACTTTTTAGCCAGTGATGTTCGTTTTCCAGTTGGGAATGTAAATCTTGCATACTGTAACCGAAACTTCAGAGTTCGATTAGAAGTTTCCTCTTCCGCTAAGTAGATTCCACGGAAAATATGTTGGTAATCCTTTACCTCGTCTTCCTCAATGGGTTGCTCTAGGTGAATCTCGAAGTAACCAAAATGATCAACACGTGAATCATCGGGGGCCTGGAAGTATTGAACAAGGTCTGACCACTGAAACAATTTCTGACGAATCAGTTCTCTTATACCATTCAGGTACCAGTGGTTAAAGATCTGGTGACGTAACGGATGCAGTTGTTCTTTACGTTTCACTTGTATTTTCACCAGCTCTCGGTAAATGCGTTCTCTCAACTCCACAGGCAAAGCACGAATGTTCTCTAGCAAAGTATCCATGAATAGGTCATACTAAATCCTCTTTGGTCTGACACAAGAAATGTACTCTTTGCACAAACATGGTTTCACTTCAGTGTCGAATTTAAATCGTTGAGTCACTAATTTGCACATTACAATTCGTTCAGAAGTTTCCTCTTTCACCAAGTTGACATTGTGTTCAAGATGTTGGTAATTCGTTAACTCTTCCTCTGGAATTCGATGCAGTACGTTTACAACGATGTAGGTAGAATCGTCCATACCAAACCAATCCTTTTTAAAACTAGACGATCGTTCATCAATGTCTGTCCGATGAAACACTTTCAATTGAATCAATCCTTGTATAGCCTTCAGGTACCAGTGGTTCAAACACCGGTGACGTAACGGATGCAATTGTTCTTTACGTTTCACTTGTATTTTGACCAGCTCTCGATAAATGCGTTCTCTCAACTCCACAGGCAAAGCACAAATGTTCTCTTGTAAAGTATCCATGAACAGATTATTATGGTAAGAAGTTACTTCAATGTCTCGGTCCCACTAAGGGTAAGTAATGACAATTCGGTGACCATCGAGCATGTTCTACGTAGGCCGAATCTTGCGGTTCCCAGTGGTGAAGTGACACACCGCAACTGAAGCACTTGACTTTATCTCCTTCGCCCAAGTAGAAAAATCCGGCTCTGGCTAATTCTTCGGGGGTCGGTCCTCCCAGATACTTTGGCCATTTTCCTTTGAACGATTGAAGACGATTTTCAAAGTCGCAGTATTCCGACAAACGCACAGGAAACGAATATTCGTCTTTCACAGGTTCGTTTCGATGAGGGTTGAGTGACATGGGTAGGAGTTTGCTCAGGGCTGGATGACATCCGTAGGGGGGTAGACGTGAAGGTGAACATTCCCCTTTAAAACGAAACCCAGTAAAATGTCCAAGAGGACGAGCAGCATCGCTTTCGCATCCCACAGGTTTGACACGCACAGCATCACTTTCCATGATAGGGGTAGGGGCACTAAAGTTCCCATGATGCTTTACGGCATCGCTCAGGTCACAAGGTACAGCATCGTATCCATCGCAAGGCTCACAATCGCACTCGTCTGCAAACTCCGTTACGCAATTACAATGGTAACCACATGGACAATCGCAGTTTCCTTCCGGACATTTTCCGTCGCAATGTCTGGGTCTTATCCATCCAATATTAGTCACACTAGAGGAAGATACAACTTTTTTACAATCCCCAAACTGGAACGATGTCTCTTTCAAAGTATTCATCTTGTTCGCTCGGTCTTGGTAGTCACAATGAACTATCGATCTTGCCTAGGGTTCCTTTTTTATATACAGACCAATACCGACGTGACCGTACGGTAAGGTGAAATGATTGGGAAGTCTCACTCGCTTCTGGTACACGATTTGATAGATTTTTTCCAGGGGTCGACTGACGATGTGGTGAGTGGGTAAACGTACAATCTTGTTCGGTTGGTGAGTGGTCACTTTAAAGTTTCCATCCTCTCCCGATTGCAAGGCTTCTTTCAATACCCCAAAGTTGACCACTCGACTGGTACGATAATTCAGAGTCAGTCCTTTCACTTTGCACGTCGTGTGCACTTCTCCTTGTTTGTCCCGGTATTCGTAGCCGTAATTTTTGGGACCGCCACTGACGAAACTTAGAATCTTGTCGTCGGGATGCTCGTCTGTCCAGGCTCCTAAACGGTCTCCTTCGATGTTAGGGTGATGTTGAATCGGGTGATGGATGTAAATGCAACTGTCCGTGTCAAAGTACAGGACGCGTTCCCCTAACAGTTCTAAAGCTTCGTACAATTTTAAGAGAGCATGGGCTGTCACGTAAGCCGCAATGATGACATTTCCAAAAGGGTCGTCTTGTACAAAGTCCAGATCTTCTTCGTAATTGACCAAGATCAAATCCTCACGAACGACGTCCACGTGTTTCATGTATTTGGTTTTGTCGTGAATCATCTGGAAGTAGCGGGAAGATTCTGTCAAATATTCCGTCTTGGGTAAACACGGGCGTTGTGCCATTTTACCCCACAAGCAATTTAACATCACTTTGGCAAACGACCGCCTGCCTTCGTTTTTCTCGATGTGGTCTAAAGTGATGCCTTCTTGTTCGTAGTATTTCTCTTTGAATTGTATTTGGTCTTCGGGAGTGTGACACCAGGAAGGATAGCCGCTGGCTTCTTGCTTCAGTTTCAAAAAGGCATCCACGTAGTCGGCGAAAATGCCTTTCTGACTGGGATCACCCTTGCGGTACTGTTGTGTCTTGGGAAAGTGGCAAATTTCGTACACTTCTAACAGTTGGTATCCCATGTCCAAAGCTTTGAACAATTCTACGCTGACCCAGGTTCCCGTCAAGGCCCGTTCTTCCTGGCTGTGCTGACAAGGTTGGTCTTGGTTGCACGTTTCGGCACAAGTACGGCACAAGGGAAACATCAGTTTGCCTTGACAATGGTGAGGTAAGACGGGATGGTATAGGTTCGTGGGAGGCAAAACTTTACACTTGATCAAGCCTTCGTATTGTCGAATGTTTTTCAGGTCGATGTGTTCCGTTAACAATTGTGGGTGCCCTACGGGAAAGCGACAATATTTGCACACGTAGGGATACAGCGAACACACGTCCAAGTATTTGATTTCTTCTCCTTTCTCTTCGTCGGCTTGGTACAGCAAACAGGTGGCATTGGTCCTTCCTCCGTACAAACTATCCCTCGGGTTCAGCGGGTCCATGAACTGGTAACTTTCCACGAGGCGTTTAAACTCGGGATCGGTTTTCATACGGTGATCGTACTCGTGTTCCCACATTTCCACCACTTGGTATCCTTGCTGTTCCAACTTTAGGCGTCGCTGACAAGTGTCCTGGTACAAGTCTTCCATGGTTCGTTGCAAAAACTGATTTTTAATGCCACGGTCAGGGTAACAGACGGGACATCCGTGAAATAAGCAACCGTTAAACTCGTACACGATCTTGGGGTTTTCTAAGTCCCAGCCATCGACCGAATACGTTCCGATGGTCTTTTCGCCCCCTCCGTTGCGGGCATGCTGAATCCACTTGTCTTCCTTGTCGCACAAGTAATGTAACCAATGTAGGGCTTTGACCGAGTATTGACGTTTGACAAAGTGGGTCGTTTGAGGACTGATGACAGCCACGGTGTTTTCAGGCATGAATCGTTGTCGATACACTAGGGAACACGCTTTGGCAATGGTGCAAGCTTCTTTCAAAGGATCGACCCCTCCGTGTTCCATGAACAGTTCTCGAAATTTTCCACAGCAACGCCGTAAAATGTCCACGTCGGAACGACAATACTTTAGCATTTCTTCCTGAAAGTCGAAAGGGTCCGAGGCGTGAATCTGGTACCAAGCGTAGAAAGCTTCTCGTTGTTCGGTACGCATGTTGTCGGGGTCGTAATAGTGAGCCTCAGGCAAATGGGGTAGAACGGCATGTTGATTGGCTTCCGTATTGAAAAAGTGTGGAAAGTACCCTTTAGCCATTTCTGTCATTCCAAACGTTTTAGGCATTCGACTCAAAGGCATGGCCAAGTAACTCATCGAATCTTTAAACTGTACTTGTCCCACTTGCATGAAAATGATTTTGGCTCCGTTCAAAGTGACTTTAGGACGCTCGGTGCCTTGTTCCGTATAGTATCTGAGAAGAAACTGTCCATCGTATCCGGAGAAATTGTGAGCCATCACTGTGGCATGACGATGACAATCTCCGTAAAGTTCGATGTCCTCTTGGCTCCACGTCTTGTCGATGGGGTCTAAGACCCATTGGGCAAAATCGGCTAACGTGTTTGGTCCCCGAAAGATTTTTTCACGCCCTCCAGGAATCTTGCTGCAGTGAGGGCAATGACTGAAGATAGGTTCTTGAATGCACTTCTCGCACGCTCGATGAGCCACGCAGAAATTAGGAATGTGAATACCGGTCTCTTGCATGCATTCGAAATCGAAAAAGATGAAATTGCCTTTCTTCTTGTGACTGTCCTCTTTCTCTGGTGGGGGTTGGTATTTTTGCACGTAACATTGGTGTTCCAAGTCCACGATGTGGTGACAAATGTGACATTTTTTCTTTCCTGAACATACGTGTGCCTTGGTATTATTGGTACGTATGACTTGTCCACACGTAGGGCACAATCTCAGGAGTTGACAAGCGCATTTCTTCTGTGAACCTTGCGTTTTCAGATGTTGTTGGTAACAAGTAGGGCTAACAAACGTGCGCAGACAAGTCGAACAAGGCACTGGTTCTTCGCTCAGACAGGGTAAAGAGGCCAAACATCCTGAGCATTTCAATCCACAATGCTTGTGTTGCTCTCGATTATTATAACCATGGTCACATTTCTCACAGTAATAACTGTATCCCAGGAATCCGGTGATACTGGTAATCGTATCGAAATGGTCATCGTGATAATAAACATGAATGTATTTTCCGTCCTTAAAATGTTGGCCTCGAAACAACAGAGGCCCGCGCATTTCTTGAGGGTGCACTTTTAAGGTGTAGCGTGGAGCTAGGGCATCTTGCAATTTTTGCATCTCAGGAATGCCACAGGGTGTGTCTTTGGACAGTCCAGCTTGTTGCAACAGGAGTTCTGCTTCGTTTCGTTGTTTGGCTCGATGGGAACGTTGAATAGTGTTCCAGGTTCTTTTCCATTCTACCGTGTCGTTCTTGTCGGCATAGGTTCGTCCCACCACGATGGCACGGGCTAAACACATCTGGTCATGAGAGTTGTTAATTCGGACGAGACTCTTTTTGGTGTTGCGAAGGTCGTCCACCAATAACATCTTTTTGCGTCCAGTTCCTTGAGGAGGAGAGACGTGGGTCATGTCCAATGTGGCTTTTCCATCGGTGATGTCAAACTGGTCATTAGATTGTTGCACGTGTTGAATCTTGTCCATGACTTTGGAAGCGGTCAATTCTGCAGGGGTGCTAAACTCGATCCAAACAGGGGATTTCAAACCGTCGTGTTGTATGGAAAGTCTCAAGCGATCGTCTTCTTTGGGTTGACATTGCTGCTTGAGTGCAGTGAGCAAAGAATCCCACACCTCAGTGATGAACACTTCTGCTTTCTCCAACGGCACTTCAGCCTTGAAATCTTTAAACTTCACTGTGTATTTGTAAGCCGTGGTTCTAAATTTTCTAGAGGAGCGCTTTTCCGTCTCTCGAATGGAATAGTACTTTTCAGGGTTGACTAAGGGTGGTGAACTTGGTTTAGAGGGTTCTGATTCTGGTTCACTCATGTCCTCTTCAAAATCACTGGCATGAATTTGTGCCAAGATTTCAGCCCTGGTACGAGGCGATAGATCACGTTTCTGCCTCTTACTTTCTTCTTCTTTCTTCTCGAATGAATTAGATCGTTTCATCTTGAAAGCAAAAAGTCAAATGACTCAAGTTCAAACACCATGAGCTACTTTATAGTCATAGCAGACCAGCGTATATAAAAGGGTGTGAGTCTTGTCCTTTCACTATTCATTTCACTCTCAAGCCGAGCACAATGATGGAAGAGACTAACCAGATGGAACGTTTCGTCAGAGCTTTGCGAGGGGTCATTAGAAAATTCTCTTCAGACCAGCCTACGGACTACTCTCCTTCCTTTAGAGATAAAAGTCAAGATACTTGCTATATCTGTCAGAAGAAAGGGCATTGGTCTTCAGAGTGTCCAGACCGTCAAAAAAGAACAAAAACAGGGGCTAAAAAAGACAAAAGTCAAGATACCTGTTATTATTGTAAAGAAAAAGGACATTGGTCTCCAGATTGCCCAAAAAAGAAACAAGAGGAGTCAGAAGAAAAGAGGGATTCTTCAGAAGAAGAGAGGGATTCTTCAGAGGAAGAGAGGGATTCTTATGAGGAAGAAAGAAGACAGGTGAAGAAAAAGAAACAGGAGAAAAAAAGAAGAAGGGAAGAAAGCGAGGAGGAGGAAGAAGAGGAAAAGAGTGTGACGGTGAAAAAATTCAAAAAACAGAGAGACTAAACAAGGAGACAGAAGAAGTGAATGAACTTTTAATTAAAGTGTTGTGTTGTGAATTGTGAATTGGATTGTAAAAAAAATGGAGAAAAGAATAAATTAATGATATAAGGTAAGTGTCTTTGAGTTTTGATTTCAAAATAAGAAGCTACACTCACGCACTCATACACAGACACGTACTATAAGGGTAAAATGGGTGGGTTATTTTTTTTTTTTTTGGAGTTATTGGCAAATTGAAATTGTATTTCTTTTCGAGAAATGTGGGTGGCCCTGAAAAGGGCCTTTTTTGGTGTAGGGGTGAGTTTAAGCAATCAACTTTAACTGCCTTAAGCCTTTGCCACGGCCAAGGCCTACTTCTGGACTACGTAATGTTGATGATGATTGAGTTGAAATCACTAAGGGTGGTACGGTAGGCTTAGTCACAGGGTTGACGTGTTTAGCTCGGGAAGGTCGTATTCTCTTCGGTCGTAATAAAGAAGTCTGATACATTTGTTTCAGACTTCTTAACTCCGCTAAAATGTCCAACAGTACCGTGACCGTTTGATTTTCACCCTCTTGTTTCTTTGCTGCTACTTCTTCTTGCTGTTGCTGCTGTTGCTTTTTTCTTACCTCTTCTTCTTGCTGTTGCTGTAGGAGAAAAGCTTGTTCCGCTTCCTTTTGTCGTTGTATAAATTTCTCCAATTCTTCTTTCTGTCTCTATCTAAAATTCTCCACTTGCGGTAATGAAGAAGGTAACGCAGGTTCCGGAACATATTCTTGCGAAGAGAGAAAATCCACAAAATCCCAATTCACCTCTTCTGAAAGTAAGTCCGGGTTCCCTTGGGCAGTCTCCCCTGCTGGTGCACCCCAATGGATCGTTTTCTGAGTTTCCGTCATGTTGAATCACTGTCGCATAGATTGACTGCACACAAGCGCTAGCAAATCTATATTGACTACGTGACGTCACAGACTGCTCTCTTCGGATTGGATGCGGCTGGCTGAATTTTGTAACGCGTGTTCGGATTGGTGAATGAACTTAATCCGTTTCAATCCTACCTCTGCCTATAAATAAGCGCAGTTCACTGCATTGATTCACCTGTTCTCGGAGCCTCAAGATGTGGACCGACGTTCAATCTTCAACCCTTGTGTCAACAATGATGTTCAGGACGGACATGCTCATGTATGTCCGGTCCAAGTGGAGTGTTGTTGATAGGACAGATACAAGTCTATGGATGAGGAGAGTTTATATAGAAAGACAAGGATGTCTCAAGAGGCTACTTGTGTATGGACCGGCAGTTAGAAGGAGTTTAAGAAGAAGAAGAAGATGTGACAGATGCCATCTATGTTAATATTAATATTAACATAAACCCAAAGGCCCTTTTCAGGGCCAGCCATATTTCTTGAAAAGAGATAGTCTTTGAATTGCCTACCCCTTTTTTTAAAAATTTTTTTTAAAAAAAAGAAAAAAATCCCATGTTCCATTCCCTTTGTCCCTAAACAAGCCCAAACTCTATTCCCCATGTTAAATTCCCCTTGTACGTAGAGTGACCCACGATTTATCGCCATGTTAATTCTCCTTGTACGTAATCTGACCCACGATTTTTCGCCATGTTAAATTTCCATTGTACGTAATATAACCCAGGGGGTGTCTGTAATGCTAATTCCCATTGTACGTAAAGTGCCCCCCTTCACTACTTATATATATATATATATATATATATATATATATATATATATATATATATATATATATATATATATATATATATATATATATATATATATATATATATATATATATATATATATATATATATATATATAAGAGAAAGAAATAAAGTAACAGAAATTATGAAATTATATGGCATAATAAAAAAAAAATACATGCATGTAATCGTAAGCAGATTATTTCATAATTTCATAGCTGGTATGGAAATTATTTGACTTAAATATATCATGAAAGAAAATCATATTTTTATAAACATCGTTTAACTTGATAATACATGCTCTCTAGCTGTTTTAAGTGTATTTTATTTTCGGTGTTCGATAGTATTTGTATTGTGTTCGTTGGTACTGGGTGGTGTTTATAGTGGTCGATGGTGTTGATAGTGGCGGTGGTTGCCGTTGTTGTGGTGTTTAACGCCATGTTTCAGCATAAGATAGGCTATACATGGCGGCCAGTATTAATGGTGGAGGAAGAACCCGGAAAATCCCAGAAAGAACCGGCGACCCACGAGAAGCTACTGACAAGCTTTCTCACATACCCACATAGGCCGAACCCGAAACTCGAACCCACCCAGACAGCGGTGAGATGGCAGTGATCCGTAACGGTGAGCGCTTTAGACCGCTCGGCCACTCGGGGTCCCCGTGTTCGGTAGTGTTAGGGGAGGGAATTTATGACCACTCATTAATACACATTTTTTTATGTAAATTTGCCAGTTCATTTGAAAATGAATTTTATTTACTTTCTATAGGTTCTTTTGTAAATCTATGTTAGCTGATTCAGTCATATATAAGGAAACGTATTTATTTCATAACTGGTATTTAAGCCTGTTTACAGAACCGTATATATATTTCTTATAAGAAAATCATGTCTTAATGCAAATACGCAAAATACGCGTCATTTTGATTGTAATTATATTTTAATATGTTTGATGGTAATTCTATTGTGTTCGGTATTTTTCGGTGGCTTTTGATGGTGTTCGGGGTGTTAAAAAAATATATAATGTGATTGTGACTCTAAACCTGAGCTGATCTGATTAAGTGCCTTACGTGTGAATCAAGTGCGCCAAAGTAGCGTTTGGTGACCAGCTTTGCAGTTACCGAGACACAGAAAAGGCAGGCGAAGGCCTATCAAAGGTAATTTAATAATTATTAGAGTTGAGAAATATTCCTATTGTTGTTGTATACTGACCATAGATGGTCTGGAGGTCATTCTCATGTTGGCTTGTCCGTATCTGGTTATTCTATATAAAAAAAAGTATATTGGAGTCCTCGGCTCAGGTTTGACGCACTAAAAAGCACGTAGCTTCGTCTTTGCCCCCAAAAATAATAAAAAAATCCTCCATTCACATTCATACACTTTAGTTTTTCAATCATAAGACAATTTACTGAAATAAGTTGTCAAGGTATGCGGAGAACTCGCCCCATGGAGAACTCGCCCTGGGAGAACTCTCCCCATGGAGAGCTCACCCTGGGAGAACTCGCCCCGGAGTGGTCTGAGAAGACGCCCCAATTGGTTGGAGAAGTCACCCAGATAACCTTTTTATAACAGAATTAAATCATCTTTTACGTGATTCATATTTAGATTTTTATATATACGCGATCACAAAAGAGATATTAACTGGTAATCATAAAAAGCAATATCATAGTAATATTTCTAAGGACGAAATTAAGTCTTTATATAATCTAATGAATGACGACAGTATAGTGATTCAAAAGGATAAGTCAAACACTATTATTATTATGAATCAAGATGATTATGTTAAAGAAGTTAAACGTCAATTAAATGAAAAATACTACAAACATATTAGCGAAGATCTGTCAATAGAAATTAAATAAAAAAATTCAACATGCATTAATGAGATCGCTAAAAATAATAATCCCGTATATGAGGAATTTGATACATTACCTCTTAACATAAGTGCACCGCAGTTCTACATTTTATTCGAAACTCTTAAAAAATCCTGACCATAATTGACCTTTAAATTTTCCAGGACGACCAATTATATAAAGGGTTTAATTCATATACTGAAAACCTATCCAAATTTATTGATAGTGTTTTATAACCTTTAATGAAATCACTTCCTTTATATATTAAAGATACAGCTACTTTCATTAAAAAGTTGAAGTCTATTCCACAGCTGTATGATAATTTTAATCCTGGTATCATTAGATGTAACATCACTATATACCAACATAACGCATGCATATGATATTGAAGCGTGTAAATATTTTCTTAATAAAAAACCTAATAATAGCACACTATCTTGTGAAGATATTTGTAAAAATATTAAAACTTGGAAAATAATTTTTTTCAATTTATTAATATGAATTACATACAAATAATTGGTACGTCAATGGGTACTAATATGGCTCCTTCGTGGTCTTCCCTTTCATGGGTAAATTAAAAAAGGTTTTCTTCAAAACGAAAAGTTTAATCCATCTCTTTTTGGTTCAGATTTTTAAATGACATTTATGATCTGGAAGCATTCAACTGAAGGACTGAAAAAATTTACTGATCGCCTGAATCATTTTCACCCTGACGATTAAATTTACTTATATTGCATCTAGTAAGCATGTTTCATTTTTAGATGTAAATGTAATAAAAAATATTGATAACACTATCTCTACAAATATTCATATCAAGGAAACTAATATCCACCAATATATGGAATATTCTTCAAGTCATCCCATTTCATGTAAAAACTGTATACCATATAGCCAGTCCGAAAGATACCGATGCATTATTTCAGATGAATGTTAATTACAAAATTCGTTGAATAAATTACAAACATATTTACAAGATAGAAAGATATCCTACACATGGAAAAGTTGAAAAATTGCAAATTTTATTGATTTAATAAGTTATTAAGTTGAAGAAAAACAACAATAAATAAAGGCTTAACAACCATGTGGCGACATCTCAGAATTACTTTATATGATCCTTGGGGCGACTTCTCCAGGCGAAGTGGGGCGACTTCTCCACCCACCATGAGGCGACTTCTCCTGACAACTGGAATGAGTTCTCCCAGGGCAACTTCTCCATGGGGCGAATTCTCCGCTATTCAGTTGTCAATTATAAGTTATATAGTACTCGTATACAATGCTGTCAGGCATTTCTGTACATGTAAGGTTTCTGTCACCAATATTGAGCAAAATGCATAACGAATTCGACCAATTGACGAAAATAAAATACTGCAATGTTTACCATTTGAAAATAGTCAATTATCACCAGAATATTCTGTTCAAAATAATATTAATTTTGGATACACGGGATACACACACACACACGTTTTCATGACTCACGATATGTCGGCTTGTTATGAGCACAGCTTTGAAACGATGTAATGTTTATCCATCAGGCTATAGAATTTAAATAAATTTCTGGCAGCAGTAAACAAAAAAAGCTGGGGAAAAAAAATCCCCATAAGGCCAAAATTGTATATATTGAATGCAGGTCTTGGTTTAAAGATTGCTGTTGTTGTTGTTGTTGTTGTGGGGTTTAACGCCATTTTTCAGCACGATAGGGCTATACATGGCGGCCAGTATTAATGGTGGAGGAAGAACCCGGAAAACCCCGGAAAGAACCACCGACCCACGAGAAGCTACTGGCAAGCTTTCTCACATGCCCACATTGGCTGAATCTTAGACTCGAACCGCCGCAGACATAGGTGAGATGGCAGTGATCCGTAACGAAGAGCGCTTTAGACCACTCGGCCACTCGGGGCCCCGGTTTAAAGATTGCAAAGTTACAGATGTTTTCTGTTGCTATCATAAGAGTGGGTTCTTTATGCACACACTCTTTTTCTTTCTTTCTCTCTCTCTCTCTCTGTCTCTCATCTAGTTCCTTTACAACTGGTTTGTTAAAAGAGAGAGAGAAAAAAGTTGAATGCAAAGGAAGAAGAAAACAATATATGCTCCACGCTATCTCTGTCCCTCTTTTTCTGGCAGAGCAATGAGAGAACACTTTAGAATCCCCACTGCATTGTAAGCAAAAATTAAATAGTTGGCCCCTGGTATCCCCCAATATTAGAAAAGGCACCATACGTAACAAACACATTGATAAACAAACTTTTCCACTAGTCTTATCTCAGTCTTGTGGAATTTGAATTTCTTATTGAATGGGATTGGCATTTCAGACTATTTGCATATCAACATACGATAAATACATGGTTTACTTCTGTAGAAAATCAAATCTCAGATGTGGCAAATTCAGACTATTTGCATATCAACATACGATAAATACATGGTGTACTTGAGTAGAAAATCAAATCTCAGATGTGGCAAATTCAGACTATTTGCATATCAACATACGATAAATACATGGTGTACTTGAGTAGAAAATCAAATCTCAGATGTGGCAAATTCAGACTATTTGCATATCAACATACGATAAATACATGGTGTACTTGAGTAGAAAATCAAATCTCAGATGTGGCAAATTCAGACTATTTGCATATCAACATACGATAAATACATGGTGTACTTGAGTAGAAAATCAAATCTCAGATGTGGCAAATTCAGACTATTTGCATATCAACATACGATAAATACATGGTGTACTTCAGTAGAAAATCAAATCTCAGATGTGGCAAATTCAGACTATTTGCATATCAACATACGATAAATACATGGTGTACTTCAGTAGAAAATCAAATCTCAGATGTGGCAAATTCAGACTATTTGCATATCAACATACGATAAATACATGGTGTACTTGAGTAGAAAATCAAATCTCAGATGTGGCAAATTCAGACTATTTGCATATCAACATATGATAAATACATGGTGTACTTTTCAGTAGAAAATCAAATCTCACATGTGGCAAATTCAGACTATTTGCATATCAACATACGATAAATACATGGTGTACTTCAGTAGAAAATCAAATCTCAGTTGTGGCAAATTCAGACTATTTGCATATCAACATAGGATAAATACATGTGTACTTCAGTAGAAAATCAAATCTCAGATGTGGCAAATTCAGACTATTTGCATATCAACATACGATAAATACATGGTGTACTTCAGTAGAAAATCAAATCTCACATGTGGCAAATTCAGACTATTTGCATATCAACATATGATAAATACATGGTGTACTTTTCAGTAGAAAATCAAATCTCACATGTGGCAAATTCAGCTCATTGTTATTGATTTGGATACATTTCCATACAAAGCTGTAAAGAACTTTATTTTTGCTGAAACTGTCATATTCATGCATAAAGTAATCTTGGGCCTATGGTGTCCATGTGGTCTAAAGTGTTCTCCTTTACCAATTACTGCCATCTCACTTCTATCCATGTGGGTTAGAGTCCTGGGCTCAGCCAATGTGGATATGTGAGAAAGTTGCCAGTTGGTTCTTTCTTGGGTTTTCCTGGCTTTTTCCTTAGCATTTATACTGGCTGCCATGTATGGCCTATCATTTTTTGGGAAATGGCATTATGTTAACCTGTCTTCACACTGGCAGATTGATCAAAAGTTTCAATGTTCTGTTGAATTGTATGAGTTGCCTCCCTTAGTGTGTAATGCCATCTAACCAACAGCATGTAACAGTGGTACATTGTACATCAGCCAGAAATGGGGGAGGCAGTTGGCTTCAGAAGGATACTTTGCAAGTTTAACAGTGTGTGTACCAGAGAGAAGCCATTAAAGGTTGTTATTGTTGTTGTCGTAGGGTTTAACGTTATTTTTCAGCACAAGATAGGTTATACATGACAGCCAGCATAACTGGTGGACGAAGAACCCTGAAAAACCCAGGGAAGAACCACTGACCCATGAGAAGTTACTGGCAAGCTTTCTCATGTATCCACGTTAGCTGAGCCCAAGACTCGAACCCATGCAGACAGACTATTACAGGTGTATTTGAGAAAACTGATTATTTATGAGTCCATTCTGGTTGTGTGCTCCCTTTGTCTCAGTCATGCAAAAACAGTGTTCAGATTTGAAATTGATTTTGATTAAATGCAGTGGCATGCCGCAGCATCCATTGAGATTCACAGACCCTAAGCACTGAAATATTTGATTGATCCAGCCAAGGTGTAGATTGGTTAACATAAACAGAACCTTGGCTAGCAAATATGAATCAACTGTCTTTAGATACAGAATCAAGACTTCAGCTATTGAATAGCCATGGCTTTGTTACGTTGATGTCTGCTGTTGACAACTGTCTTTCCTGACAGATAATTCATTTTTCACTGATGTACTATTACAGTGATACACAGCCAGTATTTATTGGCCTATATCTAGTGCTATCACCCTTATATTATGATTGGCTTAGATTTGACATATGTATACGTAATTGTCCCGATCCATAATTTTATGGCATCTGCTTTGTGTTTGGCCATAAATATATGACCCCGACCCTACCAGGGTTAACTTTAAAAGGCTTTCTGCACTCAAACCGTTACACACCCAAGACGCATAGTATACTTGACACATAAGGCAGAACTAAATCAAAACCTTCTCATCTTAAGTCAGAACGTTTTAGTGATGAGTAAAAAAATAAAGGTTCAACTATGGTATTATTTTAACTTGTGATCCTGCCATTGAATATGAAAATTGAATTTCAGTCCAGATAAAATTGGATAGACACTGATTTGTTTTAAGGAGTCTCACAGTATTTTCTTGTTGTTAGGCTAACCAAAGTCAAGCAATATATTGCAGTCCAACCCAAGTGCGCTTTATGACCATCTCCAGTTAATAAGTTATTTAAAACACTAAATAAACAATGCAAGTGAAAATTAGGAAAATTGAAGTAGATATGTGATAATATTCACAAGTACAGTCATAATTATTTTCATTTAGACTAATTCATTTTGACATATTTATGATTTTGTTTGTCTGAATACATTTTGATTCCTCAGACTTTGGTTTCACATTATTATGGTTCTGTCTGATTATGTTTTAGGCTTGAAACATTTTGATTTCAGTCTGTTTTGGCTTGAAATCAGCAATCCAAATGTAACACATTTCATATATTTCATATACTAAAACTGCTCAGGTGGCCTAGTGGTTAGAGCATCATCCTTGGATGCGGGAGGTCATGGGTTTGATCCCCAGCCGAGTCATACCAAAGACTTACAAAAATGGTACTAGCAACTGCCTTGCTTGGCGCTCAGCATTATAAGGTTAGTGTTAGGACTGATTGGCCTGGTGTCAGGATGATGCGACTGGGTGGGACATCATGCTGCATGTCTGCGGCATGATGTCCCAGTGCTAGACATCACTATAAGCTGCCACATTGCAGACATCATAGCGATATGAAAAAAATTGTTGAAGCTACGTTAAAAATTCAAATCACATCGCATCACATCATATGCTAAAGATTGACTTCCCTGTTATCACCTTGATGAAGCACTTGACGATCCATAATGTTGTCCATATGTGAAATTTGCCTTATAAAGAGACACACCTGTTCTTTGTCCTTTGATTTTTAATACAAGGGCAGGCTCTTGGCACAAGGTACATTTTCCAAATGCCTCAGCACATGTAAAATCAAGTAGATATTGAAGGATCATATGATTATAAAATATTAGGTTGAATGTTTTTTAATGACCATTTGTGCTAGTGTTTACTGGCAGGCAGTTTTTAGAAACATTTTGGTACATGTAGTGAATTTTGGCTCCATTCTTGGTTTTACAAAAAATTCAATTTTATTTCTCCCAAGAATACATGCAAGTATTTTTAATCTGCCAGTTTCTGTAATGAGCAGGGTCCAGTCTTGACCCCACCAAGGGGATTTTAGACTGTCTTGCACACCGTGGAGAAACACTGAAGATCCATGCATATTTATGAAGTACACATGCCTCTGATGGGCTGAGCTTCAGTATTAAGCCAGCTGTCAGTATTGGTATAGCAAAATAGGGTCATTTGGCAACAGGGAATGAGCTTTTGGAAACTGCTAATAGATATCTGCCAGATGATGTCAGTATGTCATCCAAAATGACTACATTTACTAAAATACACAAGAACTGTCTTTTGACAGAAAAGTTCCCAATACTTTGGAACTTTGCTCTGGAATAGTATTCTAGTTGAAATTAGAAATGCCCACTCTCTTTCCTTCTTCCAAACCCAATGTATCCAGTGGCTTCAGAGATGCAGTTAACACATTAACCCCTGGAAGTTTTTGTCATTTTCACCTGAAATTCGAGTAGGAAACACATTTTGAAAGCTATTTATGAATACATCCTAATACATCAACTTCCAGGTGATTTTCCAATAACGTAATAGCTAGTTGTGTTAGAAACATTGTTTTTCATTGGCTATTTAGCTCGTACATGAGCAGAATGGTAAAAGTTGGACATTTTTTTTGCTTAACGGACCCATTATTTTCGTATTGAGACCCCTCTTTATTCCAAATGCCCATCTTATCCTACTTTTTGCAAAGGTTCATCTGTCTGTTTGCAGTACATACTGGTTTGCCCTAGATCTGAGACCAAAAAGTCTAAATCCGAACACAAAATCGGATTCCGACCATGGGCTAATTTTGGGTAGAAAAAAATCTGGTCCAAAACTTGAGGTTTTTCCCTCTGTATTTTGTAGCGCAACTAGAACTTCCAGATCATTTGGCATCATTGTAAAGTTACCTGTCTATAATACCACCCACTTTAGTGTATCATACATGACCTTGATGCTACAGAGCCTGGCAGTAGGCTACTACCTCCTGCCGTGTAAACTCGTCGCCAGGGGTTAATGAGTTTAAATAAATAAATTTCTTTTGTATGATTACCTCAGGGTAGATTAGTTCTTCAGCTAATTGTGTTACCCGCTTTACATAAAGTCATTAATTTTTAGTATTAGTATTATTATTATCAGATAATCTTGTAGCTGACTGTCTGTGACAATGAGGGCCGAATTTCAGTTAGATTTTTCTCCAGCTTGATATCTTTTGATATAAATGAGGGGATCTTGCATCTGTTGAGAAGAGCTTAATTGGTACTAAACAGTATTTTTCACCTGTTTTTGATAAAACTTTTATATAGATCTGAATCACACTGATCTTCAATTTGAGTTCAGTTACATTTATTATCTCACTATGTTAGGAAATAACTTTTATCCAACTTGTAAAACATGTTAAATCAGCGTGATATTAAAGCTGGAAGATAGTTTGCATAGGGTTGCTACAGAAGCCAACTCAGTTTGTGTGTGTGTTTATGTGTTTGTCATATTTAATGCAGCTTTTTAAAAACTTCAGTCACATCACTACAATATCTTCAAAGTGGGTGACAGTTTATAGTGATGTCTAGTACTGCATGAGGCGTCATGCCACAGACATGTAGCATCATGTCCCACCCAGTCACATTATCCTGACACCATGTAGACCAGTCCTAACACTAACCTCTTAATGTTGAGCATTTACTGAGGCAGATGTTAGTACCATTTTTTGAAGTTTTTTGAATGACTCTGCCAGGATTTAAACCTGTGACCTCCCGCACCCAAGGTGGACATTCTAACCACTATGCCACCAGAGTGGTCTAAGCCAGCTTAGTGAAGTGGTCCACCATTTATACTCACTTATTATGAGTCAACTTGATAATAAACTGACCCCTACCTGCTTTTAGGGCTAGAAAAAGTCACTTATTCTTTGACCCTCTTATAAGTCAGGATGTATTTGTCAAGTCTTATCTGTCAGAGAGGATGAATTTTCATCAGTGAGTCAGAGTTACACTTAAGAAAAATAAATAAGCCAGACTCAATAGATGGATAAATAGGAAAAATAACTACAACAAAATGAAAGTTAATTCCACTTTTTTGTGATTTACAGTATCCTATAAATGTCACAAACTGGTGTCATCTGTTAGAAAGTCCAAGAATTCTTCCTCATTGTCTGATAAAGTTCTGAAATCCTCCACTGTTATCTAGTCATCACAAATATTTGTCTAACTCCATTTCCTCTGCTTCACTGTCATCTTGCAGGATCATCTTCACTAGCCAAGGTTCGGATGTGGTAACCTTATCTATACCTTGGCGGATCGAACATATGTTTTGGTGCTTTATCCTAGCAACATCTATTGGATGTATGTATGTAATGGCAACTATTCAATAGGATGTAACAGTGGTATATTGTACATCAGCTGAAAATGGTGGATACTTTGTAAGTTTAACATTGAAAGTATGACTGCGTACCAGAGGGAAGCTATTACAGGTGAATTTGAGTGAAAGGTATTTGTACAAACATGGACTGGCAATGGAAAATTGCTTTTTTTTTTCTCATTCCATTCAAACTGTGTGCTCCCTATGTCTCGATTACACTGGTCAACAGTGAAATCATTACTGACTTGAAAAGGCCCTAATCTGTAGTATTTTGGTGTGCCGAACACGAATATAACCGTGAAAAATTTGTATTGGCTCTCGTTTTGAAGATATTCATATACCTCATTTTCTATGTTTCACTGTGTAAATTTCTCCAGTAGGACTGCAGCAACATCCGGAATAATGATGTAACATTGCATAATACCATCATGCTCACATCATCCACAGTTGATTGCATCATTTTCTGATGCAATGCAATACTAATGCCATGCGGCTGCTGAAGTAAGTTGACGTCAGCAGTGTACTATACATGTGTAGGCCTATTATACTAATGCCAGGCGGCTGCTGAAGCTGACGTAAGCAGTGTACTATATAAAGCCCAATCAGATAGGTTCAGCATTTAAAATATTTTAGACGTTGTGCGAGACAGTTCAAGCTACTGTTACATAAAACTTATTATTTTATCCATTTACGTACAATAAAGAACAGTAATGCCTCGAAAGTGTGTTAATACCGCGGACAATTTTTGCTATATTTGTGGGGAAGTGACATTTGCCAACCAGAAGAAAAGTATCAATTCTCAAGTGAAGAAGGCATATCATCTTTACTTCGGATGCAAGGTTGGTGACCAAGACAAGCCTTGGGCTCCGCATATATGCTGTGCTACATGTACAACACAGCTTTCACAGTGGTTGAATTGCAAAAGGTCATCAATGCCGTTTGCAGTCCCAATGGTGTGGAGAGAGCCAAGCAACCACCTAAATGACTGTTACTTCTGCTTGGTTCCTCCTCTTTCCGGCGGAATAACGAAGCGAAAGAAGTCGAGAATAGTCTACCCAAACATTCCGTCTGCATTGAGACCAGTTCCACATGGTGAGGGACTTCCTATTCCAGAACCTCCAGCAGAATATTCTCTTGATTCATCTGACAAAGACAAAGGTGAGTCGACCTGTTCTTCTCCTGGTCCATCAGCATGCAGTGATCCAGATTTTCACTGTGGTGCATCATCAACCCCACACAGAATAACACAGGAAGAACTAAATGACCTGATTCGTGATTTGGACTTATCAAAGAACAAGGCAGAATTGCTAGGATCAAGACTCCAACAATGGAATCTTCTAGAAGAAGATGTCACAATTACTGCATATCGAAAGCGCCACCAGCAATTGGAGCCTTTCTTCAGAAAGGAAAGTAATCTGATATTCTGTTCCGATATTGAGGGCCTCATGAATGCTTTAAAAATCACTCATGACCCACAAGAATGGAGACTATTTGTGGACTCTTCGAAACTGAGTCTCAAGGCTGTGCTTTTGCACAATGGAAACATTCTTCCATCTATTCCAGTAGCGTATGCTGTCCACATGAAAGAGACATACGATAACTTAAGGCAGCTACTGAATTCCATTGAGTATAACAAGTACAGCTGGCACCTCTGTGGTGATTTGAAGGTAGTTGCCCTTTTAATGGGACTGCAGCAAGGATATACAAAATACATGTGTTTCTTATGCGAGTGGGATAGCCGAGCAAGGGAAATGCACTACATGAGGAAGGAATGGACTCACAGGCAGAATGTAGCCATTGGAGAGAAGAATATCCAACACCCAGCTCTGGTTGAGGCTCAGAAAATCTTGCTACCACCCCTTCACATCAAACTAGGTTTGATGAAGAACTTCGTGAAAGCCATTGACCGGACTTTGCCAGCATTCCGATACCTGCATGAAAAATTCCCTCGACTCAGCGAAGCAAAGATTAAAGAGGGAGTTTTTGTGGGTCCTCAGATTCGAGAGCTTTTCAAAGATGACCGGTTCAACAACTTGCTGGAAGGTGACGCGAAACAAGCATGGAATGCTTTTCGCCTAGTTTCTACAAACTTCCTCGGAAATGTTAGGGCAGAAAACTATAAGGAACTAGTAGAAGACATGTTGATGAAGTATAAGAAACTTGGCTGCAATATGTCTCTAAAGATTCACTTCCTTCATTCCCATTTGGATTTCTTTCCTAGCAACTGTGGTATTGTTAGTGATGAACACGGCGAACGTTTTCATCAAGATATCGCAACAATGGAACAAAGATACCAGGGAAAATGGTCCACTACAATGCTGGCTGACTACTGCTGGACACTCCTCAGAGATGCTCCCGAACAGCTGTACAAGAGACAGGCGAAGAAATCTAAGATGTAGTCAATGACTTGATTTTTTATAGGTAGGCTATTACAGTTGACCTTTTACTATTGGAATGCATTTCGTTATGTAAACATTAATTTCTTGCAGATTACAAAAAAACTAGAGCCAATTTTGCAATTTGACTGTCATATTCGTGTTCAGCACATAAAAATTGATAAGAATTGACTAATTTTATTTCAGTAACATGACTTTTGTAAAAATTTGTTGTCCAGTGTTATGTAGGAACAGTGTTCAGGTTAATTTTGATTGGATGTGGTGGCTTGCCACTGCATCCAGTGAAATTCACATACCTGAAGTAAAGAAATATCTGCTCGATATGCCTAGCGTTATCATATCAGAACCTTTGCAAGTGAGGATGCAAAAGAATTGCCAACTTGAATACAGATTATGCACTGCCTTTACAAGACAGGGGGCTTGTGAGGGCATCATACTGGCATAAAACGTGGGAAATATCACTTGGGACTTGAGTAATATGTACTTCTGAATGGGAATAGCAGCATGAAAATGTAAAAATATTTTAATTTACAGTAACTTTGTTTATTGCAAACATCTAGAGCTTCTGATATTACCCCTAGATTTATGCCCCCCATGCTTTTAAAAGCCTGTCGACTTTTAAGGTGGCTCTCTACAGTTTTGTATTTTGCATAGGGTTAGAATTTTAAAGAAAAAGAATTTCCCTGGATTTCCTCACTGGTTATACTGGCTATTTAAAAAAGACCTTGTACCTTAGGTATAATTCAAAGAACCTTTAATTCCCTTTATTTTGGTGTATGATTGTTGGGTGTGATGTAGGTTATAGAGTGAGTATACAGCTTGTCCTTACTCCAGATGTGCACCTTTCAAAAAAGTGCCAACTTCACTGGGTCATTTTCAATTCCTGAACTTCAGAGGTAGATTGTATAAAAAGGAGCCGATAACTTTTTTTTATACATTTTATATGTTTGGTAATTCATTCATTGTGCTTTCAGAAGCTGGTATTTTCTAATCTGGCAAAATTTCATTTTCCCTATTTTAATAGCTGCTATGGATAGTGTACTTTAGACTAATTCAGGCTGATTTTTTAGCACAAAGGAGCAGTCATTTTAGTTAGCAGTGTGCTTAGATTATGTACAATTGTCAAAAGTTTACAATATCCAAAGAAATATCATCCACATTACATTAATGTAGCATATGCCAACATTGTCTCCATTGTGCATGTTTTAAATGCAAACAACTTCACCTTACATACATCACTGTCTCAAAAGTACATAATAACTGGTGAGCGCCTCATAGGCAAGTATATGTGGTACTTTTAAGGCGGTCAGGTGAGTTGTATCAGGTCCATTAGGGCTTTTTGTTTGGCTCTGTCCTCAGGGATCCCACATAAGAAGTTTGTCTCAAGATTAACTCTACCGGAAAAAGAATAAAACATCATGACTAAGGGGTATTATTTTAATATATTTGTACAAGGTCAATATGGCATTGCCCATGTGTTTGAGGATAGTGTGACTGGGTATACAAGGGCTGAACAACCAATTCTTATTATTCATTTTGATATTGAATCATTAACCGGATGATAAACTTTTAATGTTAGCATGTGGCGATGAAATGATGTTTGAAAATGTTGTCAATTCATATTAAAGAAATAAAAGAATAGTTCAGCAAGATTCTTTTTTTTTCTTCATGATTGAAGCAAATATACAAGCATGGCTTCATATCAAAATAAATTATCTTGCACAGCTGAAAGTGGAATTAAATCTACCTTTAATTTAATAACTAATTTAAGGTTTTGGTTATATCATGCAGCAACTGTATTTGCAGGCATTATTACCACCTGGTCGTTTATTTTCTATAAAAATGGATGCTACCAGTCTGAATAATGGAGCTCTAATGTAAATTCATTTGTGATTTTTTTTCTTTATTCTTGCACAGCTGTGTTTGAAACATCTATCAGGTGATTCATACACCTAGCTGTTATTACCATCTGCATGTGAAATGTCTTGTGGTGCAGAATGATTTCTTATTTTTCTCAACAGTTTTCACTTTTTTCTCCTGAAATTTAGTGACACAAATTAATTGCAGATATTTTATTGACAGCATGTTCAATATGGACAATATGCATTTTAGCCAATGGGATGTTTACCCCCAAAATCATTTAACATTAAATGCTCCATTTCTTAAATTCTGCTACTCGAACATTTCAGTTACAGCAGGGTTTGAAATTAACTGGAGTCCACTAACCCAAGACCTGGAGTCCACTAACCCAAGACTAGCAAATTTCCAATCAGCCTTATCGTAATTTAAATAGATGCCTAGTTTTTAGCCAAGTGGTCTAAAGTGCTTGCCTTTACTGGTTGCTGCCATCTTGCCTCAGTCCATATGGGCTCGAATTTTGGGTTCTGCCATTGTGGGTATGTGAGAAGGCTTGCCAGTGACTTCATATGGGTAGGTTGTTCTTACAGTGGTTTTCACAGGTTCTTCATCCACCAGTTATATCGGCCACCATTTATAGCCTATCTTGCACTGAGAAATGGCAGCAACAAAAACAAAACAAATGATTATTCAAGTTTCATTTGTTTCCCACCATTGAAGAAAGAAGTACAAGTGTGTCTGTGTGTGTGATTTGGATTTTTAATGTAGCTTTAACAATTTTCAGCCATATCGCTATGATGTCTGCAGTGTGGCAGTTTATAGTGATGTCTAGCACTAGGGCATCATGCCGCAGACATGTAGCATGATTTCCCACCCAGTCACATTATCCTGACACCAGGCCGACCAGTCCTAACACTAACCCTTTAATACTGAGTGCCAAGCGAGGCAGCTGTTAGTACCATTTTTATAAGTCTTTGGTATGACTCTGTACCAGTGAAATTCAGCAGGACTAGTAACTTTTTCATTCTTTAATTCTTCTGGCTACAAAGACTTTTATGTTAAATTCTAGGACTTTACAAGGAAACAAATAGGTACTTATGTTCAGTTATTGAACAAACACATTTCCCGCCTTGAATAGTGGTTTCACATGGGGGGGAGGCAGATGTGCTGACTATGCAAACTCCTTCATTCCTCTGATTATTTGAACCATGACAGTAAACATGATTGAGTATTATATCTCAGACATATTTTTGATACTATGAACTTGAAGTCTTTAATGAGAATTTCGATATACTTTCAATTCGTTAATAGTTTACGCTACTTTTTGTACTGTAAATTTGGTCTAAAGCACTCTTCATTACGGATCACTGCCATCTCACCTCTGTCTGCGGCAGTTTGAGTCTAGGATTCAGCCAATGTGGGTATTTGAAAAAGCTTGCCAGTAGCTTCTCGTGGGTCGGTGGTTGTTTCCGGGGGTTTTCCTGGTTCTTCCTCCACCATTAATACCGGCCGCCATATATAGCCTATCGTTTGCTGAAAAATGGCGTTAAACCCCACAACAACAACAACAACAACAGCACTTTAAATTTGACTTTTATGGGGATAATGTCATTGGTGGTTTTCAGATTTTTAGACGATTTCTTACATGTACTTCTTTGATTCATGATGTCATAGATTCATTCAGTCAATGTCATGCTATGTTCATAAAATTCTCAAGCTGAAAATTCTATCATAATGAACTAAATATATCAAAACTATGAGACTGTAATATAGATAATCTGAAAGGATTCTGCCATACTGTCATGCATTGTCATTCAAAGAACAAATTACACTGGTATCCAGTTGCTTTAGTCCATTTGTTCTTCACATTAATACTTGCATATACTGCTTTTTTCCACCGCTGCAATGAAAACTTTGATGTCTTGAATGTTAAAAATACTTTTTTCAATGTAGGTACATTTACATGAGCAAGACCATATGCATGTACATAAATAAATATATATCTTCAGGTCGTTTTTAATTACCTACTTCTTTCAGAAACATGCAGGTAACCAAGAAATTTTTGTTTAATTAGTTTGACTATGTACGGTATGATACAGTACAGTATTGCTCAAGAAGTTTATCGGTCTAATATAACTGTATACTGTATGATACAGTACAATATTGCTCAGGAAGTTTATCGGTCTAATATAACTGTATACTGTATGATACAGTACAATATTGCTCAGGAAGTTTATCGGTCTAATATAACTGTATACTGTATGATACAGTACAATGTTGCTCAGGAAGTTTATCGGTCTAATATAACTGTATACTGTATGATACAGTACAATATTGCTCAGGAAGTTTATCGGTCTAATATAACTGTATACTGTATGATTCAGTACAATATTGCTCAGGAAGTTTATCGGTCTAATATAACTGTATACTGTATGATACAGTACAATGTTGCTCAGGAAGTTTATCGGTCTAATATAACTGTATACTGTATGATACAGTACAATGTTGCTCAGGAAGTTTATCGGTCTAATATAACTGTATACTGTATGATACAGTACAATATTGCTCAGGAAGTTTATTGGTCTAATATAACTGTATACTGTATGATACAGTACAATATTGCTCAGGAAGTTTATCAGTCTAATATAACTGTATACTGTATGATACAGTACAATATTGCTCAAGAAGTTTATTGGTCTAATATAACTGTATACTGTATGATACAGCACAATGTTGCTCAGGAAGTTTATCGGTCTAATATAACTGTATACTGTATGATACAGTACAATATTGCTCAGGAAGTTTATCGGTCTAATATAACTGTATACTGTATGATACAGTACAATATTGCTCAAGAAGTTTATCGGTCTAATATAACTGTATACTGTATGATACAGTACAATGTTGCTCAGGAAGTTTATTGGTCTAATATAACTGTATACTGTATGATACAGCACAATGTTGCTCAAGAAGTTTATCGGTCTAATATAACTGTATACTGTATGATACAGTACAATATTGCTCAGGAAGTTTATCGGTCTAATATAACTGTATACTGTATGATACAGTACAATATTGCTCAAGAAGTTTATCGGTCTAATATAACTGTATACTGTATGATACAGTACAATATTGCTCAGGAAGTTTATCGGTCTAATATAACTGTATACTGTATGATACAGTACAATATTGCTCAGGAAGTTTATCGGTCTAATATAACTGTATACTGTATGATACAGTACAATATTGCTCAGGAAGTTTATCGGTCTAATATAACTGTATACTGTATGATACAGTACAATATTGCTCAGGAAGTTTATCGGTCTAATATAACTGTATACTGTATGATACAGTACAATATTGCTCAGGAAGTTTATCGGTCTAATATAACTGTATACTGTATGATACAGTACAATATTGCTCAGGAAGTTTATCGGTCTAATATAACTGTATACTGTATGATACAGTACAATGTTGCTCAGGAAGTTTATCGGTCTAATATAACTGTATACTGTATGATACAGTACAATATTGCTCAGGAAGTTTATCGGTCTAATATAACTGTATACTGTATGATTCAGTACAATATTGCTCAGGAAGTTTATCGGTCTAATATAACTGTATACTGTATGATACAGTACAATGTTGCTCAGGAAGTTTATCGGTCTAATATAACTGTATACTGTATGATACAGTACAATGTTGCTCAGGAAGTTTATCGGTCTAATATAACTGTATACTGTATGATACAGTACAATATTGCTCAGGAAGTTTATCGGTCTAATATAACTGTATACTGTATGATACAGTACAATATTGCTCAGGAAGTTTATCAGTCTAATATAACTGTATACTGTATGATACAGTACAATATTGCTCAAGAAGTTTATTGGTCTAATATAACTGTATACTGTATGATACAGCACAATGTTGCTCAAGAAGTTTATCGGTCTAATATAACTGTATACTGTATGATACAGTACAATATTGCTCAGGAAGTTTATCGGTCTAATATAACTGTATACTGTATGATACAGTACAATATTGCTCAGGAAGTTTATCGGTCTAATATAACTGTATACTGTATGATACAGTACAATATTGCTCAAGAAGTTTATCGGTCTAATATAACTGTATACTGTATGATACAGTACAATATTGCTCAGGAAGTTTATTGGTCTAATATAACTGTATACTGTATGATACAGCACAATGTTGCTCAAGAAGTTTATCGGTCTAATATAACTGTATACTGTATGATACAGTACAATATTGCTCAGGAAGTTTATCGGTCTAATATAACTGTATACTGTATGATACAGTACAATATTGCTCAAGAAGTTTATCGGTCTAATATAACTGTATACTGTATGATACAGTACAATATTGCTCAGGAAGTTTATCGGTCTAATATAACTGTATACTGTATGATACAGTACAATATTGCTCAGGAAGTTTATCGGTCTAATATAACTGTATACTGTATGATACAGTACAATATTGCTCAGGAAGTTTATCGGTCTAATATAACTGTATACTGTATGATACAGTACAATATTGCTCAAGAAGTTTATTGGTCTAATATAACTGTATACTGTATGATACAGCACGATGTTGCTCAAGAAGTTTATCGGTCTAATATAACTGTATACTGTATGATACAGTACAATGTTGCTCAAGAAGTTTATCGGTCTAATATAACTGTATACTGTATGATACAGTATAGTATGGATTATATGGATACAGACTAATGGATTCATCAGGAACATTTACCTGTCTGTTAAGGTCAGTGAAATCATGCACCAAGTAGGTTATTCAGTACAGTGTACTGAAGCAATCACTTGTCAATCATGCTTATTGATTAGCCAGTCAGTAAGCATTAATTGACACACCTCCAGACATTTTCCTCCAAGAAGCTGATTGTTGTGATGATGAATTAGTTATGATAAATATTTACAACTTTTGCAATGTTTGTCGATTTTTCAATCGATAATGGTGGAAAGAAGTTAATGGGAGCTTTGTAATTCTAAGAGTCTATATCCAGATCATCGAAATGGAGGAGTTAGGTTTATTCCTTTCCTGAACATTAGGTGAAACTTAGATCGATAAAGACTTGTAGTTGCCTGTACGTTGCTTAACGTGGACATGCTTTATGGCAATTACCACATGTTGTTTTGCAAAAAAAATGTGTGGAAAAGCATGCTCTGCTGCGAGCTTGAAGAAAGAATTATGGAAATAGAAATTAAAAAATATATGTAAAAATGAATGTGTCCAAAATATGGGTGGAAAAACCCTCTAAAATTCATTTTATTTTGTTTTTTGTTTTTATTGTTTTCTTCTATTGGAAGCACTGAAACCCAGCTGGCATTTTTTTAAAATTTGAAAATGTACACTTGTTGGTTTGTCCCAAAACATTGCTTTGTTATTTTGATATTTCATACACTAGAGTGATTCTTTACTCTCATTGAGATGAAGGAGGGACGTAGGAATTAAAATAATTAGAACTAATAATAAAGAAATACAAACCATGGTTTCAGATATTTATGTTACCATATATGAGGCATTTATTGACATGCTTATATCAACATACATAATTTATCAAATTTCCAAATGACAGAGTAAAACTTCAAAATTGTTGTGTACAAGAGCAGTGATTTCTAAACTATGATTTTGTTATATATTTTTTTTCCATTACTTCTAAGGCAGCATAAACATAAGTCAGATAAAATTATTATGGATAAAATTATTTACTGAATACATCAATATTTTTTTGGAGTGAATTTCCATTTACATGAATATGGTATCATACCGCTTTAAAATCGATTTGTAAAAAAATTATTTACTGTAGATGAATTTGATATGCGTTGTTTGATTGATGTGTAGTTGTTATCTAAAAACTGTAATGTAATTGGGATGATTCAGCTTATGCTTGCTGTAATTGACATTGTGTAAAAGACATTATGCTGAAATTTGAGAGCTTGCTGATAAAAATAGGAAGTGTTGATGTACTGTAAAACCTGTCTTGAGAGACCACTGCTATGAAAGGCCACCTGTTTTGAGAGACCAGAATTCCACATGCACAGATTTATTGATTATGTAGTGTTATAACCTGTTGTGAGAAACCACCTGTCTTGAGAGACCATTATTTTGGGACCGAAGAGGAGGTCTTTCAAGACAGGTTCTGCTGTAATAGGCAGTGAAATATTGTGTGGGACAATAATAATAATAATAATAATAATAATGAGGACTTTGTATAGCGCCTAATCTTTAGAAGCCCTAAGCGCTTTACAATATTAGACAACACCTGTAACATATATTTAAAAAACCCATATATAATGATATTACAGAAAACAAACACCATGAAATTAGAATACATAAAAACATGCTGTTAATATTTAAGGTAGGGAACATTATTAGGTCTTTTAGTTGATTCTTGCAGTTGAAATAAGTGAGTTTTAAGAGCGCTTTTGAATGGGATCACTGTGTCTTTGTGTCTAAGTTCAGTGGGCCCTGGTATGCAAAAGAATGTTGTCTATATGACTTCGTTTACATAATGGGAATAATGATTATACGATTGTCGGAAGAGGAGTGCAAGTATCTTGCAGGTGTGTACACATGGGTGAGGTCGGATATGTTTGTTGGACTGGAGTCTGTCAGTGAAACGTAGCACAGAGAACAAATTTTGTGTTTGATTCTGGATCGAATGGATAGCCAGTGTAGGGTATAGAGCAGCGGGGAGGTGTGCTCTGATTGTGGTACTCTAAGTATGACCCGAGCAGCTGTGTTTTGAAGTTTGAATTAGATATTGAGATGAACCAGACAGAATTGAGTTACAGTAGTCCAAGTCTTGAAAGTACTAGTGAACATACAAGTGTTTTAGTGGCATCAACTGGAATATATTTGTGAATGGAGCTGATGCGTCTCAGCTCATGATATGCAGCCTTGCATATGTTCATGACATGTTGGTGCAATGTGAGAGTACTGTCCAGAGTAACACCTAGGTTTCATACTGACTTCGTGAATTTAATGTTGGTGTTGCTGATTTTAATTGTTTGAGGTAAAGGATGTGACTGAGAAAGTCTCTGTGTTGTGATCAGAATGGCCTCAGTTTTATCATCATTCATCTGTAGCTTGTTACATGTCATCCATGATTTCACATCAGAAATGCACATTCAAGGTATTTGTCAGATAAGGCACATAAACATGAGACACACTCCACAAACAAGAAAATATTTAGTGGACATGAGAAATTAACTAAAATTCAAACAAAAAACAATGGCTGCCATGAAAATCATAGGTAGGTTTGCAGTCCTATAGAGAAATAATTAACACATTAGCATACATTAGAAAATAACTGTAAAAAAAGGATATATATTCAGTCTGCCCATCATCTTTCACAACATCCTATTTGGCAACACTGTACTTGCCAAAATTGTGATCGAAGGATCATAAATATCAACCTACTTGTAATATTCAAAAATAGATTTGCAAAAAAGAATTTATTTTTGAAATTATTTTGTCATGGAAAATAAAAACATGTTTTTAATAAAATTAATTTCTTTCTGTACTTTACTTAGTGATGGAAACTACAGAATTACTGGTACAGTGAATATGTTGCATGGTATTACCACTGGAAAAAATACTGCAGTAAACTGGTATACTGTTAACTTGGCACATCTCTAATGTACCTGACAAAAAGCTCTATTAACACAACTGGAGGTACTTCCTGGAATGCTGTTGACTAACATCAGCTGTACCACATGCATGCTTGCAATAAACTTAACCAGAGTGGACCAACTTCAAACCCATTGGCCAAAGGTGGCTCTCGGGTCATTTGTTTGTGGCTCATGCTCATACAAAACTGCTATAATATATATCATGTATGGACCATATACTTTACAAGTTTGGTCCATGCGGCCCACTGTGTTGAAGATATTGGACTACCCTTTACTATAGTCCATGTGGCCCACTGTGTTGAAGATATTGGACGACCCTTTACTATAGTCCATGTGGCCCACTGTGTTGAAGATATTGGACGACCCTTTAATATAGTCCATGTGGCCCACTGTGTTGAAGATATTGGACTACCCTTAACTTTACTGAGCAGTTAATGCTGTAAACATTGCATCTTGGAGAGGATTTTATTAAAATGTGCTATTATCTGGTACCTTTATCTGCCATCTGTAAATAATTTATCAGTGAAAACTGGCCCTCCATATTTATGGCTCATTCTCTTTCTGAAAAAAATAAACTTTGATAAGTCGAAACATCTGTTGCAACATGTTGTAATTGCCATCAGTTGTTTCCATATTCAGCTGATTGTACATACAACCGCAAAAAAACAGTCTTTATCCATCGATGTTTTGTCTATATTTCGGGAATGGAATAAATCTAATTCCTCCATGGGTATCAACTGTCAGGATTACAAGGCCCCCACTGATTTCTTTTCACCCTTATCAATGGAAAAATCAACAAATCATTGGAAAATTTGTAAATACGATCATAATCAATTCTGCCACAAGCAGCTTGTTTGAGGAAAATGGCAGACGAAAGCAGGGCCTGGAGGTGTGTCTAATTTACGGTCACTGATTGGTTCATTGATCAGGATGATTGACAAGGGACAATAGGTCAATTTAAGTCAGGATCTGTTTTTAGGATGTGGACTTAAAGGAGGATTCAGTATAATTTCTAAAATGTCACACCAAAACTTACAGAAGGTTTGAAAAATGCACATGATTTTTACAGGCTTTACTTTGTTATTTTCTTAAATCTCCCCAATACTGTAGTTAGAAAATTCCCTGCTTTTTTCCAGATTAGTGTGGGGGGTCATGAAAGTTGTAGAGCAGACCACATTAAAATGTAGTTTAACATTGTTAGACCATGAACGTTACATGACACAGATTGGAAACTTCATGGAGCAGTCAGATACAGGATTCTCTTACTCTGAGTGCTTCATTATAAAATGGTTCCTGTCATAAACCAAGTACAAGCAAGGATCCCATTTCATTTCAGAGGTGGAGAAACTATATGTATATATATATAGATATATATATGCAGTTATGTATGTTTTATTTAATTATATCTGATTTAATATTTATTTATTTCAATTTAATTGTCAGCTTAAAAAAAATTTTCATGACATGATATTGTAATGTAAATTTATTAACTGGAGATGATACTTTTTTCAGAAAATAATATGACCTTGACTGTTAGTTTATAAACACCAGGTGTTGATCTAAATCTTGACCTTGTTTCAAAATTTGTAGCTATCATGTAAACACGTTCTATCTATATTTGAAAATGATTGGTTGTTGTCGAGATCATGATGGGACTTTGTTGTTGTATGGGTTAACACCATTTTTCAGCACACGATAGGCTATACATGGCAGCCAGTATTAATGGTGGAGGAAGAACCTGGGAAAACCCCAGAAAGAACCACCGACCCACGAGAAGATACTGACAAGCTTTCTCACATACCCACATTAGCCGAATCCGAGACTCGAACACACGCAGACAGAGGTGAGATGGCAGTAATCTGTAACAGAGAGCGCTTTAGACCACTCGGCCACTCAGAACCCCCGATGGGACTTTGTGTTTAAGATGTAAAAAAAGAAATTGATTTGTTATTTCTTAGAGTAGAATGATTGGTTTTTGTCAGGGTCACACTGGGTGTGCGTGACCTTTAGTAAGTTCCTAATTTCTATAAGCTTCCAGAAGATGATCATGTGACCCATTGTTTACATTTTAGGAAACGATATAACCTCTCTTTTGGAGAATTATTCTCAGTAGGAGCTGGGCTGTTAAACTGGAAGTTACATGTTGTGCTGTTTGGAGTTATTTAAAATTACTTGGATTCAAAATGATTAATTCTATTATTTTTCTGGAAAATACATGTGCTCATGTGAGATTCGTAATCAAAGACAGTTCTTATAAGAAAATTATTTTGATTTCCAAAACCCGGAGTGATAATTCTTGTTTCTACAAGGAAATGTAGACTTCAACTCTACAGATTTCAGCATACGCCATTGTCTTCCATCTTGTATTCTTCATCGGGATTTGAACTAGAAATCGGAAGAATTTTTTTTTAATTAGAACTTCAAAAAATTTATTCTTGGATTTTTTTGGATTTGATTCTATAAAACCAAAAGTTCATATTTTTTTATTTTTACAGAATTTTTCCAGGGAAATATATTATTGTATTTTTCAATGCTTGTTGTTTTCACTCTTTCTTGTGTTACTGTTTATTGGAGCCTAAACACGTGACAATATGGTAGTTCATTTTAAAAGCGATTTCATTATAAGGCAGTATACTACATTATGGCTCTCATGGACATCATCATAATGAGGGAGAACTGTATCTGTTTAATTATAAGGCAGTTTCAGTGTACAGAGGTATACCCTATGGCTACCATTGACAGCATTATAATAAGAGAGTGAAGCATTCTTATTGTAAGGCATTATACTCTGTTGCTTCCATGTATAGTGTTATAATGAGGGATTACTATTTCATTACTATATAAGGTGGTATCACTATAAGGTGGTATGATCCATGGCTTCCAGTGACTGCATTATAATGAGAAAATATGGCATCACATGCTTCATTAAAAGGCAGTCTCACTTAAGGTGGTATACTCTAGGGTTTCCATTGATAGTGTTATAATGAGGGAGTACATTATTATGTATTCCCATTTGATATGGAAACGAGGTTCCAAATGTTAAGTTGAACTGTAAGATCAAAGGCACATTGGGATTGGATTTGCCATCAGGATTGAAACCTAGCTGTGCTTACCTTGGTGACAGGCTGAACGTTGCTGTGGCAGTGTTATATAATTTATATAAAGAAATATCAACATTTCCTGACTCTGCTAGAGTATTTTTTGTAATTATCTGATGAGGAGTGATAAGAGATTATACTATTAAATTTTGAAAAGATCTTAATTTGCTACTTAAAAGTTAACTTAAATTTTCAATTTTAAAATATCAAAATGGGTAGAGGAAGTAAATTTTTGACTAATATTAGTGAGGCATTTTTCAGTTTCTTTAGAGAATATAAATATTTTATTGTTGTATCTATCCAACATATGTTTATAAAGTAGTTTACAAAAAGTCATCAGGCCCATTATTATGCAAATTCAAAATTAATATTTTAATTCTTTTTATTTTAAGGGTTCAGTGGATGGATATATATATATATATATATATATATATATATATATATATATATATATATATATATATATATATATATTTTTGACTTAACAAATCCATATTTTAATCGTAGAGTGCACTGGAAAGCTCATTTGCATAATGTTAGTGAACACTTGATATTTTGATGGGTTAGGTGCTTAGTTTGCAGACCCCTGTATGTTATTTTGATGGGTTAGGTACTTAGTTTGCAGACCCTTGTATGTTATTTTGATGGGTTAGGTGCTTACTTTGCAGACCCCTGTTTGTTATTTTGATGGGTTAGGTGCTTAGTTTGCAGACCCCTGTTTGTTATTTTGATGGGTTAGGTGCTTAGTTTGCAGACCCCTGTTTGTTATTTTGATGGGTTATGTGCTTAGTTTGCAGACCCCTGTTTGTTATTTTGATGGGTTAGGTGCGTAGTTTGCAGACCCCTGTTTGTTATTTTGATGGCTTATGTGCTTAGTTTGCAGACCCCTGTATGTTATTTTGATGGGTTATGTGCTTAGCTTGCAGACCCCCTGTATGTTATTTTCAGATCAACTATAGAGGGGCCCCGAGTTGCCGAGTGGTCTAAAGCGCTCACCGTTCCAGATCACTGCCATCTCACCTGTCTGCATCGGTTCGAGTCCAAGGTTCGCCTAGCATGGGTATGTGGGAAAGCCTGCCAGTAGCTTCATGTGGGTCGGTGGTTCTTTCTTGGGTTTTCCAGGGTTCTTTCTCCACCAGTTATACTGGCCGCCATGTATAGCCTATCTTGTGCTGAAAAATGGCGTTAAACCCTACAACAACAACAACAACAACCATAGAACCTCCCCCCAGTCCATGTCTGGTTTTGTGTAGAGTACCATGTAAACTCAGTTATAAGTTGAATCCAACAGCAAAAACATAGACCCTGAAGTACATTATACAACAGCAAGTCTGGGTATGTGCAATTTGGTTTTCTGCAGAGTACTTTATATGCTCAGTTACAGGTCTAGCCTAGTGGCAAGAAACAGACACTGATGTACTTGTACATTATACAGTAGCAAATTTGGGTCTGTGCAGTTTGTTTTTGTGCAGAGTACCATGTATCAGTGTTTCCCTCTACCCATATTTTGTTTCAGAGAACACCCCCCCCCCCCCTTTTTTAATTTGATTCATGGTTTTGATACCAAAGTTGTTATTTTTATGATCGGTTTACCACCAGTTCTGACACAAAGGGACTTTTTACTATCAGTCTTGCAGCCCAAGGGGATACACTGGTATATTCTTGGTTAAAGGTCAAGTCCAATGGCAACAAAAAAAAAACCATAGACCCTGATCTGTCATCTAATAATGGACTGGCAGATCATGGTCTGTATTTTAGTTCTTCTGATTACTCCTAACAAACTGCATAGACTCTGCTTGTACATTTTACAATGGCAGATCTGGGTTTGTGCTATTTACAGTTGAACTTGATTTATGAGCAGGTATGTATGGTATATAGATTGTATTGCATGTAACCTCAAATCATTGAAATTGTGTAATATGTGCTCAGGAGGGAGTTTATAAGATTTGTTACATAATATACAAAAGCAGCACCAGGAATTAGACCCATTGTTTTTTTTTACTTCAGTTACCTGTGCTTAGCTTGCTTGGTCACCCAGGCAACAGCAGCAATGTTGACCTATATTGCCCCAAATATGAGGGGAAAATACATATATATTTAACATAAAAATATATGCTTTAATGCCACTGTAAACAAAGGTAACTTCTATGAGTCCAGAATTCTTGTCTGGCTGAAGTACTTTTGAGCCTCAAGTTTATTTAAGGTAATACTATCTTGCTATGTCAACTAATTTGTAGATTCCGATACAGTTTGATTGTGGGAGTAACTCTTATAGGGGTAAATATGGCTATGGAGTGTGTATATATATATATATAAATTAAAAGCTTTCTGCTTAGATTCACATAGACCATACTTTAAACCATTCATGTTTTAACTGCCACAAGGCAAGGAAATTGAATGCTTTTCAAGTCATAAGGCTACACCATGAACAGCTACACAGATGATCCATACTACATCAGGTATGTTTCTTTTTCATTAGTTGCAGAATTTGTTTAATTGGATATTTTGGTGGCATCATGTTTATCAGAGAAATCTGGATGAAATTAAAGAAAGGGTAAAGGGGTAGGGGCAGGAATTAAAAATACTCTAAATTTGAATATTTTTGCTTCATTCACTTTGTGTGAAGTTTGGAGATTTACTGCATTAGTGACATGAAATTGGGACATTTGTTCATTTTATCATGCATTATTGCCATTAATATAAGTACAGATTCATTTTATCATGCATTATTGTCATTAATATAAGTACAGATTCAATTTATCATGCATTATTGCCATTAATATAAGTAGATTCATTTTATCATGCATTATTGCCATTAATATAAGTACAGATTCATTTTATCATGCATTATTGCCATTAATATAAGTACAGATTGTGTGGTTTTACTCACTAATACTACTTTATTATTATGCATTCAGCAGTTTTATAAATTTACAGTACATACCATTTATAGTTGTGTAGCATGAAACCCAACTAGATCTAACCATTGACTCTCTTATACTGATGTAACATCTAGATTTTCTCAGATTTTTCTATCCTATTTATAACTTTTCCTGACAGTGACATATTGCAATAATTTCCAAGATCACAAGGTCATTAACCTTACATCTGAAGTCTATAACAATATCATTCCATAAAGAAGGAGCACCAGCCAGCCTCTGTCCTTACCAGATCATTTCTCCATTTTACAGTGCCATTAGACAAACACACTGGCCTAGTGTGATCTTTATCACTTAACAAGCTAGCTTTGGGAATTATTTACAAAGTCAGCAAAGATACCTTGCTATATATTATCCATGCCTCCAAATAAGTGTCCTCACACTAAAACCGCAGTGTATTTAGATATTTTTTAAATCTTCAAAATATATTCAACATGACTAGATATTATAAAAGAAAAATTGATGCGAATAAAGTTCTTTTCTTTTAGTATAAGCAAGCTCTGTTGTATAATTCAAGAGTTCTAAATGCATAGTCAAACATCTTACATCCAGCAGAATATTTCAGATAAGTCCTATTTTAGCTTAATGGTATTTACTTTCAGCACTTTTTACTTTTTAAATTTTCACAGTTGAAATTTATAGTGTCTCATATGAATTCTAAGACGTATTCTTTCAACCAGCTCAGGTGTCGCCTTTGGTGTTTTACTCTGGGTCATTGGTAATGGGTGTTCCGACGCGGTACTTTCTATAGGGTACGGCCAAGGTAGATCCTTAATTCTGGATGGATCATTGTAATTATTGTAGCTAGCATTGTCATTCTCATCAATATCATCATCACTTATCCCCATTATCATTGTTATCTTGGACTTTACAGGATTTAATTCTGCCCAAGTGAATCACTTGAAATTTGCCCCTGTATCCACACTTTACATGGTATGGTACATCACTGAGTCATTTAATAACTTAAAATGGTCCCTTCCACCAAGACCGCAATTTACTTGACAGTCCTATTTTCGTTTATGGAGTGTAAACCCAAACCAGATCACCTGGTTTGAACTGTTCCCATTTCAGTTGACTGTCATATAATCTCTTCTGGTGTAACATACTTTGGTTAAGGTGGTTCCTTGCAAATTGATGAGCTAAATAAATGCATTGTTTCCGAAAAATGTTCATCCCAGGTATTTAGAGAATACGTATCTGGTGGCCTTCCAATTGAACATTGAGTAGTACAGTCACTTCCCTACCAAGCATCAAGAAATTTGGAATGAAGTTTATAGACTCTTGGACAGCTGCATGATACGCCATTGATAAATATGGCAAGTGTTCATCCCAGTTATCCTGATGTTGATTTACATATGCAGAAGGCATCACAGCGAGCATTCTGTTGAACCATTCAACCATTTCATCGCTCTGTGAGTGGTAAGCAGGTGCCCTTGTCTTGTCGATAATCAGTAATCTGCACATTTCTTTGAATATTTCAGATTCGAATTGTGTCCCTTTATCCAAATGAATTTGACAGGGCACACCAAATCTGCAGATTATCTTTTCAACGAGTACACTAGCTATGGCTCTGACAGCCAGATGAGGCATTCTGTCTTAAATAGAGTAAAATAGTCTCCAGCTACTAGAATATATTTATTCCCAAGGGAAGTTTCTAGCAACTGTCCCATAATATCCAATGCTGTTCTATCCATTGATCTTCCTGACTTGCAGAGTTGCATCAGGGCTCTTCTCTTCTTGCCTGGGGACTTTTTTCTTGCACACAATTCACATGTACTACACCAGTCCCTAACATCATGTTGTATTCCAATAATATCCTTGCCTGATTTTAGTTTTCCAATAGTTTGGGTTTACTTTTTGGACAGTCTCTTTTGAAATGCCCTATTTCTTCGCACTTGTAATAAGATCTTCCCTTCGTTCTATTTTTCCCAACAGATTTTGCCTTCAAATCCTTTAGTAATCTCTTTAGTTCCGCAACTTCTCTCTTAAGTTCCTGGATCTCACTTAACCCTGCACCTGACATTGTCACGGTTCATGTATATCTTCCAAAATCCTTTCGCTGAAGTTAAACTCTTATAAAGGCTTCGAGTTCTACTCCAATCTGAATTGCTTCATCAAGGGCTTTAGTGCGTGCCTGTTGTATTCTTAACCTGAGTTTGCTGTCAGTTAAGGAATCAATAAATTGCTCCTTCGACAGTGTTTTGAGTAATTCTTCTGGGATATGTTTGGGAAGTGAGTTGGCCTTTTCATTGTCCCCATTCCCTTCTAAAGTGGCTTTTTAGTTGTACTGTGTAAATTTCTGTTTGGCTTTTTGGCGTGAACCCTCTTTCTAGTGAATCTGTGAGCCTGTCATAATCTGTAGTTCCAGATTCCAGTAGCTGCTTGGCCTGACCCCTGAGACTCACTGCTAGATAAAGCCCTTTCTCTTCTTCAGTTCATTTGTTTATCCTGGCACATGTACTAAAATTCTATTGAAAGTCCATCATTGATGTGGTACCGTCAAACGTTTGTGGCATTACAAGTGGTCGTTTCAGTTTATTTTGTTCTGAAAATTATATTCTTCTTTGGGGAGCTTGATTTCTTTCCTGGGTTCTCGATGGCGTCATTAGATGTTCAATTTCGATAATCCTGCATGTACTTTCTTCTATTTCATGTTCCAGTTGCCGAATTTCATGATCAATTCTTGTGCATCCATCATTGATGAGGCTGTCTTTGATTCCGACATTTTCATTTATTCTTAAGATTTTCCCGTGTTTGCAGCTACTTTATGAAAAAATGATCCCATCGCTGCCACCAAATTGTGTAGCATGCAACCCAGTTGAGATCTAACCATGGACTCTCTTATACTGATGTAACATCTAGATTTTCTCCAATTTTTCTATCTTCCCTATAACTTTTCCTGACGGTGACATGTTACAATCTTTTCCAAGATCACAAGGTCATTAACTTTACATCTAAAGCCTATTACAATATTACTGCCTAAAGAACACATACCAGCCAGCCTCTTTCCTTATCAGATTGTTTCTACATTTTATGGTGCCATTAGATAAACTCACTGGCCTAGTGTGATCTCTATCACTTAGCAGGCTAGCTTTGGGAACTATTTACAAAGTCAGCAGATATACCTTGCTACAGTTGCTTATAAGACAATCCAACTGCAAACTGCACAGACTCAGATCTGCTGTCGCATAATGTGCATAAAGCCAGGTGCATTATTGCTACAGCAGATCTGGATCTTTATTGTTTGCAGGTCGACTTGACTTTTAAGTGAGTATATAGGGTAAGCAAACCAGATCCCTTTTAATTCATGTCCAGAAGATTGAGATTTTTGTAATGGCTGTATTTTTTTAAAATGAAATAATAATATCTTAGTACTTTGGGTATTCATGCTAGAAAAATATTAGATTACTTTTAAAGATTTTTAATATTCACTTCAGTACTTCAACTAAATTAAACCAAAGGGACATTCCTCACCTGCCTATGCTCCTAGTGCTACCATCTGCATCCCTTCTTTTTCTTACACATGCCCTATAAACCCATGTCCTCTGCCCATAATGGGTCATACTCACCACCTCTTTATCACTAAAATACAGGTATACACTTTAAACTGTGCTGGTGGTGTGTGTTAGTGGGGTCTTAAAAAAACATTGAAGACACGTCAAGTCATAAATTTAGTTTACCTAAAAATATTTTTTTCACTTGATGGTACAGATTAAATATGTATTTAGTTTTATCAAAAAATAAAAATGTAATACTAAGAGCATCATATTTTTATTTCAATCCATATTGTCATACAGTGAGTTGATAGACCAATTCAAACAAACTGAATTTTGAAGGATTTTTTTAATCTTTAAATGCTAAAAATTCTATTTAAAAACTGATTTGTCAATTTTTGCAAACTTTGGTCATGTCTGTTGCAGTATCAATGTATATCTGAAATCGTATTGTAAAGGAGGATACAGTAGCCGTGTTGATTCACCATATATACTTGCTTATAACTTGCATCAAACTGCAAACCACAAAGATCTTGATCTGCTATAACAGAATGAACCTGCAGATTAAGGTGTATGTTGTTTGTTCCACTGATTACTGATTTTCTGATTACGCCTAACAGATCTGCAGGTGCATTATGTGATGGCAGATCTGTGTCTGTGCAGTTTGCAGTTGGGCTAGGATTATAAGCAAGTAAGGATGGTATTGTGTTAATGTAATGCTTCGTTTATTTAGCAGTGTGCTTTTTGCCTGATTTTACTTCCTGAAGAGATAGCACATATAGTGTTCATTCCAGAAATAGAAAAAAAAAGGGGGGGAGGGGAAGGACCACTACTATCAGGTCAAAAATTGGGTCATGAAAAAATATAACTGTTGCAAATATCCTTACCTGTTGTTTGTTTCTTGAAGAAATTCAAAAATATGTATTGTTATCTCAGATGTTTGCATCATAGATTTATTAATTTCTGCAGTAAATATTCACTTTTCCAGCATTATATGGTTTAAATCGGTCATTGTAGAGTCAGACTACTTCTATTGTTTTCTACAGTTTCCTTGCTATTTTATTGGACAATAAAATTATAGAAAAGCCTGCTTTATTTAGGGTGATGTGTAATCCCTGGTAATCTGCTAAAGAAACAAAGAAAAACGACAAAAACAAAAAGAAATTATTCAATGAAATGATGATGCTCTTATTGACTAAGTGACCAGATCTTTTTTGCACTTAAAACAAAAGATGGGTTCAGCCAATGTGGGTACATGTGAAAGCTTGCAGGTAGCATCTCGTGGGTAGGTGATTCTTTCTGGGGTTTTCCCAGGTTTTTCCCCCATCATTTACACTGGCTGCCATATATAGCCTATCTTGTGCTGAAAAATGGTGTTAAACTCTACAACAACAACAACAATAAAACAAAAGATACCCTTTTTGGTAGGTAATGTTATTGTGTCCCATTTTAATATGATTGGTGAATGCAAACACGTGTCGTTGAACAGAAAAACTAAATGTACTTGTGATCAATGAAATTTGGGTAGTTTATTGTGTCTATTCAAAAACGTGGTAGACAAAATCATAGCATACACTGTTGATGCTTGATACTACACTTTTAACACATTAAATGAAAACAAAAATATGGGACTAGGTTGACTTTCCCAAGGACACATTGAGGCAGCAAACTTGGACTAACCGGGACCTGTGTCAAACCTACTTCCAGAAGCTGCACAAGAGGTACATCTTATTACAGTGCTGCTGTCTGTTGAATTTCGAAACAATCCATGAAAAATAGTAAGACATGCACACTAGAATTATATGATCTAATCAGAAAAGAAACTGTCCTAGGTCTGGAAATATTATGTGGACCACTCAGCAGAATGTCTCCAAATATGACAGATAGCATCCTGGTATAAAAGACCTTTAAATTTCTACCTGATAGATATTGTCATTGTTACTATATAAAAAAAAATTCAAACATCTCAAAAAAGCACACAACAGAATTCAACCAAATTTGACCAAATGCAACCTGGCGTAAAGGATTTTATAATTTATTCAAATGAAGATGATCTCCCATTAAATGTGGTGGCTGTTGCTAAAAAGATTTTTTAAACAAGCTTGAATGGAGTCCAGGAGATTTTGATTAAATTTGACTGGTTGGCATTCAAAACTTTCACATTTATACCAATGGAACTGATTTGCCCCCAAAATAGGACTGCCATTACTAAAAATAAATCCTTTACGAGACTTCTTCTCATGAAACACTTAACATAATTTGACTGCATCCTGGCATTTGGGTCTTTTAAATGTTTGTACGGTACATGATGTCAATATTTAGAGACATGGCTGCTGTTAATAAATAAGAAGAAAAACTTTTAATAACTTCTAAAAACGTGTTGACATAATTTAAACGAACTTGACAGAAAGCTTCCTTGCTTGAATGCCTTTTGCATTTATGCATTTGATGATGATTAACCATCCATATGACCATCATTACTAAAAATTTAAATAAAACACAAATATTTGCATAACTTTATATGGGGAAAAAAACAGAATTAGACCATCATTGATAGAAAATGTCTTGGCATAAAGGATTTGTTACTGAACAAGTGATGCAAATCTCCCATCAGATATGGATGAAGATAAAATAAAAAAACTAGCCAGTTACAATGCTGTTTTCATAACATATTTAGTCAATACCATTGAATTAAATTCAGCGGAAAGCATCCTTCCCACCCAGGCTTATTTTACACATTACTCATGTATTAGTGTAGTAAAGTTTGTTTTTCATTTCAGGAGTCTAAACATGACAATTAAGAAGATCTGTTGTATTGGTGCAGGCTATGTGGGTGGACCAACATGTAGCGTGATTGCATATAAATGTCCCAGTATTCAGGTGACTGTTGTGGACATAAGTAAAGAAAGGATAGCTCAGTGGAACTCTGACAAATTACCCATTTTTGAGGTAGGATAGTAAATATAAAAAAGCATGCATGCATATATATATATATATATATATATATATATATATATATATATATATATATATATATATAGACACACACACGCTTACCTATATAACAAATCTAACTGCAAACTGCACAGACCCAGATCTGACTGCACATAATGCGTCGGCATATCTCAGTTAGTCCAGTTTATTAAGAGCAATCCGTAGAACAAATACCGTAGACCCTCATCTGAATCTGCATTTTTCAATGGAAGATCAGAATCTTTGTTGTTTGCAGTTTTACTCAACTTATAAATGAATATATATGGTATTATAATATATTTTTGTTTATTTGCTTTTTACGAGTGTCAGAGATACGTTGACATCTTCCATATATCTATGAATTCATCTGTCCATGACCATATTCCTTGATTGTAGGTGGAAATGGAAGAAACCTGTCCATTTACTGTGTATTTGCTAATACCATCAAACATTTAGTATGACAGTACTGATTTTCAACATTCCTTCAATTGTGACCATCTTGAAAATCTTTTTTTTGCTACTTGTCATAAATAGATGGTCGTATGGACATGGGAGTTTCACTTCAAGACTTTTCATGATATTTAATTGGTCCTGAATAAACACAGTGCTGATTAGACCTTCATTGTGGTTTACATGGTGTTTGCAGTAAAAGACTTCTGATACCTGGTTGGTCCAAATAAAAATAATGCGGATCAGATATACAGTTTGATCTGACATCCAACAAGGCCACCTTTGTGACCATCTTAAAACTGTTATATCTACTTCTCTCATATCAACATATTTCATTACCAAGTTCTTTTGATATAAAATTGGAAAATAATGCCAATGAGACCCCCAGTATGGAAAGCCATGGTAGCTATTATGAAATCCGTTTTGTTGCCACTTCTCTTAAACGAATGGTCCAAGTGAGACGGAGCTTTCACTAAAGACTTTTTATGATATTTAGTTGATTCTAAACAAAAATGGTACCTATCTGACACACAGCATGGTTGCCATGGTTACCATCTTGGAGCTACATGTTCTGTCATTGGCATTCATCTCAAAGGCTTGGTCAAATCAACATAGAGTTTTCACTTTAACATAACTCATTATTTGTTGTTCATCTTAAATCAGACATAATTTTTCTCCATTTTAAAGTGGAATTCTGCTTTTCTCCTGACTTGAATCCGATTTTTCTTGATATAGTCTGTTCTTTTTTCTCATCTTCGATCCGGTTTTAAAAAATGGTCTGTTCAGTCCCATTCCACAGCAACCCTTTTAACGTATTTGTTCGATATATTAGCCCATAACAGTCATAAAGAGTATTCTGATCAAAAGTTTAAATTCATCCAATGAATCTTTATGTAATGGAAGCTGACGGCAATAGAAAGTAGAAACGTGCTTGCAAAAAATGGTGTCCCAAGTTGTTGAGAGAGTCCTTGACACAAGAAGTTTAGATAAAGGCTAAAAAAACTTATGGAAATGGCTGGAGTGAAAAGTCAACAGAAATTTAGTTGGTCAGTTTATAAGAAAACTGAATCCTAGAGGACTGGCATTTTGTTACCTCTGCACTATGGTAATCGCCGTTGGAAGTGTTTGGAACAGTGCCTACAAAAGAAGCTGCATATGTAAAAATTGAAGTTCAGAAGGCATCTGGAAAAAGTGCAGTTAATTACTGTAAGAAGAAAGATTTCTTGCATGAGAGAACAGATGTAGTTCTCTGTCAGAATATGCGCACTACATGTTGCCAATACAAGCACCAGCTTGAAAGGAAAAAGGCTGTCATTGAGAAGGAAAAGAAACAATTGCACATTGAGCCCAGAAAGTCAGTAAAAAAGGAAGGCTAAAGAAACATATGACAAAGTTGCAAAAAGATATCAACAGGTTGTGTCCATTGGAGAAAAAGACAAGTGAATATATGGAACTATTTGTATATAGTTGATGTTCTTCGATGTTTGTTTTACAGATTTGTTATGAAAAGAAGAAAAATATTTTTGCTGCAAAAACTGAGAAATTATTGTGACTTAATTACGATGTGAACACTGACATGTGCATGAAATTAACTTAAGTACCAATAGTATTGGAGAACAAATTCATGTAACAATAAATATTGTGAAATTATTCAAGTCAAGTTGAATTTTTTTGGTAAGTTTGTTAGTTTTTCAAATGATTATTTTGTTATATATTATGATCTCAAGTTGCACCAGGAGCAGTTTTTTTTATGATTGTAAAATGCATTTTTGGCTGTGGGCCTTTGGCTCCCCTGGATCAGGGGCACTGCCTTTCGAGACCACATTGGGTGAGGACCCCCGACCCCTTTCACATGTTCAGCTTTTTTGTGGAATACCAAAATAATGTCTCTTAAATGAAAACAGTGAATATATGATCTCAAAAATGACACAACATATCAAACATATCAGTGAAAAGTCAATTTAGTTTATGGCTTCTCATCATTAAATATCTTGTTACAGCTACTTCATTGTAATTGATAATTATGTAGATATGTTGTTTGCTTGTTTTGTTAAAACCACTTCTTTCTGCAGTGTGTAATTGATTTTGCATTAAAATCATGTTATTCCAACTTCAGTGGCTTCCTTTATTTGTTTTCTTGATGCTTTGTATATACCTGCTGCTTCTCAATTCACAGCTGCATTGAAATTGTAGTTTAATCTAAAACAGAATTTTGTTGCAAGTTCTGGGAGAAAATAGTGCTCATCTAATTTTAAACATGGTGACATAGTGGCCATCTCAATAGTGCTTATATAATGTTGAACATGGTGACATAGTGGCCATCTCAGTAGTGCTCATCTAATCTTAAACATGGTGACATAGTGGCCATCTCACTAGTGCTCGTCTAATCTTAAACATGGTGACATAGTGGCCATCTCAGTAGTGCTCATCTAATCTTAAACATGGTGACATAGTGGCCATCTCACTAGTGCTCGTCTAATCTTAAACATGGTACCATAGTGGCCATCTCTATAGTGCCTACCTCTTAAACATTGTACTGTAGTGACCATCTCAGTAGTGTTTATCTGGTCTTAAACATGCTAATGTAATGGTCATCTCAGTAATGCTTATCTCATGATGATTTTCTGATGTTAAACATGGTACCATAGTGGCCATCTCAGTGGTGCATTTCTGATGTTAAACATGGTAATAATATATTTTGTAAAATAATAAAACTTATTTTGGAAAATAATTATTTTCACTTTAATAATATGAATTGCATCTGAATAATGGGTACAGCAATGGGTAGTCCTATGGCTCCTTCTTATGCTTCCCTTTTCATGGCTAAATTAGAAAAAGATTTTCTTCAAAACGAAAAGTTAATCCATCTATTTGGTTTAGATTTTTATATGACATATTTATGATCTGGAACAATTCAACTGAATAACTGAAAAAATTCATTGATTGCCTAAATCATTTTCACCCAATGATTAAATTTACTTATACTGCATCTAGTACGCATGTTTGATTTTTAGATGTAAATGTAATAAAAATATTGATAAGATTATCTCTACAAATATTCATATCAAGAAAACTAATATCCATCAATATATGGAATATTCTTCAAGTCATCCCATGTCATGTAAAAATGGTATACCATATAGCCAGGCCAAAAGATACTGATGCATTATTTCAGATGACTGTCAATTACAAAATTTGTTGAATAAATTACAAACATATTTTCAAAATATAAATTTACCTTACATATATAATTGATTCTGCACTGAACAAAGCCCATAATCTTACTCAACATGAGGCTTTAAACACAGCATAATGTAAGAGAGAGAAAAATATAATTCTTTTCACAATACAATATAATCCTTCATTACCTAATATAGTTCATATAACTGATACATATTGGAGTCTCCTAAATTTATCAAATAAAATCAGCGTAAAATCAGTTTACAAAAAAACACAATTATTGCTTATAGAAGACCCAAGAATTTGCAAGATTTTCTAATTAGAACTAAACAGACAGAAAATAAAAAAAGACAATTTTTGTCATCTAAATATAGCAGATACCAGTGCTCTCAGTGTGCAAACATAAGAGAAAGTACTTCTTTCAGTAGCACTCATACAAAAGATGTATTTTGTCTACGTGATAACTCTAACTGCATATCAGCTGATGTGATTTATTTGATAACCTGTAAAATATGTAGCATGCAATATGTTGGACAAACACTTCAACAAGTTTCTAAGAGAATGAATAATCATAGCTTTCATATACAAAAATTATAGAGATCTTCAGTTTTCCTCTAATATTTCAACACACTTTAACACCAATAATCACTCTCTACTCGATTTTTCTTTCATGCCAGTAGATATTGTGCATGGTGGCATGAATAGACTCATAAAACAAACTTATTGGATTCATAAGTTAGATACTTTGTATCCTAATGGACTTAATACCAATGCACTATATTAAACTGTATAATTTTTTTGTTTTAAATTGACAAATTATATATCCTTTATAACAATATAATTATATATATGGCTGTTTGTTTCTATTTTATTTTATTATTTTTCAAAATGCAGGATATTGCATCGAGCCTATTCTGCATCAGAGATCACAAAAGAAACAAAATAGCACAAGTACCCAGCAGATACAGCAAAGCATAATATTTGGGTGTCATTCCATTTTCACAAAGTTAATTTAAATGTTAACAGCTTAAAATGTTAACAACTAATTGACACTTGATAGCAGAAAATTATAACACATTTCAGCTAATGTATGTATAATATCACATCATTTGTGACCCCCCCCCCCATATTTGTGTGAATATAGATGTAGTTGATATGCAAAATATGCTGAAGTTGTGTGCTTACTAAAGCTGAGTGTCTTACAGCAAAGTAATGGATTAACCATTTATATGGGAAACAGAAGCCTGGAATCTCTGTCCTTCAATTAGCTTCAGAAAATGCTCTTGCTCAGATTTGTGGATCAGAATTAATTTTTGACATAGAAAATAAATAATATCCTGGTCAAAACAGAAATCTCAGCCCCTCCCCCCCCATTAAATTGTCAGTTACTAAAGTGATACTACTAAAAAGTAAAGAAGCTATAAGGAAGAAGAATGTTGAATGACAGAAAAATATTTGTAAAATATAAATGTCACAGCATTTATGTTCAATTGCTTTTTAGTCGTGTTACATTTCTGACTGTAGTTTCTGTCACTTCTTTGTCTGTTGCCTCCCCTCTACCCCACCTCCACCAAAATGCAATTTGCAAACTATTCATTTTCCAGCAAACCTGGAGAGATTCTCAAGATAAATGATTTTCTGCTATCAAACTTTCAATCAAGATGAGTCTCTCAATTTGCTGCATTTGTTGGGACTTTCTCATTTATCAGATTTAAGTAAAATATACCCATCCTAAAATACACTTATTATTATTATTAATATTATTATTATTATTATTATTATGATTATACATTAGTTTGTGTTCTATTTCAGCCTGGACTAGAAGATATTGTCAAAGAATGCAGAGGTCGAAATTTACACTTTTCAGCAGATGTTGACACAGGAATCAGAGAGGCTGATTTGATAATTATATCAGTGAATACACCAACAAAGATGTATGGATTGGGCAAGGTAAGGGAACTTTCCTCTGGACAAGTCTGTATTCATCTGTCATAGTTAAAATGTTTTTTATTATTATCTTGACAAGAGTCTATATCTGGCTATTATCAGTTCTTAAATTGTTTTGTATAAATTTAACACTGTTTATACTTCAGAGATACATATTCTTGAGCTGACCATATATTCAGTCATTGGTGTGCAATATCATAGTGCCAAGTCATGATTTACATAAATCGCAATTTCTAACTTTTAATTAACAGTATAATCCAGTAACATTTCTTTAAGATATTTATTTAGGGCCCCAACTCAACAAAGTTTTTAGAGGAAAAAAACAAATTAAATGTAGTAATCATATATAAGGGAAGATATATTTCTTAAATCAGACTAGTGCAACCAACATTCCATGACCTGGTTTGATCCAGTTAAATTTCCATTATACAGGTGCATTTAAACCTTGCTTTCTGGCCTTTGCCCTTGGGTAAGTTCATATGCCTGTCGTAAAAGGAAAATGAAAGTGTTTTCAGAAATGATATTTCCTTGGTGATGACAACACTTAAATTGCCTCTGTCATGATATCAGTTTTTCCATATTGATATATTTTAGTATCTCATTATGAAATAAATAATAAAACTGTGGCATAGACCCCTGATCTGAATAGTCCACTGGCAGATCAAGGTCTGTGGTGTTTGCTTCATTTCAACATTTTCTTATGTCACTTGTTTAGGCTCGAATAAACAGTAACACAAGAAGGAGTGAAAACAACAAGCTTTTAAAAATACAATAATTTATTTCCATGGTAATATTCTGTAAAAATAAAAAAATTGGAACTTAGTTTTATAGAATCAAATCCAAAAAATAATCCAAGAATAATCCACGGATTAAATTGCAATAGTCCTAGTAATAAATGTTCTGTAAATTTACAGTTTGAATCCTGATGTAAAATCCAAGATGGATGACGATGACATATGCTGTAGTCTATACTGTGTTGTCTGTTACAGTTCCTTGTAGAAATACCAATAATGACACTCTGGTGTTTGAAATCCAAAATTAAATTTGTAAGCAATGTCCTTCCAAAATTTCCATGTGAGCACTCCTCAAAATATTTCCAGAGAAAAAAGAACTAATTCTTTTGAAATCCAACTGATCTGAAGAAAATTATAACTCAAAATCTGGCTACAACAAAGTAACTTGACATCAGTGTAAAAAGCCCAAAGCTGAGAAATTTCTCTCCGCATCTCTATTAAAACTAACAAATGCGCAGTAATGGAAAAACTGGAATTGCAAAACACAGGGCCATGTGACCGTGTTTATGTATACATAAAAAATCACATACACAGATTATGGCATTGATTAGACCAATGATTTTCCTCTGAGAAATAAAAAAATAAAAAAATATTGTAAATCTTAAAGACAAGGTCTCATCATGACCTTGGAAACAACCAATCATTTTAAAATAAAATAGAACTTTCTTTACAAAGGTTGCTACAAATTCTGAAACAAGGTCAGGATTTGGATCAACATCTGGTGTTTATAAACTAACAGTCAAGGTCCAACTATTTTCTTTAAAAAATTATCATCTCTAGTGAATAAATTTACATTACAATATCATGTAATGAAAAATATATAAAAACAATTTAAAACTGACAAACAATTAAATTGAAATAAATATATATTAAATCAGATATAATTAAATCAAATATACATAACAATTGGAACAGCAGCTTATGCAGTTCCCATTCATTGGATCTTACACAAGTTCAGTTCCAGCATTCTTTGACAGCATGTACAGGAGTTATGACCCTGATTGTATATATCCACCCGATTTTGATTTCCACATTATGACTGTAGCAAGGTTGTTTGGATTTAATCCAAATTTAATTTGCAGTTTTATGTTGATGAGACCTTGAATGAGTTCAGTTTTCAGTGTCTCACAGTTTCATTTACAGAGTTATCGTGGTGATTCCTTGAATGATTCACTTTCCTGCATTCCACAATATTGACAGGAGTGATGTCCCTTGCTGACTCATGGCCTCTGACTTGGGGTTCATTAAGGATATCTTTACCAGGGGTTGATGAATTTCAACCAGATTTGGCTGATAGCTTTATATTGATGAGACATTGAAAGCATTTGTTTTTCAGCATTCCACAACATCATGTAAGGCTTGCTGCTGCTGGGTTTAATGCCATTTTTCAGCACGATTTGCTGTGCATGGCGGCCAATATTAATGGTGGAGGAAGAACCTGGGAAAACCCCAGGAAGAACCACCGACCCACAAGAAACTGCTGGCAAGCTTTCTCACATACCCACATTTTCCAAATCCTAGACTCGAACAGATGCAAACTGTGGTGAGATGGCAGTGATCCGTAACAAAGAGCACTTTAGATCATTCAGCCACTCGGGAATCATGGCATTCTCCTTTGACTATGTTCTCCAATCACATTATGTTAGGAACATTAGCTTGCTACCTCAAAAATCGACTAAAACTGGTCTTTTGCTATCCGTTTCAGTAGACAAAGGGCAGTAACTCTTGCCTATTACCTCCCCTTAGCACAGTCAGTGTCACTAGTTTTTGGCTTTGCTGCTCTACTGGGCACGTCATACAGCTTATCCTCCAACAATCCAAGCCATTTTTGTATTCTGATTGGCCATATCCAACATTCCATTTGGATCTGTTATGAGGATTTATCAGTCTGCTGCTGTCTGTATACATTATTTTTATAATTTTTGCCAAATTTGAGTGATTTTTCTGAACTTTGGGGACTTAGTCTTTCTACAATACCTGTCCCATCATGCTATCATTTACCACCTACAAGGTCATTATGAGTTAATATGACTTTGACTCATTTTTTGCTTACTCTATTCATTACTGATCTTATATTAGCAAATTCTAAGGCACTGCATTGATAACTTATGCTTGGTTTCTTAATATTTCATGCTGTTTTGATAGAATTTTGTTGACTTATTAAACTAAGCATTTTGCACAAGTTCATCGCCTTGCTATATGTTTCTTAAAGTGCATAAAGTTTAAGGCAAGGGAGGATAACCACAAACCATGCATTGGATGTACAAAATGTACATCATCACCATGCAACATCAGTAACATGTGCTTGGAAGACACCTGGGCCATAGTGATCCAAAAGGCAGTAAGGGGAAGGAACAATGGACTAAATCAAGGAAAGAAAGCACTGACATCTTAAACCTTTATCCCAAATCCACCTCCATGGCAAGACTTGTGGGGGACTCCTCTGAAAGTTCATGGGGTACAACCAACAGCCAGTTACATCAGCAGCAGGTGAGGAAGAAGATGCAACAAGGGTGCAGCTGTCTTTCAAACAGATTTGTTGTCTGGTACAGGAGACAGTGACGCAACTTCTGACATCAGGGCAAATTATACCCCTTTTTCCCTTGCTTACTCCCACACCTTTAACTGCCTCATTGGGGGAATATTACCCCAATTTTAGACAGCCCAGTGGGTGTAAGTTCCCCCCACATGTCCAAGCAAGGTCATGGCCTTTGGGCCTGTAAGTCAGGTCACATGTGGTTCATGCTGGAGCATTTGGATCCAATTCTTTATACTGCTGCATCATTACTGGTCATCTGCCATCCAGCGAGCTCTGACAGACCAGTTGTTTGATTACGGTTACATTTTCGTTGAAACTGTCCAGACAGATAGATCAGACAGAGTTCTTAGTAACAGATCTGTCCATCTAGCCACACTGTGAGCATTTTACCACTATTATACCAGAGATTTCAGTGAGAAATCTGTCCATCTAGCCACACTGTGAGCATCTTACCACTATTATACCAGAGATTTCAGTGAGAAATCTGTCCATCTAGCCACACTGTGAGCACCTTACCACTATTATACCAGAGATTTCAGTGAGAAATCTGTCCATCTAGCCAGGCCTTTGGAGCAGCTGGTACCAGTGATAACCGGACTGTCTTGTATACCATGAGCATCCATGCTGACCATATGCCGTTCACACCAGCTAACAGTGCTGACATTGTGGGAAAAGTCAGACCTCCATCCATCCCAGGATTTTGTCCATCTGGGTACGGAGTTCTCAGTGAGCTACAATCTGGTTCAGCTTCCCAGTGTTTGCTTAATCAGAATCAACAAACTCTTTGAGTCCATTTCCAACTTGACTTGGATCTCAGTGAGAGAATTCTCGCAGCTTCTTGGCTTATTCAATGCAGCAGTGGACTTGATCCTGCTCGTCTTTTTATGTGCCCCTTACAAATGACTTTGCTTGCACAGTGGCGCCCATTTTCAATTTCCCTTGATCAAATAGTCACGATCATGCCCAAGATTCGATCATTCCTACATCAGTGGTGCATCCTAGGTTGACTGACAATGGAAATCCTGCTGGAGATTCCCCAAGTGGAAATAATATGTATCGACGCATGTGCATACGGTTGGAGTATCCATCAGTTGCCAGACTTTTCTACCATCAGCCAGGGGAGTGGCCTTTGCACTTCAGCATTCTTGAAATGAAGGCTGTCATCAATGCCTTTCACTTCTGGGAAGATCGAGTCTCAGGATAAACATTCTCATCATGTCTGACAACTCATTGGTGGTGACCAAACAGGGGGATGCCAAATACCCAACCCGTGTTCTGATTTGGCAGTTTCTACATTGGTGCAACAATCTCCCTGTCAATGTACAAATCAAACACATCCCCGACAGACTCAGTGTCTTGGCTGACATTCTATCCTGGAGAGATCAAATCAGTCTTCACTCGGACATTCACACTTTGGTGGCGTCTGATGATCAACCTTTTTTACGATGAGGTGGAATCACCAGTTACCCACCTTCATCTCTCCAGTCCCTGAACCAGATACTTTAACTGTGGATGCACTGTCAATCAGTTGGGAGGGGTTGTGGGCATTTACATCCCTCCCACAGTCCTGATACCAAAAATAATCCAGAAATTACAGGGTCAGAAATGCAAGGTGATTCTGATAGCCCCCCTCTCAGATGGGACAAGTCCTGGGTCACTGATCTGTGTGCTCAAGTGATAGATCTGCACAGGAAGATCCAGTCCATCCCAAATCTTCTCAAGTAGCCATGGTCACAGGTGTTCCATCCCTGTCCAGTCTGTCTTCTTTTGCATGCTAGGCTCTTATCAGGACAGCCTTGCAAGACTACCATTGTTAAACCTTCCATTGTGGAGAGCACCTCAAGAGCAGGAAGGCTGTCCTCTCTGAATGCTTACAGGGGACGGTGGCATGTTTTCAGGGACTTGTTCTAAACCAATAGCATTGTCCCTCTGAGTGCCTAAATCCCTCAACTAGTTGTCGTTTTTTTCTTCTCTGGTTCTATGAGGAGAAACAGTTGGCCCCAATCAAATTCTACCACTCTGTGATATCTTACACATTCTTGCATCATGACAGATGTGATATTGGGCATGATAAATACCTTTTGGATCTCAATCAGTCAAAATCCCTCACTCTGTTTCCAAAATGGAAACTATCATGGGTTTTAACCTGACTCAGTTCAAGTAAATTCGAGCCTCTAGCCCACACCTCACTATAGTTACTATCATATAAGACATGTTTCCTGATAGCTTTTGCTTCCGCATGCAGGGTAAGTGAGCTGATTGCCCTTTATATAGACCCAAACTATCTTTAGCACAGATTGGATGATTCAGTGGCCCTCTTGGCACAACCAAGTATTGTAGCCAAAAACAGGTTACTGTATTGGTAACCAAAGAGTTGTCATTTGTTCTTTCTCTCTTACATAGACAGGTTAAGAGCAGCAGGCATGCAAGATCCTGTTTGTGCTCTCAAGCACTACTTGAAATGCAGAGACAAGTCATGGCACATGTAAATGCCTCTTCCTCCTGTGAAAGCCGGGAAACAGTATATCACCCCTCAAGACCTTGCTTTGTGGCTGATGTGGGTTATACGCCTGAGTTATAACAGAAGCTGTTGGCTGGCATTCAGAGTCAACCTTCTTGAAGTTTTAACTCCGAGATTTAGCATCGCAGATGCAAACCTTGAATCCGGCAGGTCTCGTGGCAGCAGCAAAGATGGTCAGTGGATCCAACAAAATCAATTGACATAGCCTGTTGGCTTTGCTGGATTCACTGGTGAATTTTTTAGGTAAGAAGATTTCAATATTCGTATCTTAACCGTATGTTAGGGTCACAGGTCAAGTGACCCCAGGCTGTGTTGCTTTTGTAATTAGGAGAATGGGTTATCATTCACATGGGGAATCCAGCTATTCTTCCCCAGAAGGATACCCAAAGTAGAGTTTGGATGCTCAGCATCCCTTCCTCCTATTAGTTATTCTCTTAACATAATGTGATAGGGGAACATATTCAAAGGAGAAATCAAATTTTAAAGTAAATTATGTTTCTTCAAGAATACTTACCCAATCACATTACTTAAACACCCTCCCCAACACCCCACCATGCAAACATTTTTGTTAGTATCTCATTCAGCAAAAAACTAGCGACACCTGGTTGGGCAAGGAGAGGTAATAGACAAGAGTTAATGTCCTTTGTCCATTTGAAATAGACATGCAAAGACGATTTTAGTAGGGCTAGATTCACAAGGTAGCAGGCTAATATTCCTAACATAATGAGATTGGGTAAATATTCTCAGAGGAACATAATGTATGTAAAATTTGCTTTCAAGTTTGTTGAGTGAATATGAGCCATATCCATCAAAATGACCAACATTATCAAAAGTAGAAAATTCTTAAAGCAAACTTTGCCACAACCAGTTATCAAGCATCTTTTTCTTCATCTTAGTAAGAAGGTAATGGAACAAATATTACAGTACATTTACTCAGTCTCATAATGTAATTTGAATATTTAATTTCTTTTTTACAAATAGTCATTTTCAAATACACATTACTGTATACACAAAATTATGACAGAAATTTGCAGTATGTGGAAAAAGAAGTTAATGGTTTCTTTTTATTATACAGAAGTTTTCACAGAATTTCTAATTTGCATTTAAAATATATTAATCTATATTTATTTTAGGGAAGGGCTGCTGACCTGAAGTACATAGAGGCTTGTGCTAGAAGGATTGCAGAGGTTGCACAGAAATCTAAAATTGTTGTTGAAAAGAGTACTGTGCCAGTCAAAGCAGCAGAAAGCATCACCAACATCCTGAAAGCCAATGTGAAACCAGGAGTTAAATATCAGGTACATTCAAGTCTGCTGAGAGTTACCTGGATTAAGTAGTTACTTAACATTCACTTTTTTCTCCCAAGGTCCCTGTTAACAAAAGTGCTGTAAAAAAAATCTCTCTCAGCAACCACCTGTTTTAATGGTCATTTTTTAGATTTCTCAGAGTTGGCTGATTAAGACAGGTTATGTAATTGATGGATCACCAGACAAGAGATAGCTGAACCTTCTTAATAGTATAAAAAATGTATGTAATTATGAAAATCTTGTTTATAGCAAAACTTTCATAGGAAGTAAGGTAAATTCTCAGTGTTTATCAAATAATGATAACCTTTATGAGCTTTAGAAATCTTCACAACATTGTGGTGTAACACTTAGCTACATTACAAAGCATTGTAATTCAGTAATGCATGGTCCTTAACTTGTGTTAAATGGAATCTTGAACATATATGAATCATGTTTAGTAATACTATGTCACTTGCTGCAGCTTGAGGCGTATACATTTATACAGCACATTTAATTAATTTTTGTTAACATACATCCAGGAGCCTCTGTATAGTGAAAATTGTTGAAAACTTGGGCGATACAGTTTGAAATTATGAAATTGTTTTTGATATACCATAAATACTCCGTAAAAGCCAAATCCAACTTCAGACCACACAGACCATGATCCATTGTCACACTGTGATGGTAGATCAGGGTCGGTGTTATTTGTTGTATTGACCCAAGTTGCGTAGACCCAATCTGCTAGTGCATTATGCATTGGCAGATCTTAAACTGTGCAGTTTGCAGTTTTCTTATATGTGACTAGATTTGGTATGTTACCATGAACATGTCAGAAAGACACTACACTTCATATTAACAACTTGGAAATGTGGGCATTGTTTCTAGTCTTAGGTCTCAATGGATAGTTTATCGGGTCGGTTTTCATCGACAATGACCTGTTGCAGAAAAATTAAAATAATTTTACACTGAAGATACAAATAAAAACAAACTAATGATTTGTAGAAAGCATGCATGTGAGATTTTGACTGCGGCAATCAGGGGAATTCCTTATACAACTGGTGGCTTTTATACTGAACCAACACTGCCACCAACCCCTCTTTTTTACATTCATTTTTGACAGCAAAGAACTGTTTTGAATATTTTCCTGTGACAAGGCAGCTAAAAGAATAAATATGTGCCTTATGCATGAATAAAGTTCACTAGTACTATAACAAATTAGCATACTTTTCATCACACCTCAACCATCTTAGATATTTACCTCTGTAGCAGACTAATGTAAATATGTAAGCCAAGTCAGCTGTTCATTTGCAGCCCAAGTTACGCATTTGATCTCCAGTGCTAGTCTAACTGTGACAGGCAGTCACCAACAAGCCAACCCATTTTCAGCCTAACACAAAGTGAATCTAAACCACATTACAGATTTAGCTTCTGTGTGAATTTATAAATGCTAGGCTTATGATAATTAGGTTCATGCCTTCTACCTTAAAATTAGGGAGGTGTTAAAATGTGAAACTATCCAGTGAGACCTTAAAGGGATGTGTTAGCCATCATTGTGTTATGACCATCTCAGACAGCATGCCAGTAGTACTCTATACCTCAGGTGTCAGAAGATATATATGCTTGTTTTTGTTTAGTGTGACCTTTCTTTTATGAGAAGTAATGTTAAAGAAGTTAGGGCTATTGCCACATCTTGGGCCTACTCGAATCACTCTGCTTTGGATGATGTTATTAGATCCTTCTTCTGGCAGTTTCAAACAAACTTCTCTTCCTTTTACATTTGATCTTTGGTGTACCTGAACTTAGGCAATTTTTTTCATTGGGTCCCATTGTCATGATACAGCATGTGCCCCAACCTTATGCCAAAAAAAGTAGTGAACACGCCTATCAGAAGGGTAGGTGCAGTTGTTTCGTTACAGAATATAGCCAATCAAGACACAGGATCATTTAGCCTTTTTTCTTGGAATCAGGTGTATTTAATGCATTCAGAAGTAACCCCAGAAATGCATTTCTTACCCCATTTCAGGTGATAATGAATCTAACTCTAGGGGTCAGTGAGTTTAGCAAATTTTAGTAGTGTAATTAATATACTGTATTAGATTGAGAGTTTTGCCTTGTAACATTTACCATCTTTCGTAGGGTTTGTGAGGTATGTAGACACTGAATTTTGATTACAAACAGATCATGTAAATTCATTCCATGAAAACTCGAATGTTTCATTTGGATAAACTAATACATTAATAAAAATTTTGTTGCTATGCAGTTCACTTCAACAGTAAAACAAAGAGCATAGACATAGCCCATAACCAGACTGTTTGAGCATGAATATCTAACTCCAACCCAGGAACACTAAATTAAAAAACTATACGTAAAGACCCTTCACAACCATGAAATTCAGCAGTTATGTTAAAATGAACCAAAATAAAGACAGTTCTGCCTCTAGTCAAAATAAAGTTCTTACAAAACAGAATTCTGTAATTTATCCTCTCAGGTTCAGATTTTGTGCTCAAGCTGTTTCTTGACCAGGTACTATTTCTCTGGACTTTTTGAGCACTAAACTCAAGCTCAGTCTCAATGCCTCAAAATCAGAAAACACCAGTGTCATTGAAGTTTACAGTCAGTGAGAGGGACCCAAGTTCAGAAAATCCTGAAACTTTTGTAATTATAGCATGCATTGAAGTAAAGTTACATGTTGTCAAGATGTTCAGACCTTGAGCTTTAGTTTCTTGCTGACTCAGTTTTGTAAATGTGATTCCTGTTCTGCCAGAGTATTATCCATTGACATCTACATCTGCTAACCCACACATGATACCAGAAAGTTTAGTGGATTGAGCCGTAAATAATGGGCTTAAGAAACATATCTAAAAATAAGAATAATTATCATTGCAGTCAAAGCCAGATATTGTCCTAGGATCGTGGTTTTCATAATCGATTTACTAATGTTGGCTAAGGAACTGGACAAACTTTACATTAGTATGTTATGTATATTTAATTTAATTGTTTGTTTGTTAGTTTTAATTTTGTTTATTATTTCATTACATGTTATTGTAATGTAACATTGTTTAATGGACTTGACCTTGTCCAAAATTGAGTTCATTTCTGCTTGACCTAATTGACTTTTTTTAATTCTGTTTATGTCATTTATGTAAACAACTAAAAATAGCTTCATTATACTCATTAACCAAATTATTATTCAGGTAAACAAGAAGTGGTAAATATGTTTATCAGGGTCAGGGATTTGGAGATCCCCAAGTGAATTTCATAGGTTTTTGTGTTTAAGTAAACAAGGCTCAATAGATCATTCAAGAAGGTTATTTTCCATTAGGTAATGGTTGTTTTTAGAAAATGTTAACGTGACCTGAGGTGGTTGTTGTTGTTGTTGTGGGGCTTAACGCCATTTTTCAGCACACAATAGGCTATACATGGCGGCCAGTATTAATGGTGGAGGAAGAACCCGGGAAAACCCCAGAAAGAACCACTGACCCAAGAGAAGCTACTGGCAAGCTTTCTCACATACCCACATTGGCTGAATCCGAGACTCGAACCACTGCAGACAGAGGTCTGATGGCAGTGATCCGTAACGGAGAGCGCTTTAGACCACTTGGCCACTCGGGGCCCCTGTGACCTGAGGTAAAGCAGAGAACTATATTATCTTGTGATTGTGGGGATTTTATGAGTTGTGCTTTAACATCTGGCACTTTAAGTTGTATTCTGTTGTGTCCAGTTTGGGCTGAATTTTTTTTCCTTTAAATTATTGAATTCAAGTGATTATTTTTCCTGGAAATACAAAAGTGCTCTGACAAAATTCTTGGATAAAGACATTCATTGGAATGTATACTGAATTCAAACCTGTAATAATATTTCTGTGATTCAACAAGAGACTGTTGACACATCAGCACTTTGCTGGCTATAACAGACACATCAACGCCTCAAAATTTGGATCTCGTCAGGACTTGAACTGAGTTTTATTCAGGAAATTTTATTACTAGAACTTGTGACTTTAATTCTTCGATTATTTTTAGATTTAATTCTCAATACCGTAAGTTCTTTTTCTCATTTTTCACTTTGTATTCTAGGGAAATAAATTATTTGTTACATTTTACAAAGCTTGTTGTCTCAACTCTTTTCTGTTACTTATTTTAAGAGCATAGACTCATAACTCATAACAAGTACCTGAGACACTTGAATCTGTCCAAGTTTTAATGGAAAACATCTGCATCATCAAACATTTCCTGTTGCATTATAGCAGTGTCTAGAAATGTCATCCATCAAACAAGAACACATTGAAGGCAAAAGGAACAGGACAATCCAACACTTACAAATTCAAACAGTTAGCTCAGAAAAAAGAATATTCAGGATTTTGGCTGTTCTTGCAAAAAAGTAGCAGATAAAGCAATTACATTGGGCACCATGTCATGTTGATTTGAATATGGCAGGATAAAAAAACTATCACACCAATAGATTTAGCCAGAAGCTATTCACCTCCATTGGGATTAGTAACTGCACTTTCTGAAATGGAACTGGAGGTCGTGAATGACTATGTGGACTTGTGACTTTTCACTTGAACATAATATTACCTTTGGTACACTAGGTCACACGTGTGAACTTTTCAAATGTAACAGTAGCGGTAGATATTTTATTACAGTTTATGGAAAATTGGTTAAATTACAGAAAAATAATAACTGCCTTGTTAAGAAGGTCTTGAAAAGTTTCACAGGTCTGTATCATATCTATGAGGGTTGTTGTTGAATGTATGTTGGAAACTGTTAAAAATGGTATGTTATTATTGAGATTTTAAAAATTGCCTATCCAGTTTAAATTGACTCTCAAAAGATAGAACCTACAAAACCATTATTTTATTTAATTTTTAATTATATATCTATATGTATCTAGTTGACCTTCATAGTCCTGTGTCATCCTAAATGACTGCCCTTTGAAACAGTATCTCCTACCGTAAATTCTTTTGAGTAAATTATCGTTTAAATATTTCAGGTGCTGTCAAACCCAGAATTTCTAGCAGAAGGCACAGCAATTAAGGACCTGTTAGACCCTGACCGTGTTCTGATTGGCGGTGAGCAGTCATTAGAAGGACATGAAGCAGTGGAAGCTCTCAGTAGTGTCTATCAGAACTGGGTGCCAAAGGAGAAAGTTATCACCATGAATACATGGTCTTCTGAACTGTCAAAACTGGTAATTATAAGACGTTATCCTTTAAGCTTGTATGGTTATTCAATTTCTTTCCAATGTATCTACTTTGTTACATATTTGCAAATATGAACCTGAGGTTATTGCATCAGAATCTTGACTCATTATCTGTCTCTCAATTAACAAGGTCTGAAGGTTACAGTTCAAATTTGTCTTGTCATTTTCCTTGAAATCATTCCATCTGTGTCTGTTGATGCAACAGAATGAAAAAAAAAGAACAAGAAATATCCATTGTGAATTTTTTGCACTTGTTTTCAATCATTTCAGGAATTATTACAATGCCATTATTTAATGGTAGATTTTAAAATAGTTATGCCCTTGTTTTGACCTTGAAATGGCTTTTTAGTATTTCCATACTTTAATGTTAGTGCATAACAACAAAATTATAATAGTCAGGAACACCACTGAAGCAGGATGTGATGCCACTTGTTTGATCACTAATTCCCATACTTTAAATTATTAAAAAATGGAACAGTAAACCAGATGATATTGTACTGTGCTACTAAAGTGCATGTATGAATAGCGACTTTCTGATTCAGGACTTCAAAAAGTTGGGAGAAATAATGCATTTTTTCCTGACCGTGAAAAGTCCTTGAATTTCACAAATATTGATGAAAGTTGGGAAAAGCCTGGGAATTTTCCGCCAGCACTTGACGCCTGAAACAGTCACGTAATTGAGGCGTTACTAAATGATCATGAGTTAAATTTATCAAGTTCTAACCAGAATATTCTGAAGGTGCAGTATGGATCATTTGGGTGCTTGCAGTAAACATATATGCTGAGTAAATCCTAATGCTCAGTGGATTAGATTCGTCCAGTAGACTTTTATTTTCAGAGTCAGCTCGATATCTGTATCTTTCCTTACATGGAAGGCATGAAAACCAGTCTAGCATCATAAGAGGCCAACATGGTGGCGGCAAAGCATAGCCGCTTCGGTTGGCCTGGCAAACTTTAAATGTTCTTAGATCAAGTGATACATGGATGAAATCGATATCAAAATTACCTATTTTCTTAGAAATTATGACTTCTGTAATCATTATATCTTTAATCTGCTGAAGGATAAGATAAAACCATGGTGTTGATGAAATGTGACCTGGTAAAAAAAATTTACAATCCACATTTTGAAACATTGTAGAGAAAGAAAAAAATAATATTAAATGAAAGTCGTATACTAATTGTAATAAAAATACAAAAACAAAAGAACACAACATTTTTCATATTTATATATTCCGAGAACAACAACTTGAGTTTTGTTATATCGTGTGACTACCACGTTGACATGTGCTCTCGGCTTGATAAATCAGACTGGTCAGATAGCTAGTTTTTACAAAAAGCATCAGACTTTCATTTAATATAATTTAATTTCTGTACAACAACATTAAAAAGGAGTTTGTTGTTGATATCATGTGACAATTAGACTTCCGATGTCATCATTTGAGATTTGTGAATGTCATGTGACTAGCAATGCAAATGGCAAGTACAGGGTCAGGTTTCATCTATGCCATAGTTTCGTCTAGTCTGTCAGCAGATTAAAGACATAATGATTATAATACTTGCCATTTCTGAGAAAATAAATTATTTTCCTATCAATTTCATACAGGTATAAGTCAATATAACATACATTTTAAATTTTCTGGGCCTGCTGGTAAGTGACTACCATATTTTGCTACCGCCCGTTGGCAGCAAATTCCAAATTTTGAATATGCAGTTGCAGTTACCCCACACTCAAATGTTCAAATATGAAAAATGAATATTCTTAGGAAACCTGGATCAGAAAACGGACTGCTATTCATTTAAGCCCAATTTGTAGTCCAGATTGTTGAATCTCGGAGTTGAAATGAGAAATTGTCGTCCCTTGTATTATATATTAAAAATGATACGAGCCTCTGTATCAGTACAGGGTATGGGACTGGTTTAATGAATTACAAGAAGACAAGTTGATTTTACAGAAAATTCCATCCTTGTTTATACAACAGTATATAATTTTGAAGGTTTTTTGTCAAAATTTAAATCAACCCTTTTGAATTTTTTTAAATGATGGATTTTTGAGCAGATCGTTTTAAGGAGATTAGGTTATTTCAAAAATCTTGTTTGGGATTTTATTGGCACAGATAAATTCAGGGTTAAACTCTTTTCTTTACAAGACAAGATTCCAATTATTTGCGTTTTTTTATTTTTTATACTGTAATACGAAATGCTTACTTTCTATAACATGCATATATGTATATTATATATATATATATATATATATATATATATATATATATATATATATATATATATATATTATTTATTTATTTATTGCTATAGAATTCTTTAGAATTAAAGGTTTGAAAAGAAACAAAACTAATTTAAGTTCATCATGTTGTTCCCACTTAGCAACATAATGCAGGTCAGCAAAATAAAGTTAGAATTTTTATTCTGTACATTGAAATGACTTTATATGCAATTTATAGGAATATAATCAAACTTTTTTTGTGATATATTTTGTGGTTTTGTACATGATCATCTTTTTTGACTTAGTTGTTTTGGAAAGTCTTGAAAAAGAAACGTCTTTAGATTTAGAAAATGCATGTTTATAATCTAAAATGTACTTTAATTCCAGTCAGAAATGGTCATATTTGAACCTTGACAAATTAATTTCATCCTGGAAAAACCTAGATGTCCTAGAAATTTATCTTTAGACTGTATGGGAACCATGCATACAGTATTTCCTTCTGAGTCTAACATTTCTTGCCCTCTTTATCCTTGCATGTCTAAATGGAGCAACTTATTGCTGATTGTTATCATAAATTTTGGAGGATACTGTGTTGAGTAGTGTTAGGTTTCTTACCATCCTATATCTTATTTTAATTAACATATATATGCCATGCATTTAGGTGTTTGATGTTTGACTTACAAATAAATGTTACATCTTTAAAAATGGCAGTATTCCCGAAAATAGTTAACCAAAGCTTAACTCTGGTGCTTATGTCATTTGAAGTAAACAGAAACAGAGATAACACTGACTCATCTTTAATTGACTACTAGTTAAGTAAATTTAACAACTGAGAAATTTTCAAGTAAAATGTTATGACATTTTTTAGTTTTATCATTGTCCACGATGAGGGTGTAATAACTAAATGCCATCATAATTCCTGGCTGTTCAGTAGGAAAGGGATTGTTGGCAGTCAGTTTACTGAGAAAGCTTAACTCTACATTTGAAGCATAACTGTATACATTTGAAGTCGTACAGAGATACTCTGTATGAAATAATAAATTAACATTTTTTTCTTCACCCAGGGTTCCCACGCTACTGGGAAGTCTGGAAAAAGTCAGGAGAAATGATAACTTTTTTCCCGACCGTGAAAAGTCTTTGAATTTTGCAAATATTGATGAAAATTGGGAAAAACCAATTTTTCTCCACAACTTGATGCCTGGAAAAATTATGTAATTAAGTCATAACTGAACTGATCGTCAGTTAAATTTATCAAATTCAAACCAGAATATTAGGAGGTTGCAGTATGGATCATCTGGGTGCTTGCCATAAATATATTTGTTGAGACAATCCAAATGCTCAGTGGATTAGGTTCATCTAGTAGACTTTTTGTTTCACAGACAGTTCAATATCCTTATTTTTATTATTTTTATGGAAGGTATGAAAATCAGTCTAGCATCACAAGAGGACAAGATGGTGGCGTTAAAGCATAGCCGCTTAGCAGATGGCTAGCAAACTTAAACGTTGTTAAATCGATTTATACCTGCATGAAATCGATATGAAAATTATTTTTGTCTCAGAAATTGCGAGTATTAAAATCGTTATGTCTTTAATCTGCTGAATGACAATAAAACTAATGCGTTGATGAAATTTGAGCTGGTATTAGCGATTTTGATTGCTAGTTGCACGAGAACACAATCTCACAACCGTCATTTTCAAATATTGTAGAATTATTTTAAAATGAAAGTCATTGAAATAAAGATAAAAAAAAGAAAGGGCACAAATTTCTCTATATCTATTCCGAGATCAACTTCTGGAGTTTTGTTGTATCACATGACTACCATGTTGACATGTGCTCTCTCACACAGTGAACATACCAAGCAGGGAACCAGACAACTCTACTTGATGAATCAGACTAGCCAAGTTTCTTGTAGTTGTTCTCGAAATAAAAAATGTTGAGAATTATATGTTCTTTCTGGTTTTTACAAAATGTATCAGACTTTCATTTAATGTAATTGAAATTTTGTACAACAACATTGAAAATGTGTTTGTTATTGACTATTTGACTTCAGATGTCGTTGTTTGAGATTTGTGAAGTCATGTGACTAGTAACGCAAATATTGAGTACCCGGTCAGGTTTCATCTATGCTGAGTTTCGTCTAGTCTGTCAGCGGATTAAAGACATAACAATTATAATACTTGCCATGTTTGAGAAAGTAAATAATTTTCCTATTGATTTCATGCAGGTATAAGTCGATATAACCTAGTTTAAATTTGCTAGGCCTGCTGGTAAGCTATCTTATGGTGGTGGCAGATTCCAGATTTTTTTATATGTAATTGCTCTGAACCCACACTCCATCCTAATTGTCCAAATGTGAAAAATGGGGTTGGAATATTCGGAGGAAACCCGGATCAGAAAAATATCGAATCTTTGAGCTGATCTTTGGTGCGAAATTATTACACAGTGACATGTAGCTTGAAGCATTGGTTATAGATCTTAAATGGACCACAGGAGAAACAGGAAATTGTCGTCTCTTTTATTATATATTAAGAAACGATAAGAGCCCATGTATCAATACAGGTTTGGGGACTGCTTTATTGAACAGCAAGAAGACAAGTTGATTTTACAGAAATTTAAGCCCTTGTTTATGCAACAATATATAATTTTGAAGGTCTTTTGTCAAAATTTAAATCAACCCTTTTGTAAATGTCTTTGCCAATTTTTTTTTACCAAATCATCTTAAGGAGTTTAGGTTGGTTGAAAAATATTGTTTGAGATTTTATAAGCACACACAAATTCAGGGTTTAACTTTTTTTTTTGTTACAAGATAAGATTCTAATACTTTGCATTTATTTATTTTTTTTCATACTGTGATAGGAAATGTTTACTTTGTCTAACATGCACATATATTGCTCTAGAATTCTTTAGGAATAAAGGTTTGAAAGGAAACAAAATAATTTTTGCTCATTATGTTGTTTCTATGTAGCAACATAATGCAGTTCAGCAAAGTTAGAATTTGTATTCTGTACATTGAAATGGCTAATTTATAGGAATATAGTCAGATTTGTTTTGTGTGACTCATTTTGTGGTTTTGTACATGATCATCTTTTCTGACATATTTTTGAGTCTTGAAAGAGAAATATCTTCAGATTTGGAAAATGCATGTTTTATAATCCAAAATGTTCTTTGGTTCCATTCAGTAATGGTCATATGTTAAACTTTAAAAAATTAATTTCGTCCTGGAAAAAACCTGGAAATTTATATTTAGAAAAGCGTGGGAACCATATTCACCACATTTGTGTCCAAAGTGCTATGTTCCAAAATCAGATAAATTTTTAGCTAATCTACTGCACTTGATTTGCAAGGAAAGCACATATATTGACCTGATTCATGATACAAGTGGTAAAACAATTAAACTTCTGGTCTAACGTAATAATGACAGCAACTGGGAAAATAGTTGACATTGTCTGCATCAAGCAGTGTTTATTTTATGACATCTTTATGTTTCCCCATCACGATAACTGACATCATACAAAAGACATGCTTTTATTGTTGAGTGAGAGACAAAGAGAAGTATGCCTACTATTTAGCCATGGTTATGTCTGTGTAAACAATCATTTCAGTATGGAATGTTTACTCTGTTAAGATGGAAAATAGTTTTAATAATTTATGAATGAGTTTAATTTTCAATTTATTTTGCTTTAAAATAATTTAGAAACAGTTTGAATATCACTGATTTTCAGTACCGTACTTTTTCTGTCTCTGTTCCTTCTGGATAACCAGTTTCATTTACTTTTGCTTCTTATATTTCAGGTTTAATTAACACTTTTTATATTGGATTGAGGTTATTTTCATAACATTAATTCATTCAGGAAAAAAAGTGAGTTGTCATGAACAATCAATATTAGTAAAAGCATCCTGTTAAGAATATGTTGGATAAGTGTAATGCAAAATATACCCCACTGCCCCCAGTCCGTGGAGTGGTAAAATGTAATAGGTGGATTCGACATTGCATTTCTTAATTATTTTTTTTAAAGCATATGAATGGCAATTATTTATCTCTAAGAATAACAGAAAATGGACCCATCACAAGTTAATTTTAATCAATGGTGTATTGAGGCCACAGGTGATTCCAAAATGACAAATTGGAAATAAAAATCCTCTCATGGACATTACGAAGGAGACACAAAAATTTAAATTACTCAGATTAAGAATACTGGTAGTTGAACCACAAAACAGGAATGTTAACAAATTAATATGTCAACTTAAATAGTGCGAGTTGATGATTATTCACTTGTAGTGCCCTCTGATATTTTCTTAATCTTTAGTGATAATGGTGAGTCATGATTTTGGAATCCGTCATAACAAGGGTTTGCTTGTTTACTCAAGGTCTGTAATGTGCATCTTTCAGTCATTTGAATATACTTGTATAGGATATATATACACAGATGTCATGGTACTCTGATTACTCAAATAGTTCAATGCAGAATTTACAATTATGTCTATGAGGGACTACTCCAGTTTAGAAGTGCCTCCCCTGGGCCTCATGAATATTTACTAGAACAAATCTCAGCATACAAGGAGTTTCTATTACCTATTATTAGACATGGTATTCAATGGAAACATATGAGACATGGAAAAATAATGATTATTCACATGCTGCATGATAACCTGTTACACAATCAAAATCAGTATTTTATTAATGCATATAATTATGGCTGATAATGTGATCATGTTCCTCCAACAGGCAGCCAATGCTTTTCTAGCCCAGAAGATATCAAGTATAAATGCAATGTCAGCTGTTTGTGAAGCAACAGGAGCTGATGTGAATGAAGTTGCACATGCTATTGGCACAGACAGTCGTATTGGCAACAAGTTTTTAAAAGCTAGTGTTGGTAAGTATTTTCCTCAAGAAGCTTACAACACATTACCAAATAATGACAAAAGAAAATCACAGTAAGCTATCAAGTCTTGTTAATTATAGTCTTTGGTTTGATTGGCTGATTTAAACAGCACTTTTAGCACATTTTTGGTTGTATCATGCAGAGGAAATGTGAGCTGATTGTCTTTCCAACACTAAGGCTGCAAAGCTGGGCTGACCTGGATGAGTATCGAACCCATGACTCTTGAATTATAAATCAGATGCTTTTCCAGTTAAGCAATTACAGTATTTCTCCTGCGATAAACCCAGTGGGCTTTGTTTTGTAAACAGTGTGAAAAGTGGTATGGATCAGCTTGTTTTCTGCCATATGAGAAATATGTTATTTATGAGTTCAACTCGATGAATAGTACTTGTTTACTTTATAGAAGGTATCCACTGATGGCAGCTTTGAGGGCTTAAGTTATCAGCCTCCCAGCAAGTTTGCAAATTCAGTAATGCATTGTTAGCAGGTCATGTATTAATACTGTTAAATTGTATTTATGGAGAGGGTAAAATTTATTGTGTGAATGTAATACTTGGGGTTTTTTTATGCTTAGCTGGTAATAATGTCCAGTTTGTTCCTTACTTCTCACTCTGCGGTCATATCAGTTCCTCACTTTTCACTCTGGTGTCATATCAGTTCCTCACTTCTCACTCTGGTGTCACATCAGTTCCTCACTTCTTACTCGGGTGTCATATCAGTTCCTCACTTCTCACTCTGATGTCATATCAGTTCCTCACTTCTCTGGTGTCATATCAGTTCCTCACTTCTCACTCTGGTGTCATATCAGTTCCTCACTTCTCACTCTGGTGTCATATCAGTTCCTCACTTCTCACTCTGGTGTCATATCAGTTCCTCACTTCTCACTCTGGCGTCATATCAGACTCATATCAAGACAAAGAAGGATGATGTTCTGAATATTGGAAGTAGACTAATGTGTAAGACTGGGTTATTGTTGTTGTTTTTAGTTCACCTTGCTGTAAAGCCAAGGGAGCTTGTAGGTCCATGCATCAGTTGTGTTGTCAGTCATCCATTCAGTGTCTGTCCATGAACAATTGCATGATACTATTAATGTTAATGTATCTGATCTGATTTCAGTCAAGCTTGAAATACGATTTTATATCATCAAAAGTTTGATAAAGATTCTTGGATAATAATGTAATGATCTGGCACATGATTAGCTATTAAACTTTGTTACCATACTGGAGACCATATATCGGATTCAGCTTTGATCAGACTTAGGATATATGCTTATCTCATTAAGATCACACATGAGTTTGATAAACAGCAAAATTAACACATATTAATTAGAAGAATTTGCATCAGAATGGCTGAACTTGTTGCCACTCTGATTGAATGAGCAATATCCATGCATACTAATGAGGTGATCTTGCATCAGACTGACAGATCTTATACCCCACTAAAAACTTTTATAAATTTGATTTTGATAAAATTTGCATTGTAAGTTTATATAATCCAGATCTTGGGTGGATTTCATAATGAGCAAGTTGCACAAATGTTAAGAAGATAATCTAGCGTCTAGTTAGATGAGCTTGTTATAATTTTAGATGACACATTTCTGGTCTGATTTTGATCAAACTTGGCATCTATGCTAAAATCATTAAGATCTCAGACAAGATCCACACTGAGATGATCTTGCATCTGCTTGGCTGAACATGTTACCCATCTGGAAGTCATGTTTCTGATCTGATTTTGATCAAACTTGAAATATGAACCTATCTCATGTTCTTGGATGGTTTCGATATTGAATGAGATTCATTCATATTTATGAGATAATCTTGGATATGATTGCCGAACCACACTACTTCTTTGGAGGCCATATTTTCGATCTGATTTTAATTTGACTTGTATATATGTTTATCAACAATATTTTGTACAGTGTATAATAATGAGTGAGATGCATAAATATTTGAAATGACTTGATCCTGTGTCTGATTTGCTGAGCTTATTACCATTCTGGGAGTCGTTTCTAGGCCAGTTTTATCAAACTTGAAATATTGGCTCGTATCATCAAGATCTTGGATGGATTTAATATGCAAGATACATGTATATTAATGATGGAGTCTTCCATCTATTTAGCTGAGCTAGCTACCACTCTTGTTTCAACTTTTACACCAAAGGATATTTTTGTAATGATTGTTATGTAGCTATCATGTATGACCATGGAGAATAGAAGACGTTGTAATTACTACTTCTGCCAGTACACCGGCATATAGTTCACAGAGATTCAAATTCCGTGGATGAGTATTCTATTGTCATATACTACAGAAGGGAATTATTCTTGTGACATTTAATTTTAAATACTATTCTTTGTCATAATGATAAATACAAGCTTTTATCTTTAACAAAAAAAATTAGTCATCTTTTATATCCTCTAAGAGAGACATGTGTTTTCTTCTTCAGGTTTTGGAGGCAGCTGTTTCCAGAAAGATGTTTTAAACCTTGTTTACTTGTGTGAATGCCTAAATTTACATGAAGTCGCTGTCTACTGGCAACAGGTTTGAAATTTGTTTCTATAAATTCTACATTGGATAGATTTTTGCATGTTATGTTGCTTGTTCTTGTGAGGCAGGTATTTTAAACTGGCGATGCAAAGTATTTCCGAGATTAACGTTGAGTTTAATTGATCAAACTAGCCTTTGTCCTAGTACAGTAAGACTGTTCTAATCTATACACTGTTGAGACCAAATATTCTGACCATTTTGTAGAGATTGCTAGTATTTAGATTTGTTAAAATGGGATCAAATATTTGGCCAGTCTACACATGAAGCCTGGTTAAAGCCAAACTAGAAATGACAGTGGATAATTAAAAATGTTTACATTATTAGTAATTTCGGTAAATCCCACAAAATGAGGTTAGACCTGATGCAGATTTTAGCAGCACCTTTTACCAATGAGACATGCTGACATCGAGAGACTTATTGCAGTGGATATATCGCTTCCACCAATGAGACATGCTAACATCGAGAGACTTATTGCAGTGGATATATCGCTTCCACCAATGAGACATGCTAACATCGAGAGACTTATTGCAGTGGATATATCGCTTCCACCAATGAGACATGCTAACATCGAGAGACTTATTGCAGTGGATATATCTCTGCAAATTTTGACCAGAAATAATGATCTATATTTATTAAGATGAATTGCTGTACTCCATCTAACACAGTATATGTTCTGTTTTCACTTTTTTTCAGTGTACAGCATGCATTTAATATCTGTTGTGTTTGTAAAAAAAAATATTGTATGTCATCAAGCCATAAAAATAATGATTATATTTTTCCCTAAACTTTTTATGCTTAAAACCTTGTATTCTTTGGAAAATGTTATAAATAATTTTACCTAAAAATCAGTTAAAACTTGTAAAGAAAAACTTATACCAGTGTTCTTTGTATACAGGTCATAACCATAAATGAATACCAGCGACGGAGATTTTCAAACAGAATCATAGAGTGCCTGTTCAATACAGTCACGAACAAGAAGATTGCCATATTTGGCTTTGCATTCAAGAAAGATACTGGTGATACTAGGTACATGAATATTTTGCATGTTTTGAATTTCTGTAATTCTGTTGTGAAAGTAGATTTTCATGTAGCAGCTTAATGAGGATTGAGACTAAATGAAATATACTTTGCATGACATTTATATTGATATACTAAACCTAATCAGGTGAATACATATCAAGTATTTAAATATTTACCTTGATAAGTGTAAGTATTGCAAGAAGTGAAATACGTAATACAGGTAAAAGGGATTGCTAGCTGCATTGATTTGAGAGTTTTTGCAGGATCATTTTAGTGGGGAGGGAGCCAGAGTTTGAGCTTGGCATGTACTCAGGTTGAGAAAGTTTTATGTAAATATGACCAGAAATATTTCATGTCACAGTTACATACAGTAATGTGTAGAAGTCCATGTTCGAACAGAATAAAGTTGAATCTTTTCATGCATAATTTCTCCAAGGCCATGTTTTAATGGAACGAAGTTTAATCGCTTCATGCATAATGTGTACAGTCCATGTTTTAATGGAAAAAAGTTGAATCACTTCATGCATAATGTGTACAGTCTATGTTTTAATGGAACAAAGTGTAATCTCTTCATGCAAAATGCATACAAGTCAATGTTTTAATGGAACAAAGTTGAATCTCTTCGTGCATAATGCATGCAAGTTCTTGTTTTAATAGAACAAAGTTGAATCTCTTCATGCATGATGCATACAATTCCATGTTTTTTAATGGAACAAAGTTGAATCTTTTCATGCATAATGTGTGCAAGTCCATATTTTAATGGAACAAAGTTGAATCTCTTCATGCATAATATGCACAGTCCATGTTTTAATGGAAAAAAGTTGATTCTCTTCATGCATAATGTGTACAGTCCATGTTTTAATGGAACAAAGTTGAATCTCTTCATGCATAATGTGTACAGTCTATGTTTTAATGGAACAAAGTGTAATCTCTTCATGCAAAATGCATACAAGTCAATGTTTTAATGGAACAAAGTTGAATCTCTTCATGCATAATGCATGCAAGTTCTTGTTTTAATAGAACAAAGTTGAATCTCTTCATGCATGATGCATACAATTCCATGTTTTTTAATGGAACAAAGTTGAATCTCTCCATGCATAATACGCACAGTCCATGTTTTAATGGAAAAAGTTGATTCTCTTCATGCATAATGTGTGCAAGTCCATATTTTGACAGGACAAAGTTGAATCTCTTCATGCATGATGCATACAAGTCCATGTTTTTTAATGGAACAAAGTTGAATCTTTTCATACATGATGCATACAGGTCCATGTTTATTAATGGAACAAAGTTGAATCTCTTCATGCATATGTACAGTCCATATTTTAATGGAACAAAGTTGAATCTCATCATGCATAATGCATACAAGTCCATGTTTTAATGGAACAAAGTTGAATCTTTTCATGCATAATGTGTGCAAGTCCATATTTTAATTTAACAAAGTTCAATCTCTTCATGCATAATGTGTGCAAGGCCATATTTTGACAGGACAAAGTTGAATATCTTCATGCATGATGCATACAAGTCCATGTTTTTTAATGGAACAAAGTTGAATCTCTTCGTGCATAATGCATGCAAGTCCTTGTTTTAATAGAACAAAGTTGAATCTATTCATGCATGATGTATACAAGTCCATGTTTTTTAATGGAACAAAGTTGAATCTCTTCATGCATAATATGTACAGTCCATGTTTTAATGGAACAAAGTTTAATTTTTTCATGCATAATGTGTGCAAGTCCATATTTTGACAGGACAAAGTTGAATCTCTTCATGCATGATGCATACAAGTCAATGTTTTTTAATGGAACAAAGTTTAATCTCTTCATGCATAATGCATGCAAGTCAATGTTTTTTAATGGAACAAAGTTTAATCTCTTCATGCATAATGCATGCAAGTCCATATTTTAACAGAACAAAGTTGAATCTCTTCATGCACAATGCATATAAGTACATGTTTTAATGGAACAAAGTTGAATTTCTTCATTCATAATGCATACAAGTCCATGTTTTAATGGAACAAAGTTGAATTTCTTCATTCATGATGCATACAAGTCCATGTTCTATTGGAACAAAGTTGAATTTCTTCATGCATAATGTGTGCAAAGCCATATTTTGACAGGACAAAGTTGAATCTCTTCATGCACAATGTGTGCAAGTCCATAGGAACAGAGTTGAAACTTTTTAAGCATACCTTCAATACACATAGGTACAAATTGAAAGAAAACAAATTATTTCATTTTTGTTCAGACGCCTCCATTACATGTGAAACATGTTCCATAGAAATTTACTATCATGAAACCATCCTTTGCTTTCAGTTTATGGTAAATTTTTTGTTGAAGCTACCATCAGATGCCATTGATCACATGTATATTGTCATTTTGATTAACACGTGTGACATTTTAGAACACCATCTCTTAAAATGGGGCATATTAAATGACAGAAACAAGAGATAATTCTTCAAACTTGTTATGTGGAAAAATGTGACTTTCTTTTTGTTTATAGTTAGTTGGTTAAATGTAACCTATTCCACATTACTGTTTTCAGGGAATCTGCTGCCATTTACGTAAGTAAATATCTGATGGAAGAGGGAGCAAATGTACGAATATATGACCCAAAAGTGGAAAAGGACCAGATAATAAGGTTAGGAAATGTGACCTTTTTATTTCTCCATGAAAAAGGCAGAGTGTAATCCATTGATCTGTCAGTTACCTTTTTTGTTGACCGCTCTGGAGGCCTAAGTGGTTAGAACATTGCTGCAGGAGGTCATGCAGTCAAACCTGGTGCGAGTCATACCAAAGATGGTATTAGCAGCTGCCTCGCTTCATGCTCAGCATTAAGAGGTTAGTGTTAGGACTGGGCAGACTAGTGTCAGGATAATGCAACTGGGTGGGACATGATGCTACATGTCTGCAGCATGATGCCCCAGTGCTAGACATCACTGCAAACATGATAGTGATATGACTGCAAAATTGTTAAAGCTACATTAAAAATCCAAATCATACACACACCATCAAAAATGTGATATAAGTAGCATAATTCCAACATTTTCTCCGCTAGATTCCATTAGAATCGGAATACTCCATCTCTTGCTAATAAATTTTCATTGTCATATGAAACACTGTAATATATATTCTTAAATACATGACTTGCACCATATATTTTTTTACTAACAATAAAATGCCTATAATTGAACGCATTTAGGTTAATCAGTATAAATAACTGAAACTTGTTGACAGTTATTTGACTTAATAATGTACAGTAGCAGTCAGCAGTCACCTAACATAGTTATAATACATATAAAAGCCAAGCATGAAAGTGAAGAGTCTCCTGCATATATCAGAGAGATTTGAAGCTGATGTCATTTTTATTTATGACTTCTTTAAAAGGAAATAAGAAGGATCAAGTCAGAGTCATACAATTTTCATCAGTGAATAGCGATGGGATACATTCATATTTATGGAGTTAACTTTTACAGGTAAGGAGTTAACTTTTACAGGTAAGGTAAAGGATGGAGTAGTCTAATGTCCAGCAACATTTTCTGGACCTCTGCAGTATATTCATACACAAAATATCTTGTGCCACTTATTAAGGGATAAGCATTTGGGATACAATTCATTTTATACCAGAGGACTAATTGATTTTTCAGTAGCCAACTGATTGGTGGCTGTCATGATGATTGGCTGGTAATACCGCAAAGCCACATGCTTGAAGTTGGCTGTCTCTTCACAGTTGTTAAAAAAGCAGTGCTGCATTGTTTGATGTGGGATTAATGTTATTTATTTGCAGTTACCTGTTAGATAGGTAGCTGAGTTCAGGTCATGAACTTACTTCAACAGTGGCATTGTTTGGTACACTGTTGTGTATACAGACTGATTGAGAAACCATTGGTGGTCTATTTTTTTGGCCCTGTATTAAACAACAGTTTGCATTGATTGTTGTTGTTGTTGTAGGGTTTAACGCCATTTTTCAGCACACGATAGGCTATACATGGTGGCCAGTATTAATGGTGGAGGAAGAACCTGGAAAATCCCCGGAAAGAACCAGCAACCCTCGAGAAGCTACTGGCAAGCTTTCTCACATATCCACATTGGCCGAATCCGAGACTCAAACCCATGCAGATAGAGGTGAGATGGCTGTGATCCGTAACGGAGAGCACTTTAGACCACTCGGCCACTAGTTTGCATTGAGAACAGGCACAAAGAAGAATTTTTAGCGTTTTGTATTGTTGATGGCCCAGTACAAATTAGATAATATTTCTTAGGTCTTTTTAAAAAATAAGAAGCTAACAACAAAATGCAGTGTCAGGCATTTGAGATGTTTACAATGTACATTCACAGAGAGAAACATTTTACATATTTATTTAATGAAAAAGAAACATTTCTTCTAGAATGCAATGCATTTCAGCAGATTAAGAAATCAAACTCTCATTTACATTGGTGATATCTGAAATAGAGGGAAGCTTACTACTGAGAAATGATGCTGATCTAACTTCCAAAATGTCTCCTATGACAGCCATCTTGAAAAATTTCTATGGCAGCTTCTGATTGGATAATCTATTGAACATGATGCTTTCACTGAATCACTATTACAGCAGTATTTTAGCTGCATTTGTATAAAATGGTGTTCATCGCACCTCCAGCATGGCACTATAGTGGTCATCTTGAAAATCTTTTTATCTCTACTTGCACAGATGATTGCATGGGCATGTGGTTAAATGGTACAGGTCATATTAACCAGATATCCACACTTTTAAGAATATTAACCAAATATCCACACTTTTAAGAAGGAGTTTTGAAAACCAGACCTAATTGACCTTGGAGTCAAGTCAGAGGTCATTGCTTGTATTCTTATGTTTCGATGAGCTTATGAACACGGTGACTTTGTATTTGTTTACATTTCAACGAACAAATTACACTCAGACATCAATTTTAATATCAATGGTTTTGACTTGGTTTTTAAGCTGTACTGTTTTGTGAACATGATAACACAAACAAGTATGATTGGATTTTTACAAAAACCGTTCTGTGGATATATCTGATAATAACCTCAGGGGTAGAAAATCTAATACCCAGGAGCCTGGGACCAGCAACTATGTTTTTTTTTCAATGTGAAAGCCAGATAGGACAACCAAAATGTATTAAAAAATATTAATGTTAAAAAAAATTGTAATTTTTTATATTTTCCAGCAACAAGGACTTGTTCAGTAAATTGGCTCTTAGTTGTATAGTTGTTATTGGTAAGAGGTCACAATAATCCACAGGTGTAGATACGTGCATAATATATTCTTGTTCTTTTTCTTCTTTCATTAATGTGCTAGATTCCTCTGGAGTATACTCATATACAGTCCAAGTTGGCATGAGAAAATAGCAGTCAGAAAATCAGGACAGTTATCTATAGTCCCAATTTTTCCAAGTACAATATCATTATATAATTCTTTGAGAAATATGGAGACCTGCAAATTAAGAATTGAGGACAAAAGAAATGGCTCCAGGAATCACCAGGAATCACACTTGATAAATCCGATTAAAATCAAGTCACTGATAAAGGGTTATGTTCTGGTGATCTCTAGAATTCTTGGTCGACTTATCTTTAGTAATCTATCAGATATAGTGTTGCATTTTGTGTTAGGGAGAATTATCATAAGAAGTGTCATGTATAATATTTTTCACTTTAAAGCTGTAATATAATTGGTGGATTGAAAGGTCAGCAAAACATGACCTTTTATTGGTGTCTGTCAGGTCTCCGATACGTCATAGATCTCAGTTTTTATCAGATTGCAAAGGTTGTTGTTGTTGTTGAGTTTAATTATAGTGGCGTGCGCACAATTGTGCATGTGCCACTTTTTTTCTGACTGCACCGCAGTCAGCTGGTTGTTCCTGGGGAAGGGAATTGTGCCACTACCCCCAGGCTTTTACGGATTCAAGGAACCCTGATAGTTTGGCCTCAATCTGTGGGTCCATAAAGGTTCCTTACAGTTGAATGTTTGGCTGTCATTAGTGGGAAGGAGAGCTCGGGAACGGTCCTGCTTTCTTGTTGCATTTGCCTGGTGTTTCTTGCGATTTTTTTTCAATTGTTTTTTTTTTCTTTTTTCAAAATGTTCTAAAAAGTGGGGGATAATGTTCTATGCTGTTTATAGAGGTTCTTAGTAGAAATCATGTATGAAGAGAGATTTTCAAGGTTAGTATGGTATTACTAGTCAAGGTGTTTAGGGTGTGCTTCCTACGTTATGTTATTTATAAGTTTATAGAGATTGCAAAGGTGATCTTAATATGACCTGCAGACTGTAAACAGCCTAAGCCAGATGTTCTCAAACTGTAGTATGCAGACCACTGGTGGTCTGTGATCTCCACTCTTGTGGTCAGCAAAAATGTGTACAGTAGTCAGCATATGCTACAGTTAACATTAGGAAAGATGAAGAGGTCAGTAAAAAAAGGTGTTTGAAAACCACTGGCTTTGGTAATAAATAATTTGCATGTAAGCTTACCAAGTCACATACTAGACAACACTTTGTTAAATATTTTTTCTTCCATCAGTTACTGAACAACAGAAGTAAACTTAAGTGATCAACACAGGAAGAAAATTGATAGCTTATTGATTTTAAAATATATTTCTGTTTCAGAGAAATGACCCATCCTAACATATGTGAGGATCAAGAAAGAGGTCAGTTAAGATAAACAAATAAAAACTTTGATATGACATTTTTCTAGCATGCTGTTAAGAGTTATTTCCCTTCTATGTTGAGTGTAAAATCAGAAAGGAAGTATCTCTATGGAGGATAAGTTTTATATCTTTTATCTCTATGTACAAAAATAGCAAAATACAGTGGTATAGAAATACATTGTCAGTCCAATAATGTTTGCAACATGGTGAAGTTCCACCAAGTTAAACAATACTATAAAACACTTTATCTTTGTGAGTTTCAAATTTTGTGGGTTGGGGTTAAATGTACATATTCATAGGTACCTAATTCCATGGCTCTGTCATTTACACACACACACACACAAAATATATACTTGTTCCTGTAAACAGCTGACATTAATTTCCATAAACTTGCAAGGAAATAGACTGAAGGTAAGTTGATTCACTAAATTATTCATTGTTAACATCTGGAATAAATGCAGATAACTTAAAGAAAGTGACTTATTCCTCACATGTCTAAGTTAGCACATTTAATACCACTATTGTAATATATGTAAATAGGTTCTCATTTGTTCTTTGATCAAAGCATAAAATTCTCAATAATTAAGGATTAGGTACCTGAACAATGCCAATGAATGTATACCTCTTTTGTTAAAAACGATCGTGCCTAATTTGTCCCATGGGAACCTCTTATTGCTGGGTGACCTTGTCCTTGTCATCTAGAATTGTATCTGTAAAGTTTTGATGAATACTGGATATTGTGGTATTTAATGCTGACAAAAATTATTACATAATGAACAGAATATATGCTGCAGAGATATGGACAGTGGAGATGTACATTGAAATCAGGTCTCAGTAGACCAGAAAACATCTGCCCTTGTGCCAGTCCATGCTAATGAGATATATCTCAGTAAAGGCATACAATCTTTTTTGCAAAGTAATAATTTGGCAAAGGACTACACCACATTCCAATAAATTATGAGATAAACAGTGAATATGGGTCCTTTCTATGAGCAAAAGTCCACAAGTAAGAGGGTGTTCCACTTGCATTGTGTAAACTATGATGGTCTGGCCACCTACAGGAACAAACCCTTGTAATTGAAACTTGCTCTCTGAACTGGTGGTCATTTTGGTCCTGGCAGCCAATAAACTCTTCATTGTGCAGGAATCTATGAAAAATCTTAATTTTAGAATGAAATGTTTTTAATTATGAATATGTGATCTCTCATTCCAGCAGTTATATTAAAAAATACTGAAGTGGAAGGTTTTGTACAATACCTTTCCAAAATTGTAGTTTTTGTTTGCATAAAATTAGAGAACAAAAGAGGCAGGCATAAGTTCATCTTAAGTGTAATATCATTACATGTAGCAAATATGAGATTAATTTCCTGGCTTCAAATAATTTACTGAATTTATGAACTGTGGTATATTGTGGACACTGTTTTTATATGTGTTGTAGCTGTTGTAATTTTAATGTATTTTATGGACATTACTCAATTGGGACCTTAGTAAATAATTTCCACTTGTATTTTAGTGAGTGAGTTACTGACGGTGACTGATGATCCATATGTTGCCGCTACAGGAACACATGCTTTGGTAATCTGCACTGAATGGGATGAATTTGTGGTAAGCTTTTTCACACATGAACCATTAAACACGATCCTTATCTCCTGGCTTCATACTGGCTGCTAAGGCTTAGTCTGTAAGGAAAATTGGGCAATTTAAAAGATTATAAATATTGATTAGCAAGCAGCTTTAAAAATAGTTACTGAAGCAAGTGTACAAAATGAAATTAAAACTCTTATGAAATATGGACACTTAAAGAACTCCAATTAGTGACAGAGTAGAATCTCTTAAATTGTTGTAGAAATCGGTAATTTTGTCGTTGTTTACACATAATGAGAAGCAGATAGTAATATTTTTCCATGTTGGCATCATGGTTGTTAAGAGTGTTTCAAGCTCTTGTAATTTATATTTATAAGATTGTTGTACATACGGTGTTACAGAACCTTGTTTTAAATTGAAAAATCATTTCAGTTTTATATCAGGGCTATTCCATTTAGACATTTGTGTTACCCTGGGAAAGCACTTTTTAAAACAAATATATGCCAGGGTACTCAGATTACTCAAAGAGTTCATCTGAATATGGTACAAAATTATAAATTCCATCTATGGGTGACTATTCTACATTCAAAGTGCCTTCCCTGGGTCACGTGTATTTTACTGAAACATCGCCCAATTCTATTAGGATTATTACAACCAAATCACTGTATAGACTTGCTTACGAGTCTAAATGCATAGACCCAGATCTGCTGTCTCATAATGCACCAGCAGATCTAGGTCTGTGCATTTTGTTAGAAGTAATCAGTAGAAGTGACCAAATCGACCCTGATCAGCAGGAGAATTATGATACAGCAGATCAGAAACTCGTGTGTTTGCAATTTGGCTTAACTTATAAGCGAGTATATACAGTAATTGCAAAACTGCTTACATGGTCATGTAGGTCTTAGCTGGTAGACACATGTGACTTGACTTCATTAGTTGTACTCCAACAGTTTATACATGCTTTTAAGTCAAGTCAAACTGAAAATATCATTGATGATGATCTGCATAAAAGCCTTTCGGAGTCAAATGTATGGATATGTCAGTTACGGATGCCATTATTAAATATAGAACAACAAGTTATCAAAATCTGAACAAAAGAATTTGGTTGAATAATCTTGATACTGTGAGTGTTTGGTTGATATGTTGATAATCCATGATTGTGTTGTGGCAAAATGATTGATACAATATGGGCCCTATGTTCTGTAATTGATTCTTTGAATGCAAAACTAAATCTGAAGTTATCATTCAGTCCTTTACAGTGGAAAGTTATTGTGTTGATCAACATTGCCTTTTCATTCATATTGAGGGGCCCTGAGTGGCCGAGTGGTCTAAAGTGCCCACCATTCCGGATCACTGCCATCTCACCTCTGTCTGCATGGGTTCAAGTCCAAGATTCAACTAGTGTGGGTACATGGGAAAGCCTGCCAGTAGCTTCTCGTGGGTCGGTGGTTCTTCCCTGGGTTTTCCAGGGTTCTTCCTCCACCATTAATACTGGCTGCCATGTATAGCCTATCTTGTGCTGAAAAATGGCATTTAACCCTAGAACAACAACAACAACATTCATATTGATATCAGTAAAGTATGTTTTAAGGACTTTACACGTGACCTTTATTTTATATATTTTTTATAGATTTTACAAAATGTTAACATCTTTACATTTCATATATTTTGTATTTCATGTTTACATTTATTTGGAAGGGTTTATCTTGCAAAATTTTTGTTACTGTTAATTCAGTTTTACAATTTTCAAACTTTACATTTGGTTCGTACCATATAGCCACTAATGATACATGCATACATCAGCACACTTACTCAGGTTTTAGTTGAGATGAACCGATTTAAAATATACAGATGAAATTGAGGAAATTGACAAAAATATTAAATGACTATACTGGGCATCTGTATCGGTCCTAAATGTTTGATTAATTATTACTCTTAATTGAAACTAATAATTTATGTGTACAACCACCACTAGTAATGGTCTCATATGTGATTATTTTGTCAAGATTAATTCAATTTGATGCAACATATTTAACTGTCTTTCACTTACCTTCACCAGGTTTGCTTAGATAAAATATGAAATTTTGTGTATTACTCTTGTCATTGTCTTACTTTTATTACAGACACTTGACTACAAGAAGATTTATGACAGCATGTTGAAACCAGCCTTTGTATTTGATGGTCGCTTGATTTTGAACCATCAGGAGCTTATCGACTTAGGTTTTCATGTGGAGACCATTGGGAAAAGACTCAACAGAGGCAGTGTTTACAGGCCAGCTTCATCAACCTGAACGAAATGCAATATTATTAGTATTTAAGAATATTTGTCCATTTATGTCAGTGCTAGTGTACTCATTATTTTTGGATGAATTAGGCAACTCAGTAAATGGGGAATAGTGTTTTAGGTATAGACACTATGCAGGTTAACCCATGTCAGAAATTTTACTTTCCTTTTTAAGGACAGAATTCCAGTTTTAATACAAACACTTATTTCAAGATATTTTTATCATGCAAATGTTGTGTGTTTATCAACACATGAAGGTTAGAGGAAAGCATAGTAATATGACTTGCCCATGGAGACATCATAGCAGCCTATCCCAGCCAGAATGAATGTGGGAATCAAACCCACAACCTTTTGATAATGAGTTCAACACCTTTACCACTGAATCACCACCTTCATTGTATGTTGAGATTTTGTGGGACCAATGAAATAATGTCAGATTACTTAGTATACATAGTTTTATAGTACATGTCGTCTTGCTTTTAATTGAAAGACACTGTATATGCTCACTTATAAGACGAGTTCATGTTGTAAACTACACAGAACTAGATCTGTCATTGCATAATGTGCCTGCAGATCTGTGATGAGTAGTCAGTAGAACAAGCAAGATAGACCTTGATCTGCAGGTGCATATTGCTATGACTGATAAGGATCTTCATAGTTTGCAGTTTGTTGTGACTTGTAAGCAAGTATATATGGTAGTATAACATATTTGGTGTAAGAATATCCTATATTTAAATATGCATTCTCTTGACTAAAATACATGTGCTTCATATTATAACAAAATGAGAGTATTACAGCATATTCAGTGTATATTGCTACACTCTAAAATCCTGGATCCCACATTTCCTTGTCTCTGAATATGCCATGCACATGAAATATTCCTAGGTCATGATAGTAAAATGCATGGTGCCATAATTTTGTAGACTTAAGAAGAAATTAGATTTAAATATTATATGTTATTTACCATCAGATATATGAAAAGAGTTGACTGACTTTCTACACCATGATCACAATGCATTTAATTCCATGTTTTGTTTTGTACAGTGTGTAACAAAATCTTGTGAATGCATCCCCATATCGATTTTAAAAACATCATCAAGAATATAAAAAATGCACAAAACTTCATTTCATTCATTCATTTATAATTTGTAACCTGACAGTTGTCAAGGGGTCCCTAACACTGTTGACATATTGATGTTTCTGAGCAAATGGAAGTTCTTGATGTAAAGAAACAGACACACTGCCAACTGTCATTTTCTGAATTCGAAAACAGTCCTTTTCAGTACAGACTGTGTCATCTGCATCTAATATTTGCAATGTCTAGTTTATTTATTACGAAATAAATTAACAAGTAGGAGGAAATTCTGGTATACAAAGAGATGAAACTACAAAATTTCTTGAATTACTGAGATTATGAAAGATGGGAAACTGCATCACATCTGTTGTTCCAGAAAACAGGCTGCATCACATTTTTGTTTTAAAACAGGCTGCATCATATCTGTTGTTTTAAAACAGGCTGCATCACATCTGTTGTTTTAAAACAGGCTTGCCCTTCCAGAAATCTTGATCATGTTACTTAAGAAACACCTGTTCATTTCGAAATGCCAACAAGGTGAGTGTTTCTGACCCAAGAGGTGACTAATCAGGTAAGAACTTACAAATCAATGAATGATATGACTAAGTAGTGTTCATTTTTTATATCTTTGAAGATTTTGTTTTTAAAATCAGGAATACAAACAAGTGGGAGAGTGTGTGAATACTATCGGATCACATTTTTCAATTGATCTTCATGAAATTTGATAAATGTTATCTGAAGGTGCACATATTGACAACTCACTTTACTCCTTCAATTTTTGTTAGTTATTGCAGTTTTATTTACTTAAAGCCTGAATTGGCCAAGTTAGGCCAGCTATGGGAAGTAAAAATAAGATACAAGAAGTATGTCTACAAATGGTAATTTTCATACAAGTGATGAGTTCAGTGATGAGCTCAGTTGGTGACCCAGACCAGACCTTGCTGGACCTAGACTGTGTGATGATATAGACTGCACTATTGTTTGACTTTATGATAATGCTTTTGTACAGAATGCTTTCAGTCCAAAATGTAATCCATACAGATGCCTTATGAACCTAGATACTATGAATTGCTGATACAATTTGTCAAAATTATGATTCCAAAAATGTTGGGGTATGTGTCATTGCAGTAGAGCAACAAGAACCCAATGATAGTCTTCTGAACACAGCTTGTCTCAGAGTAAAAATGACTTACATAAGAACAAAATAAAAACCTTGGAATATTTGCAGAATCAGTGCCAAGGTGAAATGCACATATCTTCTTCAAGTTATTATATGTGTTCTCTTTTGAAAATTTTAACATTATATTATGTGCAAAGTCAGGGCTGTTTCAGTAAAACATACCTGGGACCCAGGGAAGGCACTTTTAATGTGGGGTACTCACCCATTGAAGCAATTTAGAATTTTCTTATCATTTTAATATAAACTATGTGAAACCAAAGCAACCTGGCATATATTGTTTAAAAACTGCTTTCCCTGGATACAGTGTATGTTTAAATGGAACAGCCATAAAAACAATCATGGTTTCTTGAAAATAATTTTTTTGTTGGCTTATTCAGGATAACATTTGTCTTGAAATGTTTGCAGTTGACTCGCCCTGTCAGAGGACCAGGTTGTGAAATTCATGATAAATGGGTAGTCTTCACAAGTTTGTAAAAATGTGTATATATGGAACCTGTTGAAAGTGACCTTTATATGTTGGTGTTTGTTTTATATACTTATAATCAGAATACTTATAATCAGAACACTTTGTCCTTACTATTCACATTATTGCTTGTTGGTCTAATTTACCTTTTGGGTTTATATTTTGGTCACTTTTATTTTTGCATGTGCAATTTCTTGTCTTTGTGTTTATACAAAATGTATCAGTGTCAGTGTGTATTAAATTTGATATTGTTATCTTGTCATTTATAATTTGGGTTTCAATGATGAACTGTATTGATTTCATTTTGTCTTGAATAATTTAATGTAATGTATCAAATATATTCCAAGGCTAAGCAATTTTTTTATATGCATGACATTTTGAGCATGACATTTTCTTTTAAAATCCATCTTTAACTGTCCGAAATTGATATAAGTGTATAGAAATTTGTGACTTTTTGTTTATTTGCTATTTAAGCAGTGTTGCTTCATAAGCATGCAGTCGCAGGTTTCTAGCAATTAATTTTACCTGTCCCCCAAATCTGGACATCATTGTGTGCACTGTATCATTAGGAGAAAAATAGAAAATTCCACCAATGTATTTCTTTATTGCACGTCTGTCCCTGTCTGTGTCAGCTCTATCAATGGCTAAAGTCCCTAAAGGCTATTAAAACTTTAAGATGGCAGTTGATTTTCATTTTTGGCAATCCAAACATTCGTGGTTTGTAGTAGACTGTTGAGTTACAGTGCACAGTGACTGGTGCCTGGTAGTGTAATATTGTTGTTTTGAGTTAACACAAATTTTCTTTGAAAATTTATGTCTTCCAAATTTAGCGGAGGTGGGACACAATATCCCCTTCTTTGGAATCTTAGGTGCAACACTGTTTAAGTATATTGTAATCTCATTAAAATGTGTAGGTACATCCATGAATACAAACATGTTCGCAAAAGCTCTTCAGTTTTTTGTCGTTTTTTAATTTTCATATTATTATTCCTAGGTAAGGTGCAGCAGTCAAGATTCACTTTTACCTGTAACGCAGATGCTCTGATTGCATAACATGGTTTGACTGACACATGATTAAGATTCAGTTTTTACCTGTAACACATGCTCTAATTGCATAACATGGTTTGACTGACACATGATTAAGATTCACTTTTTACCTGTAATGCAGATGCTTTAATTGCATAACATGGTTTGACTGACACATGATTAAGATTCACTTCTTACCTGTAACACATCCTCTAATCGCATAACATGGTTTGACTGACACATGATTAAGATTCACTTTTTACCTGTAACGCAGATGCTTTAATTGCATAACATGGTTTGACTGACACATGGTTAAAATTAACTTTTTACCTGTAACACATGCTCTAATTGCATGACATGGTTTGACTGACATATGATTAAGATTCAGTTTTTACCTGTAACACATGCTCTAATTGCATAACATGGTTTGACTGACACATGATTAAGATTCAGTTTTTACCTGCAAGGCAGATGCTTTAATTGCATAACATGGTTTGACTGACACATGATTAAGATTCACTTTCTACCTGTAATGCAGATGCTCTAATTACATAACATGGTTTGACACATGATTAAGATTCAGTTTTTACCTGTAACGCAGATGCTTTAATTGCATAACATGGTTTGACTGACACATGATTAAGATTCACTTTTTACCTGTAATGCAGATGCTTTAATTGCATAACATGGTTTGACTGACACATGATTAAGATTCACTTTTTACCTGTAACACCTGCTCTAATTGCATATCATGGTTTGACTGACACATGATTAAGATTCACTTTTTACCTGTAATGCAGATGCTTTAATTGCATAACATGGTTTGACTGACACATGATTAAGATTCACTTTTTACCTGTAACACGTGCTCTAATTGCATATCATGGTTTGACTGACACATGATTAAGATTCACTTTTTACCTGTAATGCAGATGCTTTAATTGCATAACATGGTTTGACTGACACATGATTAAGATTCACTTTTTACCTGTAACACGTGCTCTAATTGCATAACATGGTTTGACTGACACATGATTAAGATTCACTTTTTAACTGTAATGCAGATGCTTTAATTGCATAACATGGTTTGACTGACACATGATTAAGATTCACTTTTTACCTGTAACGCAGATGCTTTAATTGCATAACATGGTTTGTCTGACACATGATTAAGATTCACTTTTTACCTGTAATGCAGATGCTTTAATTGCATAACATGGTTTGACTGACACATGATTAAGATTCACTTTTTACCTGTAACACGTGCTCTAATTGCATGACATGGTTTGACTGACACATGATTAAGATTCACTTTTTACCTGTAATGCAGATGCTTTAATTGCATAACATGGTTTGACTGACACATGATTAAGATTCACTTTTTACCTGTAATGCAGATGCTTTAATTGCATAAGGCTGTTCCATTTAAATATAAATGGTATCCAGGGAAGGCATTTTTTTAGAAAATATATGCCGAGGTACTTTGACTTCACAGAAAGAGACACTTAGGTGTATGTAGGGCTGTGAAGAGTGTGCGATAATTGTATGTTGAGCTGATATATGAGGACACTGATAACCGAAACTCAAGTTTGACCCTGAGGATTCCTGTGATAAAACCAGCTGATATTGTGCCATAGAGAGTAGGTACAAGCCTATTGGAATAATGGTTGAAAACCTTTAGAAGTGATAATGCATGATTCTTGCAGCCACATAAAGGCAGTGAAGGGATCATTGAGACTATAAAACAGTTCTACTGTAATGAAGGCTGGTTATTGTAATGGAAAAATAAGGGCATAAAAATTATAATAAGGAGATTCAAATGTCATTGATAAAACTGCAGAAGTGTGTCGATTGGATTAGACAGGTCACCTAATGCAGCTGCATGGTCAAATCATAGATCCTATTCTTTCAGTAAAATGACCAATGTTCAGGACAGTTCTCTCCAAGCAGCAAAGGTTCTAGTATGAAATGCAGGTGGAGGGTCAAATTCATTGACCCTGTCTTTGAGTACAGTGTCTCTCAGTCACAATAGTGCTGTCCTAGCAGGCACTGTAACTCTAACCTTTAAATGTCACCAATGATATTTACCTACATTTTATCTACAGCATATATATAAATGAAACAGAGTTGTTTTTTGTTTGTTTAAAAACCAGGTAAAGATACACTGAACTAAGTTCCACATTGCAATGAAAAATTTTATAAAAGTGGAAAGACAATACCCTGTAACATAAAGTGTACCAGGATGCAATGTCATCAGAAAACACCTTTGCTATATATATACTGAATCAGTTACAGTGAATGAATAAAACAAAGTATAATGTGGGCAGAAGAGCGTGAACTTGATGGCCAATATAAGGTATGATATTTTTAAGATATGCTGCCAAGGGCCTAGAAAGAACATGGTATTCACTGCATATTGGAATGATAGGGAGAACGGCAAGTTGTAGAATTCAGTTTTGAACAGCAAGAGAATATGCTATGCATAACTATGAGAATTGTGTAATGCATAAATGGTATAAATTCATTGGGCCATTGAATGGTGATGCTGCTGAAAATTAGATACAGATTTAAAATGATAATTTCTCATACGTGAGAAATTTAAGGTTAAATCTGTACATACTTGTTAAGTCTGAATTATTCAAATGATATAATGGTGTCACCAGTGTAGGAACAGGATAAAAAAATGAATTATGTAATGTGAATAAATATGTAGGAATAGAACAGAAAAACAATATATGTAATTGGAATACATATTGGCTCTGGGTGTCCATGTTGTCTAAATTGCTTGCCTTTTTACCAGGCACAGCCATCTCACCTCTTATTGTATGCATTAAAGCCTTGTACTTGGCCAATTTTGGTTATGTGAGAAAGCTTGCCAGTAGCTCCCCATGGGTCAGGTGTTCTTACCAGGGTTTTCAAAGATTCTTCACCAGTTATACTGGCCACCATATATAGCCCATCTTGCACAGAGAAATGCCAATAAAGCCAAAACAATAACATGTGAATATATAGCTAGTGATGTGCCCTAACATCTGTCTCTGTGCAAAGCTAAGTACACCACTCTTTCGAAAACTCATGCCCTAATAACTTACCAACCCGCTTAAAACGTGAGGTCAGGCATGGATCCCAATTGGTTAAAGTAGAAAATACCAAGAAATTGACTTCTATTTGTCAAATGTGAAGAAAATGGTCAGCATTGGTAAATGAATTCTTGATATATTTCTCGTCAAAAATGGTACATAGGATGGGGATATTGAATCAACACTATAAAAATCTCAACTTTCAATTTTCTTTCCAAGCAACATTCTTATTACACCGTGCATAACAAAATTCAATGAAAATATCACTAATGCCTACTAGAGGCAGCACACTTCAATAAATAAATAAATGTCAGTTAAATAAAATGAGTGAAATTCATTAGTTTTATCTTTTAGTTTGGTGTAAGTGTATTCATTAGGCCTGTACCGAGTTTTCGCTTCAGCCCCAAATATTTTCTAAACTGAGATATTCATATTTGGCCAAATAGTATGATGCAGCCGAGTACAAATAGTACAGTTAGGTCAATCTTCGTGAACAGCAAACTCATTGTAGTTGGAAAAGAGTACCTTAATTCTTATCGACAACAATTGAACAACTTTCAGAATGAGAATGTATCCCAAGAAATATTAATCCAGTGAAATGGTGGTAGACCAATGCTGACAGATTTCCCTTACTTCAGTTTTTGTGCCCTATGTAGCAGTGCCACTAGCAAGTCTCCCATGTGAACATATTTTCATTGCTGCCAGCAACACCTTCTCAGACAACAGATGTTGTATACTGGCAGACATTGTTGAGAGACTCATTTTTTTTCTTCTTCATAAATCTAATGTATTCTTCATGCGTCAGTAACTGTTGGACTGTTTTTGAAAATTTGAATCTTTCTATTCATTAATTAACATATAAAGCATTATCAAGTCATTTAACTGTAGCACTTTGATATTTTGGTAATGCCTTAGTTACTTTTAACCTTAATAGTTACTTTATAATTAATTAAAATGTCATTAGACCTGCTGAAAAACATATTTTTTATTTTGGAGCACTCAGTCACTATTTGTATTCGTATGTATCCGAATGTTTATGGGTCTCTATCCATATTCAGCTGAATAATTAAAAGCACTATTCGGTACAGCCATGGTGATCATTATAAATGCAGTGTGCCCTCATGTGTTCAGACATGAAATATGTTTATCTACCATTGACAGCTATGCCCGTGAAAGCTTCTGATTAAGTGCAGACTGTGTTTTGATATCTATTTGGCAGAAGTATCTGTTCTATTGTTGCACCAAATTAAAAATAGACCTGCTTTGTGTTGTCATGTTAATTATGTTTTTTGTACCAAATATGGGGTGTGTGCAATAATAGAAAACTTAAAAGGAGTGTAAATACTACTTGCATAAGAGGTCCTGTCCCCATTTGTGGGTTAGATCAATTCATTTCATTTGATCAATCGAATTGTTTGTGTTTGAATCAACAACTAGTCTAATTCTCTGCTTTATTTGCTCCTTTTGTTGCAATATAGGGTCCTTACAAAGCAGAAAACCAAACTTAACAATGACAACAAAATGCAGTGATGTAATACGTAAATGTTTTCATATACACGTGAAGGTTGTTGAAATGTTAATGATCTTTGAGAGGTTGGCATCTTGAAAATAAATGTAGTTGATAAAGAAAAAGAAATAACTGTTATAAAAGGCAATTTATTGACAGTTAGTCCCAACACAGTTTATAAAACGAGTATTTAGCCATTAAACAGAAAATTTGCTCCACACTCCATCCCTGCAGTTTTCTCAATGTTCATACCATCTCTTATTATTTGGAGATCCCTTAGTAATTTGTGTCCTTGCTTTTTGCCCATCTGGGTATGGAGTTTATCACCAACCTGAATCTGGTATGACTTCCTTGTGTTTATGTAATTATAACCCAGTGTTGGCATCAGCATCAATCTCCACACATGTAATAGCATGTACAAAATGTACAACATCACTTATCCAAGTCATTTTAACTACCTAGGTACTAGGTGGTAGTTTGGAGTTGGTTTATAGTATTCACCCGCTGGGGAGGAGACTTTGTATGCAGTGTATAAAATATTTGTACCTTTTTGGTTACTTTGTTCTCTCTACAAACTAAATGGTAAGCTATTATACTTCCCCAGTGTCAACTTCTTTATCAGCACATATAAATTGTATATACACATATGAACAGCCCAAATGCATTCCATCCATTCTCTCTTTCTTGGTCCTAAGCAAGAGTTTGGAGTGGATTTTGTAGTAACTATCCTCCAGAGAGGGGACCAAGAGTGTTAACTTATCTATACACATACATTACTTATACATTGATGGTTAAGTGCATTCAGTTCATACCCAGTTTCTAGTACACTTTAAAACATACTGTTATACCTGGAAGCTTGCGATGTTGTGTAGGGGATGCTTCTAAGTGAGTACTACACTGGTCTGTCACTTCAGTGTAGGTTTCTATGACCAATATTTCATGCTTCACTGATTTGGGTTACATTTTGTTTGAAGTTTATCAAGTTCTATTGATAATTAATTTATCAAACTATAAGATTGTATGGATCTATTTTAGTACCACGCCCCTATTATAAAGCAGGTCACTGTGATCAACATATATTGTTTTACTGGCTTGGATTAAGAGATTGTCTTTGGCTCAAGACACATAGGTTTCTTGCAACATGTTTACGATACTTCTACCTAGAAAAATCTAGCTTCAGGGGCTGAACAAAGATAAAAAGCACATTTAATAAACAATCATTTGGGGGGGTCTTATTTTTGTGATACAGCCTTCAGCATCAGATGTTCATTAACAATTGCTGTTTGCAATATGACCACCATCACTAAAATAAAACAAACTTAAAACAACTGCTTTAAGAAAAGCCTGATCAGAATTTTGATCAACTTTGACAAAAGCATTATAGTATGAAAACCTTTAGGGTTTATACAAATGATGCAGATCCATCATCAAATATGATAGCCATTAGCAAACATAGAAAAACACGTATGTTGAAATTGTAATTGCTAATTTTATTTTTGTTTTACAAAGATGATCTGACCACTAGCAGCCGCACTTGTTACAGAGCATCCCAACAGTTTTGTAATATTTGTGTAAAATTTAACTGGCATCAAATATTGCCACCGCTACTGAAATAGAGAGAACTTCTGAAAAACCAGAGAACAGAATTTGATCAAATTAAAGCATTCTGGCATGAAAGCCTTTCAGGTTTGTATAAATCATGCTAGTCTGCTATCAGACACGGACACTGTTACTAAAATAGAAATACCTTAAAATTACTTCTTCAAAACTACTGAAAAGAATTTGACCAAAACTTGAAGAAAAGTTGTCTGGCATGAAGATCTTTTCTTTTGTACAAATGATGCCAAACCACTAGAGATGTGCAGTATTACCGGTATACCACTTTATCTTTTCCCCCTTTACTTTTTCACTGTACCGGTATGTCATCCATAGTTGGATGTCTGATTGGTCCTAAATGAAAATTGTGCCAATTTCATGTCCCTTAACCAATTCAGCACTGATCCCATCTGTAGGCGTGATGAGGCTGTACTCTACTTCCGAGCTCTGCAGCATCAAGGTCATTTAAGATACACCAGCGTGGGTGGTATTTTAAAAAAAGAACACAGATATAGCTCTAAAATGATACCAAATAATCTGGAACTTCTAGTTGCACTACAAAATACAGAGGGAAAAACCTAAATTTTTGGACCCGGTTTTTTCCCACCCAAAATTCGCTCGAGGTCGGAATGTGATTTTGGGTCTGGATTTTAGACCTTTTGGCCTCAGATCTAAGGCATACCAGTCTTAACTGCACACAGACAGGCAATTCTTTGCAAAAACTAGGATAAGGTGGGCATTTGGAATAAATTGCGGTCTCCATACGAAAAATGACGAGTCCATTAAGCAAAAAAAAAAAATAACTCCAACTTTTACCCTTCTGCTGATGTGCAAGCAAAATAGCCAATGGAAAACGATGTTTCTACTACAACTAGGCATTAGTCTCATGGAAAATTTATTGAAAGCCAATGTATTATGATGTATTCAGAAATAGCCCCCCCAAATGTCTTTCCTACACACATTTCAGGCAAAACAACAAAAACCTCTGGGGCCAAATGAGTTAATGGGAGAATTTTGGTGACATCACCAAATCTGAATATTACTTATTTATTTCATCATTTGTGCATCATTATTGCAGATAAGTTACAAAAAGAGCCATTCTTTGACAATTTCTAAGAAATTTCCATAAAGTTGATCATGGCAGACATCCATAGTTGGATGTCTGGTTGGTCCTAAATGAAAATTGTGCCAATCTTATGTCCCTTGATACCTCCATGCCAGTCTTATGTCCCTTAATACCTCCATGCCAGTCTTATGTCCCTTATGTCCCTTAATACCTCCATGCCAGTCTTATGTCCCTTGATACCTCCATGCCAGTCTTATGTCTCTTAATACCTCCATGCCAGTCTTATGTCCCTTAATACCTCCATGTCAGTCTTATGTCCCTTGATACCTCCATGCCAGTCTTATGTCCCTTAATACCTCCATGCCAGTCTTATGTCCCTTATGTCCCTTAATACCTCCATGTCAGTCTTATGTCTCTTAATACCTCCATGCCAGTCTTATGTCCCTTAATACCTCCATGTCAGTCTTATGTCTCTTAATACCTCCATGCCAGTCTTATGTCCCTTAATACCTCCATGCCAGTCTTATGTCCCTTAATACCTCCATGCCAGTCTTATGTCCCTTAATACCTCCATGACAGTCTTATGTCTCTTAATACCTCCATGCCAGTCTTATGTCCCTTATGTCCCTTAATACCTCCATGTCAGTCTTATGTCCCTTAATACCTCCATGCCAGTCTTATGTCCCTTAATACCTCCATGCCAGTCTTATGTCCCTTATGTCCCTTAATACCTCCATGTCAGTCTTATGTCCCTTAATACGTCCATGCCAGTCTTATGTCCCTTAATACCTCCATGCCAGTCTTATGTCCCTTAATACCTCCATGTCAGTCTTATGTCCCTTAATACCTCCATGCCAGTCTTATGTCCCTTATGTCCCTTAATACCTCCATGTCAGTCTTATGTCCCTTAATACCTCCATGCCAGTCTTATGTCCCTTGATACCTCCATGCCAATCATGTCACTTAATACCTCAATGTCAGTCTTATGTCCCTTAATACCTCCATGCCAGTCTTATGTCCCTTGATACCTCCATGCCAGTCTTATGTCCCTTATGTCCCTTAATACCTCCATGTCAGTCTTATGTCCCTTAATACCTCCATGCCAGTCTTATGTCCCTTAATACCTCCATGCCAGTCTTATGTCCCTTAATACCTCCATGTCAGTCTTATGTCCCTTAATACCTCCATGCCAGTCTTATGTCCCTTATGTCCCTTAATACCTCCATGTCAGTCTTATGTCCCTTAATACCTCCATGCCAGTCTTATGTCCCTTAATACCTCCATGTCAGTCTTATGTCCCTTAATACCTCCATGCCAGTCTTATGTCCCTTAATACATCCATGGCAGAAAGTTAGAAAATTTTGTTATTGCTACTCCTTCTGATTGGAGTCAAATCAACATGGAGATTTCACTAGAAGTCTTGTTATGATATACAGTTGGATCTAAATGAAAATGGGGGTTGTCCAAACAACAGTGCCCATCTTATAAATTGTATTTCTACTCTGCCAAATAGTCATATCAACATGGACATTTCACCAAATTTTTTTATATATCTACTTGGTCCAGAATGAAAACAGTGCTGATCAGAAATCCAATGTGGCAGCCATCTTGAAAATCTTATGATTGCTTTTCCTCTAGAATGGAAAGTTATAAACATGACGTCTTATTTAGTTCCAGTCTATCATCTGATATGGCCACTATGGCATTTAACCTGAAAATCTCATTATCATAACTCATCTTAAATGGAAAATTGGCATGTGATTGTCGCCATATTAGTGCTTAAAATATCAAGTTGGTATTGATGAAAATTGTACCACATGGCATCCATCTTGAAAATCTTGTTATTGGTACTTCTCCTAAATGAAAGTTGTATCAACATGAGGTTTTCGCCAGAAGACTGATTACGATATCTAGTTAGTCCTGAATGAAAATGGTGCTGATCAGACCTCAGATGTGGCTGCCACAATGAACATATACAAAAAAAGTCTGAATGGATGGTCATATCAATAGGGGTTTTTCATCAAAACTCTTCTAATGGTAACTGGTTTGTCCTAAACGAAAATGGTGCTAATTGTACACCCCCTATGGCTGTCACAGTGGCTATGAAAATCATGTCAATTAAGATTATCCCAGACGGTTTCAACACTCATTAGTTCATCTAAACAATCTTATCTTGAAATCCTGGAAATTCATTTCAGAGTGACGGTCCATTTATTTTTATTTTTTTCATTACGTCTTTTATATCCTGGTCCAGGGGGTTAACATTTTGTAGATGAAGAAAACTTTGGTCTCTATATATTTTGCATGATAATTAATATTTATGATGGCTGCTGGAGACTACAATCAGCTTGTAGAAGTGAGAAAAATAAATCTAGATTATCATATATATATAGAGATAGAGAGAGTCAAGGATTCAGCCAATGTGGGTATGTGAGAAAGCTTGCACAGACCCAGATCTGGGTCTGTTCAGTTGCGGTTGGACTTGTCTTACAAGCAAATATATATGGTAAATGTTCTGGTGTTCTGCTACCAAGACATAATATTGTAGATAATACTTTGGAATTTATATAGCTAGTTTTTGTACGTTTTTGGTCATTATTTATAAAACTTTGAGTTTGAAAGAACTCCATGTCATTACTCCACAGAATTTAATCCATATCATATGCAGAATTTTTGTTTGTAACAGTAAAAAAAGAAGGGGCCAATACTTTTTGTACGATATAAAATAAATTATAACAAAGATGGTCTTTTTGAAATCATTACCTGGTGTACATTATACATTATAAAAATTGAATTAAGGAGCAAGTGCAATAGCATCTTTGCCAAATGGTCTTTAGGGGGAAAAAGACAAAGATATTTACTATTCTCATTTTTATTCTTTATGGTAAATAGATGGCATTTAGATCATTTGTATCATTAAAATATTGCAGTTTAAATGATGAAAACAAATAACTATGCTACTGTATCAAAACCATCTAATTAAAAGAATGTACTTGTAAACAGAAATCTTATCACCAACAGGGTCACAATATGCAGACTGGTATGGTGAAAGTTAAATAATTCAATCGATTTGGAGTAGCCAGCAATATGCAGACTGGTATGGTGAAAGTTAAATAATTCAGTCAATTTGGAGTAGCTGGCAATATGCAGACTGGTATGGTGAAAGTTAAATAATTCAGTCGAACATGAATATTAGGTCACGCTTCTCCTTTATGAGCACCATATCAGTTTTCATGTGTAGGTGAAACAGTCCAACATATTAAAAATGCAACAAATTCCTTAAACTAAAGAGACACTCAGAAATAAGGTCACTGTGATCTGCTTTTGATATCTGCTTTTGGTACAACTCTGCTGGGGATAGAACCCATAACCTTCCGCATCCGAGGTGGATGCTCTAACCACTAGGCCACCGGAGCAGTCTCTTAGATATTGTTGGAGTGTTCATCTTTATGTGTACCCACATTTGTTTTCTTGAGTTTATATAAAAGTCATTCAAGCATGAAAATTTTGTTATGATGACCTAGTTTTATATGCTTGTGTTACTCTACTTCACATTCATGCACATAGCAATTTTTATGAATGTAGATGAAGTGGATCCAAGATGATGTGTAACAAAGCTAGAAAATAACAAGTCACTGGTGAAAATTGGTTAACACTGACCTAATTTTGGTATCACTTTTCAGTATATAGGTGAAACAAGGTCAAAGGTACATTTGGTACAACAAAGAAACAGCTAATCATACCAAGGTCACTCAAGCATGAAAATTGGGTCAATGACCTAGTTTTGGTATTGCTGATTTATTCTCCCCAATGAGCATCCGCACAGTATTTTTCATTTGTCTTGGTGAAATAGAGGGGGCTTTAATGAACAAAATGATTTAACTTGCACAACTCTTTATGATAGCATATCTGCTCCTAACGTTGCTGGCAAGGGAATAATACAATGAATATTGAAAAACCATTTAGGCTGCAGCAAAATTTAATCTTGTTAACGCTAATGCATTTGGATAAAGAAACAACTCAGTGACCATATTTTGCATGATTTATAACTTTATTTTTCAATATAGTTATTTAGAAGTAGTACACATTTCTAATGCAACTGATCCTTCGAGTACATCATGTATACCTAACCATTCATAACACTGTGGCCTTTTTCTGTGCGCCCTCATATGACCTAGCATACTGAGTATATGTCAGTTTAGAAGAACAGTGTGCACACAACATGTTGGCAAAGTGTTTACATTGCAAGGAAAGTAAATTTTGCTCTCTTATTCTACAAAAAATAATTTAAACCACTAACACCCAAAGCATTGTCATTTCCACTGTCAAATATTCTAGCTCTTGCAGAAATGTTTACCACAAGATTGTAAACAAAACTTATGCACCATCACATCTTAAATCTACAAGCTATCCAGCCTTATGATATATATTGGAAAAATTGCCACAACCAATACAATTTTCAGATGGCATTTCATCAAAACAATAATTTGGCAATTAAAAATTATTGCAGCTTCTTTTTCTTTTTTTTTCCCATAGGTATGCTATGGTTAGGTGGTGTGCCCACTGCCTCAAGGTCATTATGGTGACAAGGAAAAATACAATACAGTGACCTGGTTAACACAGGATCTACTTAAGACAATTTAATGAAACTTGACCCAAGCATATCATCATACTGTGTACAACAGCCATGGGAATGGTGCTAACTATTGGAAAACAAAAATGTTGCGATTTTTTTCATTCAAGGTGTGTGAATAATTTGACAGTATGAAAAAAGCACTTGGGTTTTGTGATGCAGCACAAGAAGGTTATTTTGTGCCAAGGGCAATTGAGGTACAGTGTCTTGCATAAGGTCACCCCATGGTAGCTGACCTGAACTAAGCTGATGGTAGGATCTTAACCTGTGCTCTTTTGGTTGCATTTTTTGCCTGCTAACTACTGAGGCACTGTGAGTTTAGAAAAAAAAATGCCAATCAAGCTTCAGGTGATGTTGAGTCCTTTCTCTGCCATCCAATTGTGCACGCACTGTACTTTCATGGAAGAATGTTCAAGTATAATTATACATTCATCTTCACACGCTAATTCAGTATCACAAAATGTCTGATGTGTTGGCTTATCAAAGGTTCATTTGTACAATTTGTTTGATGGGACCTTTAACAAAAAAATCATAAAGGCAGATGACCACTTAACACATTAACCCCTAGCGATGACTTAACGGGGCAGGAGGTAGTAGCCTACTGCCAAGCTCTGTAGCATCATGATCATTCAGGATACACTAAAGTGGGTGGTATTATAGAAAGGTAGAAAGATGTAGCTCTACAATGATACCAAATAATCTGGAATATCTAGTTGCACTACAAATTACAGATAAAAAAACTCATTTATTGGACCCGACTTTTCTACCCAAAATTCGCCTGTGGTCGGAATCTGATTTTGTGTCCGGATTTTAGACTTTTTGGTCTCAGATCTAAGGCAAACCGGTATGAACTGCAAGCAGACAGATGAGCCTTTGCAAAAGGTAGGATAAGATGGGCATTTGGAATAAAGAGTGGTCTCCATACAAAAATAATGGCTCCATTTAGCAAAAGAAAATTTAAAATTTACCATTCTGCTCATGCGCGAGTCAAACAGCCAATGAAAAAAGATGTTTCTAACACAACTAGGCAGTATGTTATTGAAAGATCACCAGGGATTTGGTGTTTTCGGATCTATTCAGAAATAGCTTTCAAAACACGTTTCTTACTCGATTTTCAGGCGAAAATGACAAAAAGCTCCAGGGGTTAATGTGTTAATACAGGTTTGACTAATAACACAAGCCGCTAATACAAATGAGTATAGGTACATGGATTTGATGTACACCATGCTGAGCCACATACAAAGGTATTTATATCATTAGCATAAAAATTTGAACATGGGCAAAAAAATGTCCTGTAGTGTCTACAATTGTGGTTGAATGAAACATGATCAGCATTTATAATAAGGAGCAGTCTGACTTGCATTTCAAATTTAATCTTCCAGGTTTTTTTTGTTTTCTTTCTAACAATGAAAATGTATGGTAAAACATTTTTTTTAAAAAGTGGATATGATGAGACCAAGTGAATAGATGATGAAGATTACCCAGATGCCCAAGTGGCACTACAGATGTCTACTGAAATACAAAAAAAAATGTCAATTTAAAAAATAGATATTATGCAAGCTGAATACATGTAATTTAGAACGATTTTGTTTCTTTGGCAGTAGAGTATTATTACTTAGACTAAAAGTAGAAATTTTATCGTGGCAATTTCATTCAATCCTGAACAGGAGATAATGTCATTATCTTTCATTTTGACAAAGTTCTCTTCTACCTTTTCATGCATAAGAATGTTGACACATTTCTCTGCTTGACCTGAATCTTATCCCATGATATATACTACAGAGTCTTTTGGTGAATTATCAAGCATTCAGCAGATAAGGGTGAGACTGGATGAAAAATGAACCCTTCACTTGCATACCGTATGTGGGGAGAAAATTTAACATTTGAGCCTTGATCATACATATTACCCATTGTTCTACACATAAACAGCATGGAGTTTTTAACAACCAATCATGCTCTGTATTATAATTAACTATCACTAAACATTTTATGATTAGTGTACGATATACAAATAATACAGTGAAACAAGCATAATACATTGAAACAAATGTAACACAGCAGAAAAGAGTCTGTGCAAGTGTTACATACAAGTTTTTAACTTCTTTAATTAGACTCTACATGCACGTTCAATATTTATTGTAGACACTATTCAACTATAATTGTATTTACTTGTGGTTTTTAGCATTCACCAAACTGCTAACAGCACAGACCTAGATCTGCCATGATGTAATGCTGGTGTCTAATGTATCAGCAAATCAGGGTCTATGATGCCTGTTCTAGTCCGACATGATTTCAAGCAAAAGGCATGGACATTGATACTACAGTACATTAAATGATGGCACATTTGGGTCAATACTGTTTGCAATTAAATGCAAGTTGTACAAAATAAATACAATACACTTTGGTCTAATGCCCAACACAAATTATGTATTTGGGAAACAAACTAATAATATACAGTACTTAATAAAACATAGCAAAAAAAAGAGACATACCTAATACTGACATTCATAAGGTAATTCCAAGTTAATATCAAATAAAACAGTACCACTGTTTACTTTGTCTTAAAACAACAATATTCATAACACATTTTAATACATTTTACACCATATAATAGCTCCAGATTTATTTTAAAGTTCTTTGTCTTCCATGTAGTATGAAACTGTTTTAATTTCCAAGACATCTTATTGGAAGCTGTGATGTTATTTTTCTTTCATGTTGCAATCAGAAATCACTTAAGGATCCAAATACACATTTGGATGAAATGTGTAGAGTTAAATATTTATTTTCAAAAATGGAAAAATATATCAATTTCAATGTTTACTCATTTCTAATTATATAATTTTTAAATCACAATACACCCAATTATTTGGCACTTCGCTTTAGACACCTGTTTCTTTTATGCTACATAATATGCATGATGTTTGTGAATACACACCAAAGCAACTCTTCTGTGGAATATATCCAGTATTCCCTCATCATAATGTTGTCCATGAGTCAGAGGTACTGCTTTATAATAATGTACATAAGCCATACAGATTTACCACTACACAATAATGTCCGACCCATGACCATTCATACCTTATAACAGGACCTGTTATAATTAAGGAAATTATAGTAAGAGAGTGCTGTATTAACTTTTTCATTTACATATGATTTAAGTCATGACGGTTCTACCATTATAATTTAGCAATATACTGTTAAATTTTATTCCAAAAGGTCATAAGTTCAATGACTATATCAAATTATTTATCTTAAATACAAATTAGTTCTATAAATAAACCGTGTAACACACTTTGCAAACTTTATCTAAAATATACATTTTTAATGCAGTTTGCCATTGTCTGTCATATTAAAGTGCAGATTTAATCAATGGACAAATCAAAACAATCTCTGCAATAATTTGTTAAAGCATATAAATTATAACGAGATACAGTATGCATTTCATAATGGCACTTTGCAATGAAAATAATTCTGAGATAAATTAGTGTACATTCATATAAAAATGATAGCAAGCAAGAACAGTAATTGTAAATCAAAGCACAACCCATGAAAATAAAAGGGATTCTTGAAGATTTTCTTTAGGTAAAATTTGATAAGAAAACTTAGTACATCTATCACTAAGAATTGGGGTAAAATTGTACAAACAACAAAATATCTGTGGAACACATAAAAAATTAGTCAAAATAGTTCAGATATTTATCTTAGTGAGATCTGTTTCCATAGACATGTATAATGATTACATTTATGCAATGAACCAATAAATCTAGTCACAATGACTTAAATTTCTCGACCTTGAGATTTATACATTTTTTTTCTCACTGAAATACATGCACTCCATTTATTGCTGTACATTAGCACAAACCCACTGTTATCACTTTATGTCTCGATCTGGAGAGGCAAATTAATTTATTCTTCACTGTCCTTGAGAAAATGATATGTTGGAGATTCTTCTTTACCCATGAAATCAAATGGTCTACTCCCAACCTGGCTGAGACAATGAGACAAGGAACTAGTATCTTGACAGAGGTTGCAATGTACTGTTTGCTGAAAACCCAGGACAGCTTTGCACCCATTGAAATGTACCAAATGAGATTGATAATGAGTTTAACTTCAAGTACTTATTTATCAAGCCTTAATGTAGGTTCCTTATTAGATAATACTAATATCCAATTTGCACATTTTTTCATTGGTAAAAAAAACATCAGTCCTGTTGGGCATGTTTAGCACATATAATGACCTTTGAAGGATTTCAAGACAGATCAATAAATAGATAAGATTAAGAAAAGAGAACATAAGAAAGACACACTGAATAGCCAGGTCTTAAACAGCAACCTATGGGAAAATTTTCCTCATTATTCTTTTTAATGTTGTTCCCATTGCTCAATCAATTTAATTCTAAAATAAATGTTCAATCTATATTCTTAAAAATATTCATAACTTTTGTAGATTCTTTTTTGGATAAGAAATTTTTTCAGGCCATAGGCACAATTTCCTACTAAAAAAAATCACTACATAAATTTATCATTCAGAAATTCTGGTGAAAAGGGTTTCATTCATAGCTTCCTTCCTTCAGTCTATTTTTATTTCTGTTTACATTCGGTAAGGAGGCAGCTGGAGTCTGTCATCTCCAAAATAAGAGACAACAGCCAAATACAGAAAGTGTAAAACCAATAAACCCTTACACATCACCTTTGTTCAAAGACTAGTGATACATTTTACATTTAAACACTGTATTTATTATCAAATGTGTACAAGTTTTAGCTCTCAATTCGGTACTATTGCAGAATTTTGCAGAGCGTTTTTTGAAAAGTTGGAACCAACAAATATCTTAAATGAAACAGTGACTACTGTGTTGCTCCATTAACTATATTTGGATGAGTGAGTGAACAAGTGAGTGATTTGGATTTTTAACATAGCTATAACAGTTTTTCAGTCATATTGCTATGAAGTCTGCATTGTAGCAGTTTACAGTGATGTCTAGCACTGGGGCATCATGACGCAGACATGTAGCATGATGATCCCACCCAGTCACATTATCATGATGCCAGGCTGACCAGTCCTAACACTAACCTCTTAATGCTGAGTGTCAAGCGAGGCAGCTGTTAATACCATCTTTACCACGACCTCCTGCATCCGAGGAAGACATTTTAACCACTAGGCCAATCTTTTCTGATTAATAAATTGCTACGCACCCAACCCATGCACCCCTCCCCCCACCCAAAATGGGGGGAGGTGGCTTACAAGATTGTTGATTATTTCAAGCATTTATCCTAGAATTAATTTTGTAATCAATATTGTGGCTTTATCCAATTCTTAAAGTGAGAGATAACAGCCAATTTAAAGTTACAATGGTAGACACAGCACATTTAATATTTGTTTAACAAAACTGCTTCATTTGCAAGACCAAAACATTTAAGTGACTACTTAAAGAGTTAAGAAACCATTGTTGGGTTAGGAAGTACATGGCTGCTTACTGCAGAAAGTGGGTGACCATTTAATATATATTTGTTATATAGGAATTCCACAGCGGGAAATGGAAACTGTCAATGAAAGCTGGTCACCATTTGTGCTGGTTTGACTAGTTAACTCTCTCTCCTACACACCACACACACAGTAAAGGAGGAAATTATATATTGCAGCATCAAGTTGGGTCCTCAGGCATAACTGATACAGCCAAAATATAAAGTGTAAATCAAATTACCGATATATCGCCCCAGTTCAGACTCTCATGAAACACTGGTCATATGATTCATTTGCTTTCAGATATTCACAAGTTCTGATCTATTTTTGTGTTCTTATAAAACTTTACTTAGCCTTACTTAAACGTTTTTAAAAAAAAAAATCAAAATACAAACTGTTCTAACAACGTCGGTCCATTATCTTTTCTAGGATTAAAACAACTAACCTGATGATTGGAAACCTGTGGAGAAGTGTTAACATTTTATCTAAAACATGGAGATCTCACATGTACTATATACACCTGCTTACATGTCAGAGCCAACTGCAAACTTCATAGACCCAGATATGTTATTGAATTTTGCTCTTGCAGATTTGAGTCTATGCAGTTTGTAAGGATTAATAAGTAGAACAAACAATATAGGCCCTGATATAGTGGTGCATCATGTGATAGCACTCGGGGTCTATAATGTCTGCTGTTAGAGTGGATATACAAACGAAGTACAAACAGTACCATTATAAGTATCCATGACCACAGCTCAAAATGCATTTTTGCAAATAGATTTATGCCATACTGTTTTTTCTTTCTTTTTTAAAGGTGTATTTAAATTTAGAGTTTTAGACAATACATCAGAATGATCTTGTTGTTGTTGTTGTTGTAGGGTTTAATGCCATTTTTCAGCACAAGATAGGCTATACATGGCGGCCAGCATAAATGGTGAAGGAAAAACCTGGGAAAACCCCCACTGATGGCGTAGCTTAGTGTACAAAATAAGCTTCATGCAAATGACATGAACCCTTGTATAGGTAATTAAAAAGTCAGTAAATATATACAGTACACCATGCAGGATACCTGCTGCTATAATTACTATTGTTAAATTAATAGAGATGAAACTACATTGAAAAAATCCTCAGATTCATAAATATGTCCCAGTAAATAGAGTAAACATTATTTTATCCTTGTTTTATTAGATGTCAAACATTATTTTATAATGAGCAAGACATTTTTTTTTAAATTTCTGTAATGTGCTAGTCTATTAGATGAATTAAAAAAAAGCCAATTTAGAAATAAAAGGGAAGAGGATATTCACCCCATATACAAATGGCTACAGGCAGAAACTAGGGATTACAAACTACAATACCAGATCGATTTCTGAGGATTAATTTATCTTAAGACCTTATCAGTATTCAGAAACGGCCAATTGCATTGGACCACTTGGCCACTAAGGGCCCTACACAGCTTTTATACTTTAGAAAGGAACAATAAGCATGACATATTAAACATAAAAGCTCTGTATAAGCATGCATCAATATAGAGACTTTCCCAGCCAGCTTTACTGGTATGTCATATGAACTGCAAACAGACAGATGAACCTTTGCAAAAAGTATAGGATAAGATGGGCATTTGGAATAAAGAGTGGTCTTAATTCAAAAATAGTGGGTCCGTTAAGCAAAAAATTTTTTTAAAAAAATCTCCAACTTTTACCCTTCTGCTCATGTGTGAGCCAGATAGCCAATGAAAAACGATGTTTCTAACACAACAAGGCAGTATGTTACTGGAAGATCACCTGGAAGCTGGTGTTTTAGGATTTATTCAGAATTATCTTTCAGATGAAGAAAAAAAAATAAAATCCAGGGGTTAATGTGTTAAGAAACAAAATTTGAGGCATCAACAGTAGTTCATAATAAATTGGTTCCACTTAATTTCCAAATTAAAAAAATATGATATTTAAATGCAGGTAGGTAACAGACCTCCATACTAGTTAAAGATCATAGTCCTAATACACGCACCTATTCGAATGCTGTCTCGAAACTAAAGCTCACTGGTGAATAATCATTTATTTATAAACAATCTCAATCTCCAACACTTAAAATCACTTACTATTAATATATGAGATCTACAATGAGACTCAGTCAAGAATACAAATGTAGTCACCAAAAATTTCAACAGAAGTCACTAACTGTCACGATCTGGATGGAATCGAGCAGATTTTGTCCTGTCTATCACTAAATCTGAACTGTCCTTTTCCGGCCGACTAATTTCTGTATTTGAAAAATGCACCGGGGATGGTGGTAAAGTGGGCGATAATACTGGCAAAGAAAGGTCAAGGTCTCTTTGGTCAACTTCCGGTATCAGCTGTTTTAATTTTGTCACTGCGTTAAGAAGGGCTGCACGTTCAATTTCCAGAGTCCTAATGTGAGACTTAAGGTTGCTTTCGGAAGTCTGATAGTTGTGAAGCATGCTCTCTATACTACGCTGCTGACTATGAGCTTGCTGAAGCTTCTCCAGGAGTTCCATATTTTGTTGCTTGAGACTGCGATTAATTTGCTCCAGTTTCTGAATAGTGTCCGACTCACCCTTGACAGGGGAATACATCATCTCTTCCTTTAGAACATGATATTCAACTTCGTAGGCTTGTAATTGCTTGGAGATATCCAAGAGAAATGCCTTAAATGAGAAATTTTGTTTATATAAAACTGTGTAAATTAGCATACAATTATTATATATTTTTATATATAAATAAATGGTCTCCTTAAGTGATCATCAAATATCATAACCCTTAGCTATATCAACAAAAATCTTTGAAAACTATTAACTATGTTAGCGAAAACACCAGGATCTAACATCAACAACAGAATGCATGTCAGGACTTGTGCTAAACACCAGAGATCCAATTAATGAAAATTAAGCCTTACTTGTTTTTGGTGGGGTTTTTTATGTTGGAGGTTCTACCCAATTACATTTGAATGATATGGCTTGCTATATCTCTCATTGTATTACACAAGCCAACAGGAACTGAAATTGGTCAAGAAAAGTATTCTACTTATTTATTGAATCAACTCAAGAGTCCAATTCACGTGAAAAACACAACACTGAAAGGACATGGCAGTACACAACACTGCAGTGAGTAAACCACTTCAACAAATGTAATGGAAATTAATACGCCATCTTTATTCTCATAATGCAAAATTTCTTGAATCTCTGATGCACATCAGAACTTGTAAATTTACAAGTGCCCTGAAGAGCATGTCCATGTTCAAAGCAGTGCAGTTGCCATTCATTTTATTGAACTTCCTTCTATATGTACCAGTAAAAATAAGCTATTTGTGTGATAGATGCCTGTGGATAATAATAGCATTTAACTTCATCAGCCTATTTGACACTTTTGATAATACAAACCTATCACAGGGGTACAGCTTATTCAAAGTTTGTTACATAATTAACGTAATCTTCCAACTGTCCTCATGTCATAAGAATTTTATAACAATAGTGAAATAACATCAATTTTATGAAGACAGTTTATTAAATTCAAATTATAACTTCTATATGAAATAAGCTCACTTTACAGTCTTATTAATGTCAAGATCTGCAGAAAAAGCAACATTTTAGTCAATTATGTGTTGCCAATAATAATGCCCTGATCACAATAACATTAGAAGCATGCTCCAGTACACCTTGAATCCAGCAATCATGAAAGATGAAAAAAAATCCATATTCTATACAGAAAAGTTCTTCCCAACCCTTCTCTCTAACTCCCTTTAACATCACTAGGTGGCTACAGTTGAGGGATACCTTAACAAAAATACTTGCAGGGAGGTATGGACAGGTTAATAGTAATTTGATTGGGTAAATATTGATGGCTGCCTATTCTGTGCCATGAAACCTGCTTGCATCATCAGGATCACCACATCCTCTAATCTGACCTGGAGAAAGTTCAGGTCCATCCAAAGGGTATGCAATCTGATGACCCTGCATGCTGAAGCTAGAGCTATCAAGAAACAGGTTTAATATGATAGCAGCTTTAAGGTGGTAGTTGCTAAGGGCTCAAACTGATTTGAATTGATCCATGACAGATCCCACCAGAAATTCCACAAGGGAAAACAAGGTTGAGATTTTGGTTAGTTCAAAACTGGGCAATAAGTCTGATAAATTCCTGTCATGATTTATATCTGCTCTACCATCATGCTAGAAATTCCACGAGGGAAAATGAGGTTGAAAGATTTTGGTTGATTCAAAATTGGCTAATAGGTCTGATAAATCCTTGTCATGCTCTATATCTGCTCTACTGTGATGTCTACATGTGAGAGAGACCATAAAACGGTAGCCTTTAAGGACAATGGGTGCCAACGTTTCTAAGGGTAAGAAAAAAAGTCAATTTTAGGATCGAGACACTTCAAATTGCACCAGTACTGGAAAACCTGCCACTTTCCCTCATACATCCTCAAAGTGGAGGGCCTTCAAGCTTTTGAGATTCTCTCCAAAGCTGAAATTCTTTTGTTGGCAAGGCTCTCCTGACAAGAGTCTGTTGTGAAGGATTAGCCTTTTGTGCATTGATGATGCGTATTGGTTTTGTGGGGGTTTTAGCACATGAAGGGCTATACAAGGTGGAGGAAGAAATTCAGAAGACCCCAGGAAGAACCACCAACTACTCTCAGACTTTCTCACATATCCATGATAGTTTAGCCGAGACTCTAACATATGTGGAAAGTGGAGAGTTTGGCAAGTAATTGGTAATGGCAATTATCTTAGAAAAGAGCCAAATGTCTAATGTGGGCAGTTAAATTCATATGGTCATGCCAGCTGAGAAAAATAGACAAACCAGTTTACACAGATCTGATGATTTCATCCCACCTTGTCTGAGGAAAAGGCCACCACCACAGAATTGTCTGACTCAACGACTATCATTCCATATACTTGGTTTTTTCAGGAATGAAACAGGTTTCCTATCACCTTCTTTTCTATGATGATGATGTAGAGAGGTAACTCTAGTGACCCTCATTCACCAATGATCATGTCAAAGTTGGGCAATATATGAGCTCCCCCCAACCATAAAAGCTGGCATCTGTATAAATCATAACTTCTGTCTTGAGTCATTGTTTCTTGTGCCAATGATTCGTGAAAGACCCCTATTTTTTTCAAGATCATGACTTTTGGTCTAGACACCTGGAAAAAGGGCACTATTGGACTAGCAGAGCTATTTGCAAAGGTGGCCAAGGAGAAAAAAAATCCAATGCCGAGTAGTCCAAAGAGTTGAAAAACTCTCTTGATAACCAAAAGTCTGATTGACCTTGACATATCCATTTGCAATATTGGCATGGCAATGTCCCATTGGCATTGGGTAGCAGAAACAGCCTGAAATAAAACCACAGAAGGTCCATTTGAAAAATACAACCAACATGCAGTTGTTGAGTACTGACCAGATCTCCTTCGTTAAAATTTCTGCCTTCTCCCAGTGGTAAATCCATCATGAAAGACAACTGGATTGGATAAATGAAATCTGAAGCCCCTCTTCAACAGCTTGGATCATTCTTCATTCTCAGGAAAAAGCAGGTTGTTCAAGTGGTAAGTCAATATCAGTTGCTAGGTGACTTGACAGAAATATTGTTTCCCTCATTTTTGCAAAGTTCCTTCCGAAATTGAGAATTATGTTGTCTACTGAAACAGGATTGAGAATGAAACTGTTGGCTTTCAGTGCTATTCATCCTGTCAGACTTCTAAAGACAATCTTCTCTATGCTGCAACTGAAACTGGTGGCAGGACATTTTTCTGTCCACTTTACTTTATAGAAGGCTGGTCTAAATCCACTGAAGCTTGGACCTTATAGGCCTCGTTTGCAGTTGGTACCTCTGGGCAAAATGAAATTGGCAGAACTCTGTAGATTTTCTCCATGGCAGTATTTCATATGCTCCACTGTAGGAGCAGCATCTGGTAAATCATCAAGGTTATTCCTGCAATCACTGCGGGAACTATCCTCATCAGATATTCTGTCAACATCACAACCTAGGGGGCTGGGACAAGGCTTTGCTATGATCCCCATATACTGTTTGATCCCTCCAAAAGCCACAGGCTATAAAGACTTGCTCCAGTAGTTGCATCAGCAACTGGGCCAGTGTCAGACATGCCATAATTATGTTGAATAGTTAGCTCAGCAAGTGGTTGGGCAGTTGGTATGGATGGCCTCTCTAATGAACAGATGGCCCAGTTTTTGCCTGGAGAGCCAGATCTGTAACCTCCTAGCTGATTTGTATGTCAAAATGAATCAATCAGCTAACCGGACCCACATACAGCTCCAAATAGCAAAGTACAGCCAGTTGGTATAAAGCTGCTGACCAGCTATCATAAGGTTGCTGAAGTTACAGAATTCTTTTCAATGATTGCTGAGTACAACTTGCTGGCTGGTACCCAGAATGGTGTTATATGGTCAAGTGACTCATATACATCTGAAAAATACACCATGCACCCAGACTTACAGGTCCTAGAGCCAAGCACAAGCATTGTGTGTGTGTGTGTGTGTGTGTGTGTGTGGAGGGTATATATACCCACTGGGCAGCCTAGAAGAGGGAGGAAAGTCAATCATACGTTCCAATTCAATGTTGCAGAAATAAGAGGGATGAGAAAGAACAAATTTACCCAAGGAGGGCAAATGTGTTGCATCCCGTTTTAATTGCCACATTTGTGACTGACCATGCCTGGTGAGAAATTTTGGGTGGCAAGTCAGCAACCCCTTGTTTTTCCATTTGAAGTTGCACTGATGTGTTGCTTGCTATTGTCACTGTATGCACCATGCTGGAAGAGGGAGGTACCATCAAAATATCTCCCACTACACTGTCTTGTGATATTGTCACAACTTAATACATTTCAAGCCACTTTTCCTGGACTAACTATGTCTCTCTTTATTCTTAAGTCCTTATCTAAGTACTGTAGCCCACAAGTTTTCTGACCATTCTTACAAAAAAAACCAGCATGTAGTTGTGTATGAACATCTTGTACATGCTAGTCATATCCCATATGTGTCTTCATTTACCTTAAATATTTTATATTTGTGTGCTTGATCGACATGGTCTAATTTCTGAAAGTACAGTGAAATTATTTTGGAGAAATAACAACACTAATTGTTCACTTGCTGAAATAAATGCTCATTAGCTAAATGTTGAAAAACTATAAGCAGTGTGCACAAAGACAACCAACAATGTGTACTAACTAAACTGTGTTGGGGCACATTACTGCAACAAGTTCACAGAATTAAAAATAATGATAGCAACACAAAGTATATATCTTTACAATCAATGCTATACTGAATTTGTCAACAGATGGTGTAAAGATACACAAGACTGACTTAGATTTCTTGACAGGTATGAAACATTATATATAAGCAGAGGCAAAACCCTGGTAAACAACTATATAACCACCTATGAGATAATGAGAACAGTTGGGAAATGATTTTTCCCTTTGTCTATATGGAATATAGAACAGAACGATCAATTTATTTGTCTTTTCATGACTGCTGGATTCACAGGGTAGTGGAGCATCTTACTATAATGAATGTGATTGGAGAATATACTTAGAGAAGAAATGGAGATCTGACTGAAACCAATATGACGTCATATTCTGCTGACCTTTCAATTTATTGATCAAATTACAGCTTTCTCATTTACAAAAGTGTAAAACTTAATTCATTAGAACATGTTATTTCTAATAACAACCCTCCCTAACATGAAAAGAAAATGCTTATTCTGATATGTTACTAAAATAAGTGGAACATAAATTCCAAATGTCAGCAAAACATGGATCATCATCAGTACCTGTCAGGTCGACTTATTATATATATATATCTTGAATTTAATTAGATTAGCTCCTTATAATTAGTGATGCTTACATATATATACACTAAAATACACAGACAGCAGATAAACAAGTAGGTAGACAGGTAGGTGGATAGGTAGGTTGATAGATTTAGGTCACCTGATTTATCACTCTTTCCATCTGAATCATACTCATCTCTGGAAGCGTAGTTTTTATAAACTCAATGATTGACTCAAAGGAATCACATTGCAGTATTAATTCTCTGTGGTTGCCTAGCAACTCTAATGCCACTTTGAAAATTACTTGGAGTCCTTGAATCAACAAGAGATCTGAAAAAGGATTAAAGGAAATTAAACATATCAGAATATAAAATGATGGCTTTTTAAAAAAATATTTCACACATAACTTTTATCCCCACAAGGCAAATTAAAACACATCACTAAATGAGTTTCTCAAGTGTTTCCTTGATTTTTCTACATAATTTTATGAAATCCATTGTATTAGGTACAAGTTCAGATGCAACAAGACAATCTTACTTATTTTAGCAACTAGTATGGACACAACACATAGGCACTCTCCTGGAAACAACACATAGGCACTATTTTGGACACAACATATAGACACTATCTTCTGCACAACTCATAGGCACTATCCTGGTCACAACATACAGACACATAGATACTCTCCTGGGCACAACATATAGACACTATCCTGGACACAACACATAGGCACTATCTTGGACACAACACATAGGCACTATCCTGGTCACAACATATAGACACTATCCTGGACACAACACACAGGCACTATCTTGGACACAACACATAGGCACTATCCTGGTCACAACATATAGACACTGTCCTGGACACAACACATAGGCACTATCCTGGACACAACACACAGACACTATCCTGGACACAACAAATAGACACTTTCGTGGACACAACATGTAACAAAATCATCTTTGGTTATGTGCATGTTCTCAATAGATGCATCTGAATTAAATGACTTGATATTTTAGTGCAATTAACCTTTCTGGAACTAGCTGAATCACATCTGTTTGCAAAAACCAAGATGCTGAACTGGATGCACATTTTATTTCCTATTTAGGTTTCAACACTGGTTACTGCAAAGTAGCATTTTTCACTGTCAACAAATACTCAGTAAAGTCACAGAAAAAGTATGAATGTCTTTTGTAGGGACTACAGTAAGATGCAATAATGACTGACTGGTCCAATTAGTGCAGTGACTGCTAAAATTGGCATTACTATCTAACTGTAGACAACTAACTCGAAACCTGTAGTCAATACAAGGTTAATAGGCATATTTGACAGTAAAATTGAACTGGATGTCAAAGTTATTAAAAGTCGCATAACAGACTAGGTCAATAATATATACCCCTTTAATAGGTATGATTGTGGCAAATAAATAAATTACAAATTTACAATAACTGTCAAATAGCATCTGTAAAACATGAAATTCTTGCAATAACTAGATCCAACATTAAACAAGTGCTTACAGCATACCTCCTGCTTTAACAGTGATAGTCTGACAAAGCCCACTGTTGACTATTGATCTTATGACTCCAAAATGAACAGGCCTCTTCCATGCTTTAAGTGCAAGCCATCTATAAATGTTTTGTTAAAGATATGATTATGAACTGCAATTTTTGTTCAGAAACCATTTCTCTTCTTTCAGTCACAGCGACTTTGACTTTCAGACTCCAAAATCAAACTGTTTTCTTCCTTACCCCAAATGCAACTTCTGATGGTGTTTAACTCTAGTTTTGTGCAGAAACCATTTTCTTCTTCACTCATATGACATTTACCACTGACCTTTAGACTTCAAATTTTATACAGTTCTTCCTTACCCCATGTGCAAGACATTTTCAATGTTTGGAAACTATACATAGTGGATAACTCAATTTATTGTGCAGAAACTGTAGATGGTGGAGAACTTGAGTTATCATATACAAACCTTTTTAGCCAGTGACATGTGACCTTTTTATTCTGCATTTAGCCAGTGACCTGTAATCTTTTGATTCTGCAATCATTAGAGTTATTTTTTAACCCTAAGTACAAGCCATACACAAAGTCTGGTGACTGTAGATGGTAGAAAACCTAAGTTACTGCATAGGAACCTCAAGTTATTGCACAGAAACTTTTTGGGTAACAGACAGGTGGATTCAAAAATGGTGATAGCTTTTAAAAGGCTGATCAGACAGACTCCATATTTTACAGGATGCAATATCTAATCATGACACAAAAAGCATACCATGTTTCATTAAAATATCTCAAAGTGTTCTGGAGTCATTAAGTAAAATTAAGTTTTATGGTTGGATGGTGAGATGGGTTGATTCCAGTATACTTACTTCCCCCTTTCATTTGTTGGGATGTGTGTGTGTGTGTGCTTGATTTGGATTTTTAATGTAGCTTTAACAATTTTTCAGCCATATCACTATGATGTCTGTAGTGTGGCAGTTTATAGTGATGTCTAGCACTGGGGCATCATCAGATATGTAGCATTATGTCCCACCCAGTCATATTATCCTGACACCAGGCCGACCAGTCCTAACACTAACCTCTTAATACTGAGCACCTAGCGAGGCAGCTGTTAGTACCATTATTATTACGTTTTTGTTATGACTTGGCCAGGGTTTGAACCCATGACCTCCCGCATCCAAGGTGGATGTTCTAACCACTAGGCCACAAACACGGTCTTTGTTGGGATATATTTGTCAGCTTTTGTTGCTCGAGGCAAAAATAGATACTTGTTAATGTATGTATCTGGCCAGTTTTTCTCCATATGCCAAGGCAGATGTAGCCATTTATCTCCATAAGATGGAATAGAAGGAAAAATTTCCACCATGTTAAATGCTGCAAAGTTTCTGGTTTTGGAAAATTCTGCACATTTAAATTTTGTGCCTTTAGCATTTGATGGGTCAGATTGTTTAACTCCATAAATTTCCAAAAGAAGACATTTTCACAACTTTCTACTTAACCATTAAAACTGCAAAAATAAAGCTATGCAAAAATGTCTCCACAAACAGTAAGCATAATGTTGCATTATAGTTTCATTTCTGATTGGCACAGTTCTGTACAGCTTTTAAAGCAAGATTTACCAATGAATATCTTGAAATTTGCAATAAAACTGTACACGTTTCTGTTAGTATTCAAACCAAACCATTCATAAAGTTATCATCCCAACACCTTAGCTTTACCCTTGGGAGTTGGATCCAAATTCAAAAAAGTTGTGTAAATCTCCAACTTTCCTCCAACCATATCTCAAGGTTTGAAATTCAAGGGTAAACAAGTGATATCTCTTATGAAAGAGAGACTCCTTGATTCACATTCAGATATTTAGTTAAACAAAAAGAATGTAAAAAAAACAAAGCTTTTGCAAAGATTGATCAATAACACAGTTCAGAAAATGTCCCATAAATAAGTATATCTAAAGCTATTCCTTAAGCATTCCATATATGTACACAGTAATCTAGAAAAAGTTATATCATATTTTGAAGGTATGCACTTATACAAGATTGCACACACACATGCACATGTGCATGCATGCAATTACACACACACATCAATTTGTTTTGATCAGAAAGCATACTTTTTTTAACCAAACACCAGACCTGGCATCTGTTCATGACCTTACCATACACCCTGGCAACAAAGCCAAGAGGAAACTGTGAGGCAAACAGAGTGAGAAACCAGGGTGCAGCATAAAGAGTAGGGGAAATCTCATGCTCCTCAAAATGATTGTACAGATCCCTGTAGTTGTCATGGATTAACCGTGTCAGTTGATACAGCTGGATCTGAAAATAGATAAAGTCTGTATCGATCTTGCACACAAAATAATGTTCTTCACATCCTCTAGGAGGTTCTGGTTTAACATGAATAATTAGAAATGTGGTTATGAAACAGAGATCCATGACAGACATGTGGAAAGAAATGTGTAAAGACACACAGGAAAACAAGGGTAATGTTTTATGCCCCTACTGCTGTCATAGTTGGGCATAAATGAAGTTTCACACAGTTCTGTGTCTCATCTATCTGTATGCCTGTCAGTATGACCAAAGTTTCTGACATTCAAACTTTAAATACAAAACTTCAGCATTGCTGATGCTTATGATGGCTTGGCTGATGCCAGAAAAGTGACTATTATAGTTCATCATAGTTATACAAGTAAGACAACAACAAAGGGTTACATGAAATAGTGTTTCACCTGAACTATTAACTGCCCCTCACCATCAAAAACATGGAATCTTACTGTTAATGGAAATGTCTCTGTTCAGAAAGTAACATAAATGTCTCATAATCTGTCAATGCAATTGGATAAAAACCACAGACCCTATTATAACAAATGAATGCATTGTCTCGTGACAGTTCATAAGTCATTTCTCATTGGCTACATATGTAATAATGTCAAGTTGATATCTATGTAACCATAGCTACAAGTAAATAAAGCCACATTGTTATCATGACCTTCTGACCCTGAAATGCACGCCACTAGACAATAAACTGAGAATAGTAGCAAAGTAAATTCAGTCAAACAAAAATATGTGCTCCAATTAATTTTTAAAAATTAAAGTATTTATTTGATCATCAATTTTAGTGAGGAATCAGTTTTTGATCATAATTTAAAAATTGAGAAGATGTAACTTTTCTTTTAAAAAAATGTTAAAATGGCTATAATTGTAATTTCTTACCTGTAGTGCAATCATGTTTGGACGGTACTGTTTCCTCAGGCCCAGGTTGAACATAAGATGCTTCCATGCTTCAAAGGCCATTGTCTCTTCCATCTATATTAATTTTAAAACAATCTATAATTAAGTACTTTAAGAGGTATCTACTTCAATAGATAAATAATTGCTTTCTATAAAACAAAGTGCATGACAAAAATAGCCTAAACAAAAACTTCATCTAGATGTGACAGATAAAGGGATGAAAGGAAAGACAGAATCAAAGATGGACCAACAAGGGTAAAACTACATGCCATTTCCATATTTATGTCTGGGCATACAAGTAAGAGTTTAATGTTGTTTTTTCTGAGTTTATTGTGGTATAAACTGTCAGTTGCCAACTCACACGGCAAATAATGCCCGAAGGGCATTATGTAATCTGTGTGAGTCGGCAACTGACAGTTTATACCATGATAAACTCAGAAAAAACAATGTTAAACTCTTATAATTGAAATTTTAATTATTTGTTATGTTATTTTGTTTGCATCATTAAAAAAACATAAATCTTAATTGAGTGTAGTAATACATGTTTGTGGTTTTTCTGTTACGTAGCTATATATAGCACTTGGGATGTCCAGCTTGATGGCAATAAGGTCATCATAATACCAGTCCTTCAACCAATGGAAGCCAAATTTATTCAATTTTTTTTTTTTTAAATGTAAGAATGTTGTTCTCCTTTAATGCTTACTTCGTGTCTGCCTTCACTGGCAGTGTTTATCTTATGCTGTACACGTGACTCTATTTATAGAAGTGGAAAAGTAGTTCTCCTTACAGTTCATACTGAAATGAACGCAATTCATTTTGATCACGTAACATTGTGACCAATGGAAATGTTTCTTTCCTTTACCAGCTACTGGCATTGCAATTATATCTAAAATGAAATCAAGGAGGTTCCTCCACTAACAGGTAGAGAGACCAGATAAAACATGCAAGGTTAGAAAGTATGAGTTCATAACTAAAATCTTAAACCACAATCATGTCTCATATCCAGTGTTATTTGCAATGTTTCTACTAAATGAAACAAGAATCCAAGAATTTATGATCATGAAAACAAATGGATGTTTATCTACTCATTACATTGTCTACTATTCTAATATTGAACTTCTCCTGAGAGAACTGTTTTTCAACAGAGTTGTTCAGTGAGATGGTTTGTTGTTTTGTGAACTTATTGCCATTTTTGACACATGATAGGCTATACATGGCAGCCAGTATATTTAGTGGAAGACAAACCAAGGAAAACCACAGGGAAGAACCACTGAACCAAGGGAAGCTACTTTTAAGGTTTCTGACAGACCCTAATTGGCATAGTGAGTCTTGACAAGAAACTGAAGAGACCAATATCTGAAATCACGTACATTTGCAACTCCAGCTCAGTGTTACATGGTCCTGATATAACATGGAAAAGCTGTTGGATCCAATTCTACTGGATGAGTACAATGCAATGTACTGCATAATAAGGTCACCTCACCTTTCCTGAAACCCATTATAGTGAGAGTCTAGTGTATGGTATTAAACTTACTGCATAGACCTGTACAACATTATAGTACCTTCAATATGACCAATCTGGGTACTAAATATTTCCAGCTGAATATACGTAATACATAGATAAATGCAGTACACTGATTTCCTAATCAGCATTAAAACCTATTTGGAATGGTATAGATGTACAGGTCCTTACAAAATATACATTTTGTTTGCATTTCATTTGTGCTTCATTTCATCTGATATTCATTTGATTTTCATTCCATTTATGTTTGTATTGAATTACCATTTGAGTTTTGTATCAAGATCATGTATTCAGACTCTCAATAAATCAATTCATGACTTGGATTCCCATTGTGTCACAATAATAAAGCCATCAATGACCGTGATTCCTAATTTGTCCTAATAATAAACAAATCAATAAGATTGATTATTAACCAGACCTTGATTCCCATTGTGTCACAATAATAAACCAGTCAATGACCTTAATTCCCACTGCATTACACAAATATATATTTTACTACCTATATTTTTTCGGTATCACTATATCTCACCATGACAAGGAATAAAATATATCTGGTTGCTCGACTATAGCTTGAGGAATCCCACCGTTTGATCCCCAAGGTAGGAGGTAGAAAATTTGAAGAAGATGAAATATTTGTTCGTATAAGAAGGATCCCAGATATAAAAAGCTGGTTATACCTTTACCATACCATACCATACTTTATAAAGTTTAACAAACACTAGCAAAGGAAAACTCGTGGGGAGATTGTTGTTGTTGTTCTAGGGTTTAACGCCATTTTTCAGCACAAGATAGGCTATACATGGCGGCCAGTATAACTGGTCGAGGAAGAACCCTGGAAAACCCAGGGAAGAACCACTGACCAATGAGAATTGTGGGGAGAGGAGATGAATAATGAAAGTGAAAAGGGGGTACAAAATAGGCAAGGAAGAGGGAGATATTTCAATATTTACATGCATGAGTAGGATTCCAGCTACAAAACTGAGTCCCTGGCAGTATCCTACTTCCTGGTCTAACAGACTGTAAGCCTTTAGGAGATTGAATAAAGCCAGCTGACCTGGGCCCAGCTGTGTGGAGAAATATGGATGACCAGGGAATGTCCGACCTGGTGTTAATAAAACAACATGTCTTATCAAATCAAAAAGAAACATCAATGATATTACCATCTGCATTCATCTTTATGGTATATTTCAAACGACATAAATACATAGATGTAAATGTACATTATGGTAATATGTTCATATAACTCAACTTAATTTGAATTAAATAAAACTCTAATCCAAAAATAGCAGCAATTAAAAAGACTGGTTGGTCTGGGATGAATAAATCTGTCTACAGAAAGTTTTTATTTTCTATATTCCGCATAATGCCTTGCAATGGCTGATTGTGTGTGCCTATAGGCATTATATTTGTGATATATGGAAAAGAATTTCCCTTCAGGCATAAAAACTAAATTTTGTTGTTGAAGTTATCTGACTTGCCATCATTTGCTCTTTTTATGAAGTTATGTCCCTTGTACTACCTTAATAACAATATTAAAAACTGTGTGCTGCTTTGCTCAGACCTCTGGTGGTCAGATAGAGTAAAATAAAGTTGCAAAATTTCAAATATTAAATTTATTGCAACATATTAGGCAATCCCCAACCTCCTCTTCTCTCAGACTGATTACATTTTGTATGCTCAATCAATGGCTAGTGAAGAGAAGAGAATGGAGGCATGGGTGGTGTGCTCAAAAGCATGTTTAATCTTCCAAGCTTTGATTCAGATACAAGTCTGGTATATAATAAAATGAACATTTTCTTTAACTGCATCAATACCAGGTATATTTTACCTGCTGGTATAAAAAAAGTTACATGTTTTAACACTTAGCATCAATGCTAATTAAAATAAAAGGGATTTGTACATAAATCTGGTGTATATGAAATGAAAATACCTGCTATATACTGACAAACAATTTCTTTTACAACTTAACAAAATATTATAATTTACAAGGTTTTGTGAAATGAGGTCTAACTTTTTAAAATCTTATTTTTCCCATTCTTTTGCAGGCACCAATGACAATATACAAGATGGATAAAAGAAACGGGTGGTTTACAAATTATCCCTCATTGGAGAATCTATGCAGGTCCTGCCTTTTATAGGTCCAACTTTACAAATTAGCTGAAACAAGATCTAACATGAGTATTCATCTGAGGTCAAAAGTTATGAAACAACGTAAGAAATGAAATATGCCACACACTCTTTGCACTGTCAGAATAACCTACTGCAATACTTATTTAGATACATCAAATTTCGTGTCAAATGAACAAGAGTCAGAGATAGTTCTTTCAAAATAGTTTGTATTACATAATGAGAATGTCACGTGATTTCTACAAGTAATATGCCACAGTCAGGCATACAATATGATGTAACAAAATGATACTAACATATGTGACTGAATTAAGATATTTACCAAGATCTGAGAATGTCATGTGATGTCTATAAGTAATATGCCACAGCCAGGCATACAATATGATGTAACATAATGATACTAACAGATGTGATTGTCAAATGTCTGAATGAAGATGTAACATAATGATACTAACAGATGTGATTGTCATGCGACTGAATTAAGATGTAACATAACGATACAAACAGAGGTGATTGCCAAATGTCTGAATTAAGATATTTACCAAGATCTATGAGAATCGCATGCTGATGTGTGGTAAGTTGCTTCAGAAGTTCCGGGTAGTCACCTTCTGGAATTTTCTCCATTAGCTCTGGGTAATGGAGGTGATGCTGCTCAACAAGAAGCCACCATATCTCCTCTCGTTTGGACTGCGGAACACCTGCAGAGTCAGATTTAGCAGACTGAATTTATAATAATTCATACAGTATCAATTTTTGTAGATTCCATGGTTGTTACAGACCACAAATTAAACCATAGTAACTCAAAGGGACTGATGTTCTAATTTTGTTAACGACTTTCCAGGAAATACGCAATAAGTTGGGTTTTTTCAGTCAGTTTATTCTTTCAAACTGCTGAATATTGAAACCCTCTTTAGTATATTTCAGAAACTCCAAAAGATTTTATTTGATAAAAAAAAAGTTTTTCTTATGTGTGACTTGGGAAGTTCATGAGATACCTGTAAGTGCAGTAAAAGATTCAATGTTATCTTTTTTGATCTTAATCCTGATATCATGGATAGAAGATTAATGATCTGATCTAAAAAAAATGCTAAGATATACCCGACTGCAAAGTTTCAACTTACATTTGCTTTCAGTGTAATTCAACTATGGGCTGTATAATTAATGCAACCATAGCTAAGTACACCTAGAGCATGGGATTGTGTACTGAAAATTGCCACAGCAGTCAGTACATTTCTATATATGTAGCAAGGTGTGATCACAAAATTCATTTCAAAGGAAAGTTGGTGGTGAGAATGGGGTCAAAGGTTACTGCTGACAATAATGTTTAACAATAATGATGATAATAGCACAGATATGTCACAACACATTTTCATAAACTTTACATATTAAAAGGGGAACTGGGGAAGATAAGCTTTATTAGTTTTATTGCAACTTGTCAAGATGATGCATCATATACGACTCTCACATGTTGGCACAAGATAACAATAGACTGGTCTTCATATCTTCTAAACAAGTAAAGATACCAATATGGAGCTGACGAGGTAAACTGTATACTTGACCAGTCTGATCCACTGAGTAATTAGACTAACTGTAAAATATGTTTTGGGTAAGCACCCAAATGATCCATGCAGCAATTGTACATCAACTGACTGAAGAGTTGGGCAACCTCTGAAAATTCCACTATGAACTCGATAAATTTAACTCAGCTAAATTATATAGATTTTTCTACTATCGAGTTGCAGATGACAATTCAAATTTTCCCCACAACTCTGATCAATATTTGCAGAGATCTTTTCCCAGCTGGGAACAAACCAATTCTTGCTTCCAACTTTTTCTCCAGTTTCCTGGTAACAAGGAGACACTGATGAAAAACCCAAGTCAATATGATTATCCATTCAAGACAAGCAGTCACATATTGATTTTCAGGATGACCATCAAGACAGCCATTGTCAGGAAGGCCATCAAGACAGCCATTTACAGGATGGCCATCAAGACAGCCATTTTCAGGATGGCGATCAAGACAGCCATTTACAGGATGGCCATCAAGACAGCCATTTTCAGGATGGTGATCAAGACAGCCATTTACAGGATGGCCATCAAGACAGCCATTTTCAGGTTGGCCATCAAGACAGCCATTTTCAGGATGGCCATCAAGACAGCCATTTTCAGGACGGCCATCAAGACAGCCATTTTCAGGATGGCCATCAAGACAGCCATTTACAGGATGGCCGTCAAGACAGCCATTTACAGGATGGCCGTCAAGACAGCCATTTACAGGATGGCCATCAAGACAGTCATTTACAGGATGGCCATCAAGACAGCCATTTTCAGGATGGAATGGCAATATAATACAGACATAACTATATACTCCAAGAAGGAAGTGTGTTGTTGGGGGAGTACTTGTTTTAATGCTGGCATAGACATATATTCAGGAGATGTTGCTGATATGATACTGGGGGGGGGGCATCAAATTTTACAAGGTCAGATTGGCATCAATTTCACTTAAGATCAACTACCAATAGTGAGAAGTCTTTTAGCACATCACCCATGTGAACACAAACATCCCTAAAAAAGAAACAGTATCATTTTTAAGATGGCCACCATAACCATCATGCTGGAGGTCTGACAAGCACAATTTTTACTTTGGAAAACCCCCTGCCTGTATGACTTCAAAGAAGTAGCTATTACAAGATTTTAAAATGGCTAACATGGCAGCCATACTGGAGGTTTGATTGACACCAGAAGGCAAAGAGGACTAGCAATAACAAAGTTGTCCTAAACAGCCAAATGCCAGACACTAGATGACAAGACTACCACATAAACTCTTCTGGTCTATGACCAGTTGGGCCAAACACCTGATGAACAATTATCCTTCTGTGTAAACAATAAGAACCCTTCACCAATCAACAATCTGAAGTATCAATAAAAATATAATTTTTTCAATAAACACATTAATTGGTCCCCCACCCAATGACATCAGAGTATTCAGTTATAATGTAGAAGGCACCTATTGATACAAGTTAGTCACTCTTTTAACATCTGCAAATATCAAGGACTGCTCACATAAAAGATTAACTTTTAAAAAAAAGCTGCAAAGAAAGTCACAGTGACCTTGTTTTGTGTCCAACACATGTATATCAAAAGATACACCTTGCCACTTTGGTGGCATCATTGGGCAGAGTTAAATAAATCCCTAAAAGTGGTGAACAGCAATCCAGATGACATGCCTTTATCTCCAGATGATGGTAGGCTATAGTGCTGATGATGGTTTGTTTGGCTGCTGAGAGACCTTTGACGTTAAATAATAAAACTCGTAGGGCTGGTCCAATGGCTTGAAAGGGGGCTGCTCTTGGTAGTGTCACATAACTGGGACTCAATGCTGAATTCGGTTTGCAGGTTTGCAATTTGGATTCTTTGCTTCCCCAACTTTGGGCAGAGCCTTGGCTGAGTACTGATGGGAAGTGCAACGTGAATGCGGCTCCATACTTGAGGAGGTACAGAACAAGGACCTGGAGGAAATGAAAGACTTCTTCAATGGCGCCTAGAGCAGAGCACAACAAGAGAGAGTCTCCAGGATCTTCCACCTTAACAAAGCAAATGCGAACCATCAGCTTTACATCCTTCTCAAAGGGCAGCACATAAACCACGACCTTACATCATACCTTGGTGTGACTCTGGACAGATCACTGACATTCTACAACCATCTGAAGAAAACTGCAGCAAAACTGAGCACTCAAAACAACCTACACCACAAACTGGCTAGCTCAACCTGGGGCACTAGTGCTCAGACACTCAAGACATCAGTACTGGCCCTCTGTTATTCGACAGTTGATACTGCACTCCTGCTTGGGCCTGATCATCCCACACCAAGCTAAATGACATCCAGCTCAACACAACAATGTGCATAATCTCTGGGACACTACGTTCTACTCCTTTACGAAGGCTGCCCTACTCAGCAACATTCCTCCTCCACATCTGTTGCCAGGAAGCAACCACAGGGCAGCTGGCTAAGGTCTTTGCCAGTGAGAAACTTCCACTGTAAATAGACATCACATCCAGTAGTCCACTTGGCTTTGAGACACCCAATCTGGTTAGATCCATTGCCAGAGGATATAACAGCTATTTCAGCATGGATTGATGAGTAGTCTTCAACAGATGTTGTAAACCACTTCCTTGTAGCTCAGGCATCTGTCTGTCCTTCTAGTTTGAACCTTCCACAACATCTGTGGTCCACACTGAACCGTTTCTGGACAGGAAAGGGTCTTTGTGCAGTCAACCATGTCTGATGGGGCCAGGCCAGTGACTCTTCCTGAAGCTGTGGAGCCCTACAGACCATGTCAAACACTGTGAACAACTGTCCACTGACAAAGTTCCCCGATAGACTGCAGGCTCTCCATGTTGCTGATGATGCCGCTGTTAAATGGCTGAGCATGCACTGCACACAATAATAATCTCCTGATGCATGCACATTGTAAAACTTGGTTTCAAAATGTACTTTAAATGAGTCACTGCCTGATCAAGGATAACTGATTGATGGAATGAAAATGGATGCAGAAAAGAATGTACAGAATAAATCCCATATACAGTCAAACCTGTCAATAGTGGTCACCCATGGGAAAAGACAAAACTTGCTTTTTACACAGGTGATCTTTGTACATAGGTTCACCTTTCAAAACTGAATTTCAAACAAATATTACTGACCAAATATTATTATTCCTTTTATTTTTCATCCTCTCTTTCTTTATTTGATTATGTTCTCAAGACTGTGTTTTGCTTACTCATCAACAAAATACATGCTACTGTTGTTTTCATCCAAATTTGTGTTCTACACAAGATTACTGTATCCTGCTTGCTTGAACCAATCCTAATAGCAAATCATAACTAACACAAAAACATCGCTGATCTTACTTTGTTTCGTACACCATTACAAAACACTAATTCCACTACTGATTGCCATCTCTATGACTGCAAAAAAAAGAGGCCAGACTCTTTGGTAGTCCAACTTGTATAGGCTTGGAAACCACTGTTGAAGTTTTCAGAAAAAAAATATATGGATTAGTCAGTTGCTCAACTCACTGCGAGCAAAGACAAATGGCTTCTGTGAAAAGCCTGTCATGAATAAAGAAGCAAAATAAGTGGTATATGGATATTTTTGTGACCTCTGAACCAAAACTTTGCCTGCCTTTACAGATCAGTTTTAAATAATGAATGACCCCTGACCCTATTGAAAAAGTATGAGACTCATTTTTCCTCTCACAGATGAACTTATTTTATTCAGAGATAGCTTTCATTCAAAGGCAAATAGATGAAGATACCAAACTATATCTGTCACACTGACACAAACTGAAAACTTCCATTTCTGCTGCAATAAAATAAATACTTTTCCCATCCAGCAAATAAATTCCTGCAACCCTCTCCTGTATGGATAAAAACTGCTTCACTTCCAAAAACATGACATACTGATCACTTTGAGTGAGACTGACAGTGTGACTGGAGTTCAGTGAGTACAAGTATTCAATGTTTACACCTCAATTTACATTATAGGCCTTTATCTAAACAATGCCTTGCTCACCAAGTAAACGTTTAATCTGCATACTTAAAGTGGTTACTGATGATATGCTCCAGTGACAGCTTAAGGCAGGGAGAAACAACTGTTAGGAAACACCTGGCTACTGACTGCAGAAGGCAGGTGACCATAACCCACTGGACGTTTATATAGGAACATTGTACAGGGGAAATGAGAAGGGATGTTGTAACCAGGTAACCATTGTGTGCATGTGACAATTAGGGCAGAGTTGACTGTACTGCCCACTTCATGAAGCATGGATTTTATAAAATCTGGGGATAATGCACAAGCAGACAAGTTGTTTTACTGGCTTTACTGGCTTTGAAGTATTTCAAACAAACACGAAGGATGCCAAAAATGGACTGAACTGAAACATTTAGGTGTCATTCTGATCATTATCATCGATAACAACAACAATAATATCAAAACCATCAAATACAACTGCTATATATATATTTAGTTTATACAGTGTGCCTGACGTTTGTCATTATTGTGGTTCAGGGTTGTGAACTGGACTTTATGCCTAACCGACTTCTGTCATGAGTTAAGAAAGAAAATGTTAAGTTCAAGCATTAGTGGAATTTTCCATTAGTTTTTTCAAAAAATACTATTGTGTCACAGGTCAGGTGGGGATGGGGATTTTATAACAATTATTCATTCCTGTTATATGATCAGTCTTTGGAATCATTTATAGTAGTATTCAAATATAATTTGAGCGGAATTATTTATTCAAAGTATTCATTGGAATTACAAAGTACTCATTGACTTTTTGGTCTGAAACACTACTTTGGAATTATTGAGAACTCATTCAAAGACATTCTGAATTTATCATTGTGGCAAATTGGAACATTCACAATTATTAAATTCTTTTAGAATATCCTCTACTTTTGAACTCATGATGGAACATTTAGGATTATTTGTGATTTAAACCACAATACTGTCTTTAGAATTTTCACTTTGCTGTATTCTATAAAAATAAATTGTCCATTAAATTTTACTTAAATTGTTGGTTTCACTTCATTTTCTGTTATTTACTGCAAGACCTAGAATTTTAACACAATAATTATTGATAATTTACCTTGCCTAACACAGTCAATGAGCTTTTGGTTTTCAAACTTCACTGTATTTCTTGCAGGATCAGAAAGCATTTCCTCCCAAACCTTTGTGACTTCTTTCAGGCAAGGTGTGATCTCCTCATAATGAAGCTTCTGACGTTTCAAATGCATCTCATCCTGCCGTGCTATAGTGCAATATAATATAAACTGTCAAGATTAGCCATGTATAATGCTAAGTCTCAAGACTGAATTTGTATGCAACAGACACTTCATCACTAAATGTTTGGCAACAGACTACAGAATAACATATACAGATATATCACAATGTTAATGTGTGTCAAGTTGGGAAATATTTAATCTAAAAGAATATTAATTATGGTACTGAAGTTCTTAACAAGTTCCTGTTGTTATAGCACCACTATCTTCATTTAGTCATGTAGGAAAATTACATTACAAAGGCAGCACAAATGATATAGCACTTACATGGCCATACCTTCTTTGAATATGTTTTACTATTCCTCCATTGTTAGTAATTTCTGTGAATTCTTAAGTACTAAATTCTAAAATATTAGTCAAATAATTTGCAAACAAGTTTTGGAAAGCCTTACAAGTCTATACTGGTTGAAATCGTATGAATTGGATAGACGTGCATAACACCAATTTTGAAACATGAACAGGATACAAATCTGATGAGAAATTTTTTCATGAAGAAACGTTTTAGTAAAACTTTGGCCTTACTGACTAGTATTTAATTACCAATCATCTATATAATGACCATTATCAAACAGAACAAAAAAATTAATTTAAGGATATTTTCAACAGATTGACTTTTTTTTTACAAAAAATATTGTTCTTGTGATGAACCACTAACAAAGCAATGATTCTAACAGCTGATACAGATTTACAATTTTGTTCCAGCCAGAATGAAGAAAATAAATGATTAATGCAATGGTGTGGGATACGATACAGGATCGTACCCTAGGGTCAGACTTTGAAAGCAAAGCCTCATACCCTGATCCAGAGATGGAGGTTCCCTATCCAACACCAATAAATAGTACATACTATTCTTCCTTAATTTCAAATTTACCAAAAAATTGTGGAAAAAATGGATGGTGGATCATCAGTATGGATATAATGAGATTAAGACCTTGTACTTTATAAAAAAATTATGTCATGTTACCTTTCTAAATGGTGTCATTAGATGTCGTATAACAACAAAGAATTTGTTATGTATGTTTATAACTGAGAATCTGTCACATGACTCATAACAGATGTTCATGACATTATAAGCACACTGACATCATCTACAGTGTTACTGAGTGTGTTCATGTGGGATAGGCATATCTTACATGGCTATCTCACATAAGTGAATGATGTCACACATGTAGAGAAATGATGAGACAAAACACTGCTTCATACAGTCAACTACTCAACAATCATTTAAAACAGATGCTAACAATTAATACCATAAATTCTAAAAATCATTAATACAAAAAAATATCTATCATTATTACAAGATATAACACAGCCCTGAATCTAAATATGGCAAAAATAAATATAATATAATAATATATAATAATGTCAGAGCTTACATTTAATTCCATATTAACAGATATATCTAAACCACAACATCTATCCATGATTTTGATGGCACCTGAAGGCACTGTGAAGGTTACTCACATTCATCCAGTCATCTATTAACTCCACCCATGCAAAGCAATTATATTCAAAAAGGAAAGGAACAGTGATAAGCTTCCTTTAAAAAAAATCCAACACCATCTGATATTCTCAAAATTTTTCACATTAATAATATAAGCATACTAATAGTGTGAAAGATGTATTTCATCCGATTTTTAGTCTGCTTATATAAAAATCTTGAATGTGATCATTTCTTTGTCACAAACATTTTGCAAACAACCCAATTAATTAATTCTCCATATTAAAGACATATAAAACAAAAAAAGTTAAGAAAACTTCATGCATGCTATTTTTTCATCTATTTAGTCAGTCACTTTGATATGCTCTTGTAAAAACAAATACGGCAAGTCAGACATAGCATTGGCACTTATTTTGGGTTCTAAATTTAAATTCACCCAAAATGTATTATCTGAAATATTAGGTATGGAATTAAACTAATTTCATCTTCTCAGAACAGGTCCTGAAAGACTTGTTATGAACATTAAATTACTTTTTTCTTATAATAGTCCAATGTATGTAACGAAATTCCATTAAGAAAAAAATGTATGGCCAATGTCATTCCAGACAGAGATCATCAAATCTAATAACAAAACAAATGTTTCATATAAAAATGATGCAACTGATTACTTAATATATTTAGCCAGACTTATTGATGCCTATACTATTCAGATTTCATGGACATGTCTAAGGACCTTCCATTATCTGCAATCCCATTTAAATGCATTCATGGAATTAGATTATGATCTGGGATACAAGGCAGAACACAATGATTACTGACCATACAAACGGTAAACTCAATCAATCATGAACAGCAATGAATTCTTTGCTTGCAAAATAGGAACTGGTAGGCCAAGTGATTTTTTATTGATATGTTTATCATGTAGGATCTCCAAATGTGGAAAGGGAGCATGATTTTACTATAATATATGGGTAAACTTCTGAGTTGTGAATACATTTTAAAACTTTTTATTTAAAAAAAAAACTTGCATGTTAAATTTGTATAATTTTTCATTGTTTCCACTGACTGTACTCCATCCTGATGGTTTAATTTAAACATTGTGTGACAAGGTCATACAAAAATTTAAAAGATTAAACCATGCAGAAAGTTTCCCATATGTGCAGTATCTTTTGTTTAGAGAAACAAAGTAGACCACTGAGATTTATTTATAACTGTAAATGTGTTCCTAGAACATAAATGTCCCATGAATCCCTGCAATAAAATTTAAAAAATGGCCTAATTGCAAAGCTTTATTTTTTTAAAGATTCCAACATATTCTTACAATTTTTATTTCTCAACATAAAATGTAAACATGGTGTTTATTAGTAAACACAAATTATCATGCCATCAGCAGTACATCTGACAACAGGAATCCACACTTCAATTCTTATCAGTGAAATAGTCCAAGATAATGAGGGTGTAACAAATGGAAAGCTGTAAACAAAGTCAGTCATACGTGAAAACTAGGTCACAGTGAAGTAGTTTTGATATGGTAGTATCACTTGAAATGATATACATGCACTTTCTCACATAAAAATGCATGCAAAGCATTGTTGGACAATGTACATCAATGTGGCCATATCCATGTATCAACAGTGTATTTCATGCAGCATATATGTCATGATGTGTTGTTATCCTTTATCTGAGCTGACTATATCATTTGCGTATTGACAAAGAACATGCAATCCTGTAAGGTTCTCCAGTTGCACTGAAGAACAAAATCTTCCCTGAAGCAAAATATGACATGCTCTCATGCCCTGTATCATCTTTTGCAGAATGATAAAAGTACCAATGCATGCAAAGAGAACTTGTCAACTTATCTGGTCCATGGTAACTGGAATATATTCTTATTTGCATATAAATCAAGCTACAGTTCTGAATCTGAGTAATCTCATGCAATTACCAGCCTAAAATCAGGTAGTAGCCTTATTCTTCAGAAATGACCTTGTAATGAACAAGTCACAAAAAGTGCTATTTCTCAATAAGTTTTAGATGTCTTCTCTCTCGTGAGATGCTCATCTGTCTTAAATCTGCTGATCACAGGCACCTGCTACCCTAGAAAGGAATTAGTAAAGCCAACATACCAGATTTGGTGCCTTCTCCATAGAAAGTTTAAACTGCATCTGAAATGTTTTAAGTTTTCTTTTCTTTTCTTTTTAAATGTAGTAGTAAAATGATCATGCATGTTTTTGCATGTATCAGCATTAACCAGGCATTGAAACCCTCACCCTTTGGGCTTGGGCTCCAGCGATCACCACAGGATTTATGTGTGACATATTACTGCAATTTTTACAAGTGCAGATTAAAATAAGGTATAAAATATTGAGAACTTTCACAATTAGCTAAAAAATAAAATAGTCACTCAAGTGTGAATATATTGTCACATTGATCAAGAACTGGCATAAATGAATTTATCTCATTTTGATGCATCTAAATTCAAATTTTCATGAATGTAGGTGCAATGGGGGCCAACATATTATGGACATAGTGAACAAACTGCTACAAAATCAAAAGCCACTAAAGTGTGAAAGTCACGTCATACTGACCAGGTTTGGTTATAGATTAGTTACTTCATTTAAGATGAATCACGTATTAACTTTCACAAGTGTTTGTGGAATAGGTTCCAAAACATTAAGAGTACAACAACTGTAAACTAAAATTGCAAAAGTCATTTATGCATACTAAGTAGATCACATTTACCCAGTTTTTGGTTAAGCACAGAGTCACTTTCATTCAAAAGTATCCACCAAACAATTTCTATTAGTGTAGGTAAAATAGAGGCAAAGATATAAAGGGTATAATGAGTAAACAGCAACAAATACAAAAGAAATTATGGTGTTAAAATGGGGTAAAGTTCAGCTAGTTATGGGTATGGTTGATTTATTTTCATCAAGAAGCAATCACATACCAGTGTTCGTAAGTGTTGACAACATAGGATCTGTGATCTGGAGGGTGTAACAAATGAACAACTGAAAATACAACAATTGATCAAGCATACAAATTAGGTTACAATAATCTAGTTTTGATCTAACAGTTGCTTTTATCTAGATGTATCTACATTCCCATTCCAGTTTTCAAAAGTCCAAGTAGGTGAAAGAGGGTGTAATGAATAACAGCTGAAGATAAAAGTCACTCATGCCTGAAAATTGATTAATTTGACCTTTTTTTTAATTTGGTTGAGTAACTTTCATTAGGATGTATCCAAATACCAATCCTTATAAGTGCTGATGGAATAGGGTCCAAGATTGGGGGGTTAACAAACATCTAAAAAAGACAAAATTCACTCAAGCATGTCAAAAGGGCCATGGTGATATAGGTTTGGTTTGGTTGAGTTACTTTGATATGTATCAACATACAATAAAACCTGTCTTGAAATACCACTGCCATGACAGACCACCTGTCTTGAGAGACAAGATTCTCAATTGCATAGTTTTATTGATTATATAGTTATAACCTATTGTTGAGGACCATAAAGTTTATGTGTGAAGGGGTGTTGTTTTCACCATTTTCATGTGTAGATGAAACATGTAGACGACACTGAGGGTCTAATGGTCAGCTGAAACTGCAAACATTACTTTCAGTGTGCTACTTAAGTCAAATGAAACTAGTGTTGGCTTGGCTAAGTTACTCTTCCCAAGATGGTGTTGATGAAATATGGTTCTAGACACTGAAATACCAGGTAGTAACAGAATAATGAAAAGGGCAATTAACAAATGAGATCATAAATGAGCAAATGAGCTAAATCTACTTCTGATTTTGTTGGCAGGGGATGGAAAGATAAAAGGTCAAAAATAGTTCCTGGTTCTCCATATTAGAGAGGACAAGAGACCCAAGTGCATCTATATTGCACACCTGTGTAACTGTGTAACTGACCTATTTAAGCTTATCAAAGAAAATACATACAAGAATATGTGGAATGTAAAGAAATGTTTGGAGTACTAACTTGCCATATTGTCTATTAGGCCTATCAAAATAACATGCAAGCTTCCAGATATCATGCTTAAAATGAACACTGGTTTGATCAGTCAGAAAAAGGTTTCATTTTTACTCATTTTTCCTTCTCCATTCACCAAACCATAGTTGTGTGACCTAATTTGAATCTTTTGAGAAAAGACCTAGTCAGTATTATTCAAAAATGTTATGTTACACATATATGCACTCTCCATACAATACTGAAATAATTTGCTTTTGATACAACATAATCTAAATTTTAACTGATCACAATCAAACAGCAAAGGTAGCAACTATCAAAATCAGAAAATTTATAGGGACAGTATTCAGAAAATAAGAGCACCAGAATATATATACTAATGATTCTTTTTGAATTTTGAAGTTATTTCAGAATACATAGAGGACTTTGTTCAGGGGGGAGGGAGTAGTGCTTAAATACTATCTTCAAAACAACCCAAATTTTTTGGGTTAAAAATGTTATTACCATTCCTGAGTTGGTTTAATTCAGTACTTCTGGTTAAAACTATCAAGTCTCATAGCCACCAAGGCACTTTTAAGACACGTCATTGTGTCCTGCATTACATGGCTAACTGACATGTCAGCTTCAAATTTCCAGCTGGTGCAGTCACACTGTACATTTAGAGTTGCATGACTGGCCATAAATGCCCCCCCACCCCACAATATACAAAACTGAAATCAACGAAGTGTGAACTGTGTCACGGTGACCTACTTTTGTTAAGATAATGTTTATCTGGCCCCACAAAAGACCCATTTCCCATGTTCCAAGTCTCCAAATTTTTCTCAGCTGATTTTTTCCCGATCTTTAAACAACAAAAAAAGAGATTTTTCAAATGTTATTACCATATTTGATTTGGTTTAAGCCATTATTTCTGGTTAAAACTATCAAGTCTCATAGCCATCAAGGCATGTTTCAGATACGGCATTGTATCCTGCAGCAAATGGCTACCTGACATGCTGTGTGCTAACAACTGTCAGCTCAAATTTCCAACTTGTGCAATCACAGATAAGTAAACATGTTTTTCTATGTGTTTGGAGACATTTTTTTAAAACTATAACATCAAATGTGGGTTATCACAGTCAGCTGTTAAAAAGATCAACAGTAAACTAATCAAACTTTGTTTCTCTGCCGAAAACCATGCCAAGAACAAAGATTGTAAGCACAAACTGGAAACTCCTATTATTCCTGAAAGGCCTCATCTCAACATAGATCTGCATACAAATATACATTGCTCCTGGACAAGCAATTATTGAGAAACTGATCTCAATGAAAAAAACTATAAGTATAATTGATGACTGGACAAAAAACAGTAATATTATATGTCCCATCCACATCTGCAGCATGGAATAAAAAAAGGAGTTACTGAAACAGTTTATTATGAGCTTGCAACTGAATGTATATGATTTTCATGACAGATCTGAAATGCTGCATATTCCGATATTTGAATATGACAGTTGTTAAAGTACATGCAAATATAATTATCTACTCATGCAAAAGATCTCTGAAGAAAAGAAAAAAAAAATGGTGAGGAAGGTACCACCTAAAAACAAGCTGGCCACTACCTGAATGTCAAGGCTGCACATGAGCCTCAATATCTTGGGCACTTATTTAGCTACACTATGATAAGTGCAAGCCAAAGCTATATTCCAGATATAAACGTTGTCATTGGAGAAAAATGGTGTTGAAATAAAAGGAAAGTAAAATATTTTAAGATTGATGCTAATCTATGGTACAGACAGACAAATGGACAGACATGCACATGAGTGCCATAGCAATCTCTATGTCCAGCTTTCTGTGTTGGCATGTTCAACACACAAAATAAAAAATGACACAAGATGAAACAGTTCTACCTTAATAATAGCTATTAGTCAAAAGTAAGCAAAGGCTGATAAAAATATCCATGAAACCTAATCAAGCTAAGAAGCTGCGGTGCAAATAATAATAACAATAACAACGATTTTAATAACCCAAATATAAATCAATACATAATACACTAAACATAAGTTACATGCTGGTAGACATTATTGCATGAATCCATCTAAATACAGACAATGCATATATCCTTTAATGGAAGTACTTATCTTTAAAGAAGTAAATTTAATTTTTTTTAAAATATGGTCCATACAACAAAATACGATTTGAAATATGACTGAGGAAAGTGTAAACTCTTGCCTAAATCAAATCTACCCATTGCAATTTTAGCAAATTGGTGATAATGATCAGAAGACACCTATAAAAAATATGACAATTCTGTATGGTTAGCTAGAGAAAAAAATATCCTCAAATGGCAACCTAAACCAACCTACCCAAGTGAAAGTGATTACCGATTTATACATGGGTAATTAAATAAAATAAATAAACGTGTACAAATAAACCATCTACCATACCATTCTGATACAAAGATACAAAAACAGATGCTAATGTACCTTGAGTATATATCTACTCCACAGACATTCTCATGAGCTTCTTCAGTACATTCAATTGGAACAAACCTATCCTCAGGTGTAAATTCTATAATTTCACTATTTTGTTCAGGATTTCTCAAGAAATCAATAAATATTCCTAAAGAAACAGAGACTACAGTAATCTGATACAACTGAGCAAGCGATAGTTTATTTAATATGTCATCTATGCTGATAAGCATTTCGAATAGAAATCTATAGTACAATAATTTCAAGAATGCAGTTTGATGGTGAAATAATCTTTAACATCAGTCCTTCAGTATTTCTAAGTGACTTTGATTTAATTGAAGGACCATCTGTTACCTGACCTCTAACCTGTTTAGACTACATCTACCACAATATATATACCAGTGACAAAAGTTGAAAACACTAGGAACCTTGGTCTGCTGAAAGGTGTGTCTTGGCAAAATCAAGGTTGTGTTTATTCTCATCGTTAATTTCAACCCAAATTTTAAGTTGTAATTTCTTAGTAGCTATGGGACTAACACAAGTATACTGACCCTTCTGCAAATTTAATAAAACAGACATTTGCAACATGAAATCAATAATTACTATTTGTTTAGTGACAAAATACTTAAAGTACATATATGTTGTTGTTAGCGTAAAACAGCAGTTAAATGACCCATCAAATTCAACAATTTGTATGTGCTTGTGAAAAATTGGCAGATTTATAATATTTTGTCCACAAAAAAGGATGATCACTTGCAAAGTACTGTAACTTATAACTTTTTTAAAAACTAATAGCTTTACTTTGCTAAGGGTCAAATTAATTTAGGATGAATAAGAAACACATGAAGCTGTGTCAGTTTTCTTGTACTACTCTCAGTTAATAATCTATCCCCAAGGTCATTACACAGAAGAGTAAAGAAAAAAGTACCCCATCACTAACTGGCCAAAAAATATAATTGAGTGTTTAAGAATTCATCAAATTTAATCAAGTTCAAAGTCATATCATATGTACTCGCTTATGAGTCCAACTGCAAACTGCACAGACTCACATCTGCCACGGCATAATGCTATGGCAGATCTGGGTCTGTGCAGTTTGTTAGGAGCAAACAGTAGAACAAACTACATAGACCTTGATCTGCAGATGCATTAAGCTATGGCAGATCAGGATCTTTGTTGTTTGCAGTTTGACTTGACTTATAAGTGAGTATATATATCCTTTTAAAGGGTATGTTGGTGTGTTAATTTTTTCAGTCTGACACAATTATTGACATCAATCAAGATTTCCAAAGGTCTCCTATACTCGTCATTATTTTATCATTTTCTTTACTGTGATTATTAAAATTACATAAGAAAGCTTCATTTTCCTTACTGAACAAAATAAAGAAGTTGCAATCACATCATTTTGATGTCCAATCTCTCCCAGAGTTCCAAGCAATATGATATACACGAGTAAAAAGTGTCATGATATTGCTGACATCACAGTTGAAGGATCACGTAATTTGTAACTGTGCAGTATGCATGGATTTCAAAAGCAGATTTGCTTGATGAATTTTCAATGAACTGAACTTAAGTACATTTTGTATGATTGAGTGCATAAGAACGTTGCATTGTTTGCATATGAAGCCTTGCCAGGAGTAGCTGATGAACAACCTGAGTAAACATTTGAACATGTGTGTTAACAAAAACAAACAAAAGAGCCACTCTGCTTCTTTTGCCACACATGTTATCATATCACTGAAAAAAGGAAAACATAAGAGAAAAAAAGTGTGATGAGAAGCTCATTAACAATCTATAGAGCAGATATAAACTTCTGGTAAAATTGTATAACATTACCTTTAAAAAGAACTATTGATCTTGAACCATAGAGCACAAAATATCCTAGCGAAGCAATTCAATAAAGAAAGAGAAAAATTTGAAAATATGCAAAAATCTACTACAGAGAAGTTAACAGTACAAAGACTTTGCTGTGGTGCCTAAAAGTTCATGAGATGTGTATTACACAAGGGCTTGGAAACCAATACATGACTTTCAGTCTCTAAAAACTGTCTGAGACGTTCAATAAAATTTACTTTGCTTATGCATTGTCAGTCTGTACTGTATTTCAATATTGATCATTTTGAAACACAAACTTAATATTATAATCAAAGCATAAATTTTGCTTCTGCCATTTTGAAATTAATTTTTGTTTCTTACATATGACTTACGTGGAGTTCACTCTTGTCAGTATGTAAATACGATAATTTAAAGATTTGAAGCCCTTGTGGTCATAGCTAAAATTATCTATTATCTGCAACAACAAGAATTACCTTCATTACGTATAATAGAAAATTTGCAAAAAGCTTTGCTAGAAAGATATATCACTATGAATTAAATATTGTGGAGATTTACACAAAAGGTACACTGTAAATACAAATGTATCATTTACATTAAACCTCTGCCTGATCCTTATGACATTAGCACTTGCAGGTTAGGAACAGGAATTCCATAGTGCCACCCTCATGATGTGAATAGTATGTACTTGAGGGTTAAGAACATGCATTCCAGTGTTCCATCATTATGATGTGAATAGTGTACTTCAGGTTTAAAGAACTGGCATTATGGTGTTCCATCATTTCAACAGTGCTTTCAATATAGTGAATTTGTTTCCTTTCTGTGTCAAATATTTGCCAATCATATCTTGTCTCACTGTCAGGTTAATTTTCTTATTATTTTAATAGTACTGAAATCAAAGGCCCTTCTATGCTTCAGGTAACATGTTAAAGACATTTCTATGCTTGCATGAACAAGTTAAAGGCCTTTTTATGCATCATGGATAAATATGGTGCATCAGGAAAAAAGATTCGATGTGAACGAGAACATTGGACTACTTCATTTGACTTTAATATAACCCTCCACAGAGAATGACAAATGCAAGCATGTACATCTAATCACATCATCATTCAATATTAAATAGACGCTATATATCAATAATAATAAGGGAACTGTATCTACTGTAATTTCATTATTCTTCACCGAGTACGGCACCAATTGTCATGGATTATACTCTCATTCAAAACCACAAATTTAAATACCCAACGAACAATAATCCTTCCAAAAAATGACTAGGAAAACATCCCTAATCCAAAGAAATTAAATGCTGATAAAATCTCATTTATGTTCACCAAGATATTTGCAAAATTATTTGAATTCACAGCATATAACAAGTTTAGAGCAATAACAAGCAATGTCTTGAGGTTTATAACACAAGACAAAAATAAGTTAAGCTGGCAGAAAGTTTTCATTCACAACAGATTTTCCTCAAAATATTCATTTGAAATAAAAATGTATGGATCTGAATAATAGATATCACTACACTAAATAAACCAATCAACTGTTATTACATGCTACTGCAGTCCTAAGAAAACCAATTATATTTTCTGACTGGAGTAAACAATGTACATGTAAATGGTATTCAACAGAAAGCAGCACTAAAGCCTGAACATAAAATGTTTACTGGGGGCACCCGAGTGGCTGAGTGGTCTAAAGCACTCTGCATTACGGACCACTGCCATCTCACCTCTGTCTGCATCGGTTCAAGTCTCGAATTCAACCAATGTGGGTATGTGAAAAGGCTTGCCAGTAACTTCTCATGGGTTGGTGGTTCTTTCCGGGGTTTTCCCGGGTTCTTCCTCCTCCATTAATACTGGCCACCATGTATAGCCTATTGTGTGCTTAAAAATGGCATTAAACCCCACAACAACAACATAAAATGTTTACTGAGTTCAGTCTACTGGCTTCTGCATAGGACAAAGTGAACAGGTGTGTTGTGGATGTTTAAGAAAACTGACTTGCTTTAACATATCCCGTGATTTCATTTACTTAACAACTATTTCAAGAAAATGTGACATATCTTAGGATAATATTTTAAACAGATCGTTATTACTTTACCCAACGTATAATAGTCCTGGTCTAGTAAAAACTTAATCTAATGGACCAGATTCTATTTTTACCACAAAAAAAATTTTAAAAAAGAAGGAAGAAAATTTAAATGGCTCTTAATTACTGTAATGATGTTCTGAGGAGCATATTGCGAAAAATCCATGGTGAATATATTTTTCTGATAATTAAGCTTCCTGTATGTTTTCAAAGCAAATCCTTAATGAATGCAGATGAAATAAAAGTTATTTTAAGCGTATGTGAAGACTACAATGTTGAAAAATTTAGTTCTTCTGTTTTTTTGTTTATGTGTGAAGCATCCTATTTTTACACAATTTCTTTATATAGATTTGCTTTTGCTTGAACCTTCATACAGATGTAAACAATGACACTGCATTGTTATCACTCTAATGTATTTCCTACGACCTTGGAATATTGCTACAAGGTGGTTATGTGGGTGGTTTGGGTTTTCTAATCTGACCAAACCATGTTGAATTTTCCAGGCTATGTATGGCATCAGAACAAAAGCAATATTGAGTTTATATTCACAAGATTTATGAATTAAAACATTTCTTAAGCATTTTGTGTGAAAAGGTTTGCCATTTTAAGACCACATAGAATATTAAGATAAGGCATACGATGACGCTACTGGTCAATTGTAGAATGTACTTATATTTTAGTTCTGAATGTATTATATTCTCAAATTCACCATTCTCAACACTTCAAATGTCTTTCCATCTTAGAAATTATATAAATGAGTATATCACACAAAGTTTTTTAATCCACTGTAAAGCAAAAATAGGAGGTTCTTTTTTAATCTGAATTAACTTTTTAAAGTATTTTTAAGATATAGGTTGTGTAATATCCACCCACTCTCCTGGCATCTTGTATACCCTACTGATTGTGAAGAAAAAAAAGCAACAGGGCTATAAATAAATGCTCACTATCACTACGGAGCTTCTACCATTATCAGCTTCATTGTGTTTAATCCAAACAGGAGATTCTTCAGTATCTGTCAAAGAATAGAAGTGATGTAGTTCTTCACCTTTGACATACACGAAATAATTCCATAAATTTAGGAATTACATCCCTTTTATTGCTTTTCCTTTGACTTTTCATTTTTTTAAAGAAATATTAAAACTAAACACTGCTAATATTAGATGTGGGTTTGATCCCCGGCAGAGTCATACCAAAGACTTACAAAAAAATCCTGTATCCAAGGTGAATAACCACTAGACCACCGGAGCGGTTGCTAGATGAACAGCTAAAAATCATCAATCCATTAAGATGGAACTTCCACATGTATGTAGTCCAAAAAAACTCACCCCATAAGTAAAAACAAACTTTTCCAGACACCAGAAAAGGACAGTGTGCATGCTGTTTGATGCTTTTTTTAACACTGAAAACTCCATTTGGATTGAAACTCAAACAAGATGACAGTGTTAGAGAACCCTGTGTGATAATCAGGTTAGAGATTATAAACTGATGAATGGAATAATTAAGTTCTGTGTATTTTTTTATATCCTTGATGCCTTTCATTATTTAAAATTGGTTAGGGGTTACAACTTGCCAGGAGGGTAAGCGAATATTATAGTCAGCTTATTTTGACTGAAAGGTAAGTTCTCCACATGACACATATAAATACCAACTTAAATGACTATGAGCAACAGTGTACAAGAAAATGAAATTACTTAACACACAAACCCTAACCTAAGTGCTGATGATGGATGAATAGTGTGTGTGATTTGGATTTTTAATGTAGCTTTAACAATTTAACAATTAGTGATGCCTAGTACTGAGCCATCATGTCACAGACATGTAGCATATCACACCCAGTCGCATTATCCTGACACCAAGCCGACCAGTCTTAACACTAACCTCTTAATGCTGAGTGCCAAGCAAGGCAGCTGTTAATACCATTTTTGTGAGTTTTTGGTATGACTCTGCAGGAGATCGAACCCACGACCTCTCACATCCAAGGCTGATGCTCTAACCACTAGACCACTGGAGCAGTTGCTAGATGAACAGCTAAATCAATCCATAAGCTGGAACTGCTTGAAAACCCAGCCAAAAACTAAGCTGTTCTGAGGTGACCAAACGCAAATAATTTAAATCAAATAAATTTAACTGTTGCCTATAAAACTGCACAAAAGAAACTAAATCAATGTTAAAATATCCTTGTTCTATTAGAGGCACTGTGGCATGTCTTCATTCACATTCTGACCTTTATTTTTTGGGGTCAATATTGAAAGATAACTATACCTACTGAGTCCAATCAGAAATGTGAACAATAGTCAATCAACTCATTGTATCAAATGCAGCATTTTCTTTTGCATTCTACTACAGTATAAGTCACACAGATCATGTATGCGCTTTGAGTCACTTTTTGAAGAATTTGACAACACATCCTTTAAATGGTGTTTATTTCGTGCCTTGTCCATCAAAATTCCATTGAAGATTATTGTATAAATTCTTCAAAAAATGCTTAACTTCAAGTTCATTGATAACATACTTCAACATTTTTAGGCACAATCAAGCAAGTGGGGTGATCTCATTTAAACTGGTTTCGTTGCACACTATGATGCAAGAGGGAACACGCCTGTGGTTGGGAAAAAGTTGTACTACAAACATAAATAGAGATGTGACAACGTCATCATTTAATAACAAAGCATGGGAAAACACCCGCAGGTCCAATAAATAGGAGGCAATTATGTTGTTGTTGTTGTTGTTGTAGGGTTTAACGCCATTTTTCAGCACTCGAGACTATATATGGCGGCCACTATTAATGGTGGAGGAAGAAACCGTGAAAACCCTGGAAAGAACCACCGACCCTCGAGAAGCTACTGGCAAGCTTTCTCACATACCCACATTGGCTGAATCCAAGACTTGAACTGCCGCAGTTATGTAACTTCTTATATATCTTCTGTATGTCTTTTTTTTTCAATTCGTACATAATACCTATTTTTCCCATACAAATATGTGCTTTCATACATGTAAAAGACTAGAAACATGGCTGTCAGTTCTGATTTATTTAGTTAAATTTTACATAATGCTAAATTATCATTTTGAAAAAAAGTCACATGTACAAGCTAATATAAAATTTATTGTGTTACTCCTCTCTATCCCAGTCATATCTGAACATCCATAAAGGAGATGAGTGAAGATGCATGCAACTTCTTGTTCACACGATCATACTTTGATTTTCCCTGCACTAGTAATGGTTCAATCTAATAATGGCTTTCTTGACCCAATGTTATGCTGAACTGCCATTGTAAAAGTCCAGAGCGATCGATAATGTTCATCTGGAAATTTTGTTCGGACCATTAACGTGTAGATCACTCAAAAATCATGACTGAATAACCTTTATTGTAACAACATTACAATTAAATTTTAAAAATAAAATTATATTTTAAATTTATATCAGTAAATGCGCTTACACGACCCACGTAACTTGTACTATATGAGATAACTAATGATAAAATGTACAGTTCTTCCTCAATTTTTTGTCCATGTATGAAAATGGAAGAAATTCAAGTATCACAGGCAACTGAAGTTTGCCTGTAGTACTAAAGGTATATCAAAATATTACAGGATGAAATTTATTTGCTTTTCTTTTGGATTATTGTACATGTTTATGCTTATTTAAAAACCGGATGCACAAATGCATCTATAAATAATTAAAATCAAGCTGTATTAGAAATATGTGTGCAGATACTCTTTATGACCAAATTATTAATTTTGTTTGACACCACGTCAAACAAAATCATCAACAAAGTGCAGTGAACCTTGAAAATTTTATCTGCTTGAAATTACCATATATACTCACTCATAAGGTCATTATTTTTAAATGAGAATTCAATTCATGCGGAGATTTAAAACACATGCATCAACCCAGTCTGACCTACTTCATAGTCTGTGCACTATAAAAGCATTCCCATTCTTTTTCAGGATGTTTGGCTAATAGAAGGACATCAGTATGGGTTGATGAGGGCTACATGTAATAATTAAAATTAAAACTGCTACCCGAAAATACTCTCTCTTAATACCAGTAATAACTCACCTGTCACTATTATTATGTGGAGTTTGTCAGTAAAATGGGTGGCTGATGAATTTAAAAGGATTAAAAAAATATGGAAAATCACTCATCATGAAGCTAAGGCACTCTGCTGCTATGCAGTAGTCTGAATCACTGATTATGCAACACCTATAGGACTTGGAAAAAATATACGCTGATGTTGGTTTGCTAATGACCATAGGTAAAAAGTAAAAGGTTGTGTGCTATTGTCAAAATGCAGCCTTCTTCATATCATGTAAAATGGGTGGCAGAAGTGTGACACAAGTAATACTAATAGCCCTGACTTCATGGGGAATATTCTTAAATGAACAACAAATCTCTTTCTGTGAGATGCATAGGCTCTCTCGATGGTAACTGAAATCCATCAAAAGAGTGTGGATGCTGAAATAGCTGAGGCCTTACAGGAAGAAAAAGCCTTTTCTTACCATTCCATCTTGCTTTAGCTAATTAGAATTTAAGCACCATAACTGGGCATAAGAAGTCTATCATGATCATCCCCAGTGACTGAGACTGGGAATTTATATTGAGGATTGAATTACTGATGGAAGTTGTGATTTTTTACAGGAAACCTGACTGACATAAGAAGGAAACTGAATCTTAATTCCCATTGAATAATAAACGTCACTCCTCAACTGATAAAGCATGAAGTTTGCATTTTCCCTGAGTTGATGTAATGGCCAGAAGAATAATGGTTTTAAGCACAAGATTTTCAAACTAAGATTTTCAAAATAAGCCTTACTTAAAGATTCACACTGTGTTTTTGACACTGCCCACAAAATGCATGAAAAGTTCCATCTGGGTGTCAATGAGTGAGACACCAGTATCTGTAGCTGGAAGCAATTTATAAGATCCACCAAGTGAGGCTCTGAACAAATGGACTGACCTTTGGATAATGTAAATGTTCAAAATGGCAGCTGTATTAACCAATGATTGTAGAGGCTGAACAAGACCTCTCCTCAACTGAGGAAGAGAGGAAAATCTGCCACTACAACAAGAAATGATCACCTATGAGTAACGCATTTCTTAATGCACCAATCACAGAAGATGTTCCACTTTGCAGTATAGAGATTTGATGTCAACGTCGCTTGGATTGGATAAACATTTTGCTTGATATATAGATGACTTGAGATGAAACAAGAGAAGATTGTCCCACTGAGGTAATACCCTTGATTTGTCTATCAACGGGTTGAGGTCATTCATCTACAACCTTTGAGGCTACAGAGCAGCAATCTGGATGGTCCGTGCTGTGGATGTCCTGATCTTGTGCAGTACTTGTGAGGTCAACCTGAAGGTTGGCAATGCTTAAGAAAACAATCAACCTCTGTTTAGGCTAAAAGCTGATGGGTGTACTCTAGTTTCTTTAAGTTTAATATATTTGACTGATGTAGAAAGATGTGTGTCCTGTAGAGAGGATAGAATTCTGGTAAGTGTAGACATGATATTCGACCAGGCCTCGGAAATGATGGGCCAAATGAGCAACTATATGTATTAAATAAAGAGGTATGCACTGTAAGAGAACTAAGGTGTCCCTAGGGATGACCTTCCTCTACCCCTCAGGTTGTTTTCAAGTGCTGGCCAGTTTTGATGGCTCAGCAACCGATGCAATAGACTTACCTCTTTATACTGAAAATTAAATTCATGCAGAGCAGGGGCTGTTTTATAAGTACAACATACAAACACTATAAATTAAAAAAGGTTTCTTTATTTTCATGCTACTTTTCCTATTCAGAATTGCATATATGGTGTGCACTGTGTTTATCAATGTGCATTTAATACACAGTACTTGTAATCTAAAGTTATTTGGATTTTAATAATTTGAAAATATTATTCATTAATTAAGTATTACCAAATAAAAAGTGAAGCATCCATCAATGTTACTAACTTTCGGTGCAGACTATAAAATATACCAATTCCATTTTTGTGCGTCTCCGAACAACCTGTATTTGTATTAATATATATTATGTAGTTGAAGATATCAGTTTGCTAATGTATCCAGGCAAAGAATGAAACTTGACAAATTTTCCATTAACAGCTCAATGAACCCGTTTCAAAAAAGAAAGTTTTCTTACAAATATCAGTTCAAGGTATGCTCTATAAACATATCTTCCTCTCTCTTTACCTCTTCCTACTCTCTCTCTCCCTCTTTCTCACACACACACAGAGACACACACACACGAAAATCTAGTTGTGAACCTATCCTTTTATCTATACCTATATGTCTGTCTTTGCTTTCATAACTATATATACATTCCAACTTTTCATTTGCTTCCCAGCTCCAGCTACATGTCTATCAACATATACTATTTACATATGTTAGGTAACTTTTTATTATCTGGATATCTTTCTAAGTTACAAACAAAACTTTTTTTTATAAAAAAAAGGCATTTATTTGTAAAGTAAATAAAATTCAATTTCCGCAAATCTGCCAAGGGCAAGTTTCATAGAAGTCAAGTCAACCCTTACAGACTTGCTCAGCAGAGTACATAGTGACTTTTAGGACAGTAATAAAGGAACCACTTGCAGACCTGACAAAAGGGGAAAGGGCTGATTTATAATTTAATCACCTTGTAAGTGACGGTTCATGATGCATTAAAAAGTTAATTAAGTCGACCAAGATCATACAATTTTGGGCAGTAATTACTGTTCTTTATTGAATAAGCATTAGGAAGCCATATCTTCCTCACAGCATTCAGTGTCTAAGGGGTAAGAACTGCCACTAGGCAAGTGTATCCATCATGCATACAGTGAAAATATCACAGGAAAACAGATACATTAGGCCATTGATCAATCAAGGCTAAATACCACCAATATAATGATGCTTCAACATTGACTATGCTTGGCAGATGGTGGATGGTGAGGGTGAAAGGAGAATGTGGGAATTAGAAAATAAAAATATTGGAATACAGCAATTTACTAACAAGAAGCAAGGTAGGGAGAGATCAGATGAAAAGAATTTGAGTGACCACTGTATCCCTGTTTGATTACAATTGGGTTCTATTCTAAATAGAGAAACTAATTTACTTTTACATCATTTTACTGCCCTTCCTATAAAAATAAATCACAAATGATCTATTGTATCAAAATAATATATTACTGATTTTAATTAGCCTGTCCTTTCTATTGAAACAATTTCATTGATTTTCAAGCACAGTCTGTCAACCATAAATTTTCTAGTTAAGCATGGTCGATGTTCCTTGCCGCATGGTACGTCATCCAACACAGATAGATATACTAAGAGTAGTATTGATTTACATGCTAAGATGTTAATGCTATATCACATGTATCATATGTGAGCATCTTATGAACAAAATGAGGGAAATCATATTATAAAATAATAATATAACCTATACAAGAAGAGGGAATCATAATAATTAGATGTTTAACTATAATCTTTCTGAAACTAAATGTATCTTAAAGGCATTAATTGTTGAAAAGGAATACTGTACTGTACCTCACTCTCATCCGGGGAATTCCCATCATTTTTCAAATCTGCCATTGTAAAGCCTCCGCTGAAGAAACCAACACTCAACCATAACAATTTAAAGAACTACTGCCCAGTTTCTAATCTCCCATTCACATAAAAAATCTTAGAAAAGGTTGTTCTATCCCAGCTTGCATCTCATCTGAATTCAAACAGTCTTTTTAGCCATGTACAATCTGCATATCACCATTGCCACAGTACTGAAACTACTCTTCTAAAAGTAGTTAATGACATTATTTCTGCTTTGGATAGCAGAAAGATTACAGTCTTCACCCTCCTTGATTTGTCTGCAGCATTTGACACAATATACCATGATATATTACTTTACCATCTCCAGCATGTATTTGGCATTCATGATACAACCTTACTGTGCTTCAAGTCCTACTTGGTCAATAGGAGACAAATTGTGTCTGCAAATGGAATGCACTCCAGCCCAGTTAATCTATGTTGTGGTGTTCCACAGGGCTCTCTTCTTGGACCTGTTCTCTTCATTCATACACACCGCTCTCAAGTGTCATAGATCATCATCCAGTGTCTCACAAACTGTATGCTGACAACACCCAAATAAACAAATCTAGCTACCCAACTGAAGTTGATGCTACCATCCAAGGTGCAGAGAGGTGCATTTCTGATGTGAAATCATGGATGACATGTAACAAGTTGCAGATGAATGATGATAAAACTGATGCCATTCTGATCACAACATAAAGACATTCTCAGTCACATCCTTTACCTCAAACAATAAATATCAGTAACACCAACATTAAATTCACATAGTCAGTACGAAACCTAAGTGTCACGCCGGACAGTACTCTCACGTTGCACCAACATGTCATGAATATATGCAAGGCTGCATATCTTGAGCTGAGATACATCAGCTCCATTCACAGAAAGTCTTTCAGTTGATGCCACTAAAATACTTGTATGTTCATTAGTACTTTCAAGACTGGACTATCGTGACTCAATTCTGTCTGGTTCATCTCAATATCTACTCCAGAAACTTCAAAAAAGTTTAAAACACAGCTGCTTGGATCATACTTTGAGTACCATGATCAGAGCACACTTCCCCGCTGCTCTATACCCTACACTGGCTATCCATTCGATCCAGAATCAAACACAAAATTTGTTCTCTGTGCTACGTTTCACTTACAGACTCCAGTCCAACATACCTATCTGACCTCACCCATGTGTACACACCAGCAAGATACTTATGCTCCTCTTCTGACAGTCGTATACTCATTATTCCCACTACGAAAACGAAGTCATATGGACAATGTTCTTTTGCATACCAGGACCCAGCAACGTGGAATGAATTGCCCACTGAACTTAGACACAAAGACAAAGTTATCCCCATTCAAGAGTGCTCTTAAAACTCACTTATTTTGACTGCAAGAACAAGCTTAAAGACGTAATAATGTTTCCTACCTTAAATATTTTTAGCATGTTTTTTATATTTTTTAATTTCATGGGGTTTTTTTTGGTAAAAATATTATTATATATTTTTGTTTTGTTTTTTTTGTTTTTTTTATTAGGTGTTGTTCATTGTTGTAAAGTGCTTAGAGCTTCTAAAGATTAGGCGCTATACAAAGTCCTCATTATTATTATTATTATTATTATTTTCATCAGGGCATATATTTTATAAACATGGAGAGTAAACTCAATATGGCCTATGATAATGTTAGATTATGGTCTACTCCGAAGGTTTTACAATGAAAGAGAACTGTACATAATCAGGCCAAAATATTACAAACAAGTCTCACACTAAAATACAAATTCAACTCAAACCTTGGCTATCTTACTGATCAGTGATTTAATTCTAGTGAATCAAATGTCAGAGTTGAATTTGAATTTGAGTGAAAGAATTGTTTTTAATTTTAATAACAGGTCTGAGACTGACCAGAGTCCATGACACCTGCTTGCTAAATATATATTTTTAACAGAAAAGTAACTGCAGGAATCCTTTGAGTACATAACCTCAGCATCAAGCACTAGAACATAACTGCAGCATCAAGCACTAGTACATATCTTCTGCATCAAGCACTAGTACATATCTTCTGCATCGAGCACTAGTACGTATCTTCCGCATCAAGCACTAGTACATATCTTCTGCATCAAGCACTAGTACATATCTTCCGCATCAAGCACTAGTACATAACCGTAGCGTCAAGCACTAGTACATATCTTCAGCATGAAGCACTAGTACATATCTTCAGCATGAAGCACTAGTACATAACCGTAGCATCAAGCTCTAGTACATAACCTCTGCATCAAGCACTTAACCTCAACATCAAGTACTCAACTTCAGCATCAAGCACTAGTACATAATCTCAGCATCAAGTACTAGTACATAACCGTAGCATCAAGCTCTAGTACATAACCTCTGCATCAAGCACTTAACCTCAACATCAAGCACTCAACTTCAGCATCAAGCACTAGTACATAATCTCAGCATCAAGTACTAGTACATAACCTTAGCATCAAGCACTACTACATAACCTTAGCATGAAGCACTAGTACATATCTTCAGCATGAAGCACTAGTACATATCTTCTGCATCAAGCACTAGTACATAAGCTCAGCATCAAGCACTAGAACATAACTGCAGCATCAAGCACTAGTACATATCTTCCGCATCAAGCACTAGTACATAACCGTAGCGTCAAGCTCTAGTACATAACCTCTGCATCAAGCACTTAACCTCAACATCAAGCACTCAACTTCAGCATCAAGCACTAGTACATAATCTCAGCATCAAGTACTAGTACATAACCTTAGCATCAAGCACTACTACATAACCTTAGCATCAAGCACTAGTACATATCTTCAGCATGAAGCACTAGTACATAACCTTAGCATCAAGCACTAGTACATAACCTCAGCATCAAGCACTAGAACATAACTGCAGCATCAAGCACTAGTACATATCTTCTGCATCAAGCACTAGTACATAAGCTCAGCATCAAGCACTAGAACATAACTGCAGCGTCAAGCACTAGTACATATCTTCAGCATGAAGCACTAGTACATAACCGTAGCATCAAGCTCTAGTACATAACCTCTGCATCAAGCACTTAACCTCAACATCAAGCACTCAACTTCAGCATCAAGCACTAGTACATAATCTCAGCATCAAGTACTAGTACATAACCTTAGCATCAAGCACTAGTACATAACCTCAGCATCAAGCACTAGAACATAATCTCAGCATGAAGTACTAGTACATAACCTTAGCATCAAGCACTAGTACATAACCTCAGCATGAAGCACTAGTACATATCTTCAGCATGAAGCACTAGTACATAACCTTAGCATGAAGCACTAGTACATAACCTTAGCATCAAGCACTAGAACATAATCTCAGCATCAAGTACTAGTACATAACCTTAGCATCAAGCACTAGTACATAACCTCAGCATCAAGCACTAGTACATAACCTCAGCATGAAGCACTAGTATATAACCTCAGCATGAAGCACTAGTATATAACTGCAGCATCAGGCACAAGTACATAACCTTAGCATCAAGTACAAGTTGATAACCTCAGCATCAAGCACAAGTATATAACCTCAGCATCAAGCACTAGTACATAACTGCAGCATCGGGCACAAGTACATAACCTTAGCATCAAGCACTAGCATATAACCTTAGCATCAAGCACTAGCATATAACCTCAGCATCAAGCACTAGTACATAACCTTAGCATCAAGTACTAGCACATAACCTCAGCATCAAGCACTAGTACTTAACCTCAGCATCAAGCACTAGTACATAACCTCAGCATCAAGTACTAGTACATAACCTCAGCATCAAGCACTAGTACATAACCTCAGCATCAAGCACTAGTACATAACCTCAGCTTCAAGAAATAATGTAAACTTTAATATTCTTGGCAACTGATAACAGCACAAATTAACTGGATCATTCTTGATTCTTGGAGGCTGTCTCGGTTTATTACAGATAAAAGTCACTACAGTTTACTAACATTCTTGGAGTCTCTTAGTTTATACATATAACAGTCACAATAACTGTTTTCTATAATGTTGTTGTTGTTATTTGTGGTTTAATGTCACTTTTCAGTGCATGATGGGTTATACATTGCAGCCAGTATAGCTGGTGGAGGAAGAACCCAGGAAAATCCTGGCTAGAACAACCCACAGGAAGCCAATGGCAAGCTTTCTCACATACCCACATTCACCAAGCCCAAAACTCAAATCCACGCAGACAGAGAGGAGAAAGTGGTGATTGGTAAAAGCAACTGCTTTAGACCTCTTGGCCACTCGGAGCCCCATTATCTGTAATAAACTAAGACATTCTTTAAGAATTTTCCAGTTACACTGTAACAATAAAATCTCTGGAGACTGTCTCAGTTATTACTGAAAATAACACTTTTCTTTTCTTTGCTGTCATTGTTGGTGTATGCATCAGCACTGGGTGAGCCATTGTAGCTCAGTTGGAAGAGTATCTGAAAGTGGGTTCAATGCCCTGCCCAGGTACAGCCAGATCAGCTTCCACAAGTCTGTCATTGGAAAAGACACTTAGTTTCCATTTCATTGGCATAGTCAATAACATGTTCAAAGTGCTGGTAAATACCAACCAAGCAACAGGTAGTATTTTACAACTAAATTTATAGTGTTATGCCAGTTGTATTATCCTTCCAAAGGAAACTAATGCAACTGTGAGTAGTATATTATATGCAAAATCAACACTAATTTGTCTTCATCGGCTTTTCATGAAATTTTCACAATATTCTTACAACTCGAATCAAACATCTGAAATAATTTCAAAACAAAAGCTTTTATTTTAGAGGAAAAGATTTACAAAATGAGATTATGAGACCAGTGGAGTGCCTACTATATTTTTTCAATGATGAACCCATCAATATTGATGATTACTGTATGAAAAGTTTATGAAGACTAAAGCTTTTATGATACTGCTTAGTCTGTTTAATATCATATACGCTTGTTGCAGATCAGGGCCAATGCTGCTTGTTATACTAATCACTCCCAACAAACTGCATGGACAATGATCTGCTTGTGCATTATACAATGGTAGATCTGGGTCTAAGCAATTTGCTGCTGGACTAACTTTATAAGTGAGTATATAAGGTACATTCTTTGCTACAATTTAACAGATATACTGATAAGATGACTGGCCAGTGTACAAGTTGACCATAATGACCTATCTATCCTTGCAGTCAAGAGCTACATGAAAAATAAAAATTGCACTGCAGTGCAACAAGGATGCCTGATTCACATCCAGAAAGCAAAATGCATACTGTTAAATCTATACTGCAGGTGACCTGACTATAGCAAGAATACTTATGCAAATGTGATAGGGAGGTAGGTAGGTTGGTAGGTATTGCATTAAATGGCATGTCAGCTCAATGCTGGCTACATGGTCCCAATTAAAAAGAAAGTTCAATTATTGTGAAAAATAAAGAACCTTGAACACATACCCTTCTTAATAAAAGCGAATTTGTACCACAGCAAGACAGAAATATGTTGTTGTTGTTGTGGGGGTTTAACGCCATTTTTCAGCACACAATAGGCTATACATGGCGGCCTGTATTAACGGTGGAAGAAGAACCCAGGAAAACCCCAGAAAGAACCACCGACCCATGAGAAGCTACTGGAAAGCTTTCTCACATACCAAATTTGGCCGAATCCAAGACTTGAAAACACGCAGACATAGAAATATGTGTGTGTGTGTGCGTGCGTGCATGTATGTATCTGGGTTTAACAACACATCAGCAAAACACTGGCTATATCATGTTAGTTATGTACATATTAGTATATATGGGCATGTCAGCACAAGAATGGCTATCTGGAGCTGATTTAAAGTTCTACAAATGTAAACAGGAAGGGCAAAACAAACTACTGGAAGATAAACCTTCCAATTAAACACAAACATGAAGTGCTACAAGATAAATAACAGGTCAGTAAAGTGTATATTATCTAAAATGAAAGTACAAAAGAATATTTTCAAGGCATACATGTATAAACAGCATATTACTTGTTGTGTGGCACAAATAACTGATCTACTAAACTCACATCTGCTTTGTCTCTGTCAATGCATGGAAAAATATTAATAATTTTCAAGATAATAAATGACAATGATAGGAATATAAAATATGGAAGAAAGAATTCATAATTTGTAAGCATGACAGTGATGGATAATTGTTGAAACATACCTCTCAGATCTTGGTTCTCCTTTTCCATCCTGATCAGAAGAAGTGTCTCCATTATTGCCTTCTTCCAGAGGGCCCTAATCTCTTCTGAGGACCTCTTGGTGCCAACACAGCTACCCTCATAACCTTCTGCAAAAGAAAGCATACAGAAAATCAAGAGTGCAGTTTAGTACTAATATTAGTACCCTTATTCCTACCTCGTGGACAGGGTACTAACATGAGCATATACGGGTTAATGGAACAAGCCAGGTGTGATTCACACCCGGCACTCTTTTAGCCCAATAATAACAATCTGAACATTTTCCTTGAACATAATCCAATAAATTGAGTAGTCCTCTTATTTAATACCGGAAATATGCAAAAGCATTGTAGAAATAGTTTACCTTTTTTATCCGATATTTTCGTTTAAATTGTCCGCCATATTAGTTCAAATAATAATTATTTCCATTCTCAGCCTCATTTGTTTGTGTGCCATATAAGGACATTGAGGTCTTATTTGGAAACGTAAACAAATCGTAGTAAAAATTTGGTGCGGTTTGAGTCAGAAATTCTGTGCATTAAAAGTAAATATGGTTTATCGGCAACTTTGAAATTCCACCAAGAAGCGATTATTCGCCACTTGATTGATAATAACATAGCATAGAATATCCAAATATGGTCTGGCAAGCCTTACGTAGAAAAGGGGTCACGGCGAGTCTCGCGTTATCTGCCATGGCGAATACGGTGAGGTTAGTGTAACCATGCCAATTTATTTTATCGTGTAAGGGCTTAATAAATTCAAAATAAGCCAAACTTCTTTCACAACATGATTACACTTATGTTGTCGATTTCTACACTTTGTTTTTCTGACTTCAGTTATGATAATTTTTTTGCTCCATTACATGATATGGGATCAGTTCATAGCCTCAACCACAACAAATCAAGTTGAGGCTATGACATCGTAAGTAGAGTACACTCCAGCAAGGGTTCCACAGGATGTTGTTTCTCACCTGTAAACTAAGCTATTATGAACTGTGTTTATGTCTAACAAAAACTTTACCACACAAGAATTCCACAGAATAGTCACCTGCTCTTCCCAGTCACCCAGAAAAATCACTGACCCATGAAAAGAATACTGGTGTGACCTCCGTCAATACACACATCCAAATTGTATGAATGTACAAACAAATGTGACAGTGAAAAAACCAATATGTGTATAAAAAAAAACATAACAATGATGCCAACACTAATAACAAGAATACTATCAGAAAAATTAAATTTTTGTTTCATCTATGCTTTTCTGGTGAAGCAAAAATTTAAAACATAAATCCAAATGTTGATGGCATCTTCATCACTGCTAGAAAAGTGATACACAAGTCTTGCCAACTACTGAATGCATGCTTCATGTATTTACTTTTTTGCATAGAATCGATATGAATCTTCATTAAGGCTTTCCATTGTTTATAAAAACGTTTGTTGATGTTGAGGAATCAAATCTTAAAGAAGCCTTGTTGTTTAAAAATCTATGTAGCACCATTCCAACTTTTGTTGAATGTGTTTGGCATTTTATATCCATTTATCCAATCAGGTATATACTGAATATAATTAACTAAAACCTGTCAAATGAAAATGAAGAGACAACTGACAAATATCTCAGTGTTAGATAACCACTATAAACTTCTACAATGCAGACATCGTAGCAATATGACTGAAATATTGTTAAAGCTACATCGCACGCACGCACGCACACACACACACACACACACACACACGCCTTAATTACCCAGAAATTTTATGGACCCTATTAATTGTAAGATATCAAGGGAGAAGTTAAAGCTACGTTACACACACACACACACGCCTTAATTACCCAGAAATTGTATGGACCCTATTAATTGTAAGATATCAAGGGAGAAGTTAAAGCTACGTTACACACACACACACACACACACACACACACAGACACACACGCCTTAATTACCCAGAAATTTTATGGACCCTATTAATTGTAAGGTATCAAGGGAGAAGTGTAATATCTGCTGTTATTGTCTGTAATAATTTATACGCATTTTTTTCAGTTATTCAAATAATACAAGATAAAAACTAATTCTCAGCTTATTCTCAAATGCAAAATATTAACACAAAAATCTCTGGGCAAAAAGTAATAACGAGTTTTATCGATATTTTTTTTTAAAAGAGAGGTATGAAAAATTACAGACAATATGATAATATGCTTTGCATCTATGATATTTATTCGAAATGAATCAAAATTAGAAGTGATCACTGATGATACCATCTAATGCGTGTTTCTGAGAGTGTCTAACAGGGGTGACAACTCTGTTGAAGATCTCCTGTCTCCATGATCCTTTCCTTTTGGGGGTGTAGTTGCTGGGAGGACTGAGAAGGGTGTCCCCAGTGCCAACACTCTCATCATTTGTTTCAGCCTCTTTCTTCTTAGAACTTGCCAAAATAAACCTAAAATGGCAAGACTTCTTACTTAGACTGGTTTGAATACAGAATCATGGTATTCTGCATCGACAAATAACGTCAGTATCCAACAGATTTGTACTGCATATGCAAAGAGTGAAAAACAAAACATCTTGATGATACTGGCCAATGCACCAAGTTTTATCAACAGTGGATCAAAAATATGGCATCCAAAATGGTATCAAGTTCAGTCAATCATATAAAAAATTATCAAATTAATAAGCAAGGATAAAGCTGATTATTTAACTTATGTGAGATTTAGATGACATAACTTATATTCTTCAAGTCTGATCTAAATCAAAGCAGATATATGGATTTCCAAGCTCATATTTCACCTTATCTATGCAGAAACTATTGTTTTAATTTTGATCCAATTCAGAAATATGCATTCTGTTTATTTAAAGCAACGTATCTTTAAGATTTCATAAATTCGGATAAACATGAAAAGATTTTCTTATGCAAATGAACATGGTCAAAGTTTACAACAAATTTCAGAACCATCCATTCACTACAATACTTGCATGTTTTTCATGGGGCTGTGACTAGAATCTTCCTTTTCATCCCGCTTGTAATCTTTCAACTTTGATCTGAATTCAAAATTTAGTTCAGGCAATGCACCGACTGTTGAACTTCGAGCCCGTCGGAAGTTAATCGGGGACGATGGGGGGCTTGGAAATTCATAATGTCCATTGTTACCCATAGCTGCAGGAGAGGGGAGGGGAGAATGATCTGGAGAAGAATCCTGAAGAAAATAGATCCAAAAGAATATTCAAATTTTTGATAATTTCTTAGATGATGACGATGAAGAAGATGAATTCTATATATCCAATCCGTTTTTCTAATATACTCCTCCAATCTACTCTAATACACACCTCCATTCTATTCTAATACACACCTCCAATCTATTCTAATACGCACCTCCATTCTATTCTAACATAATAAACGTGAATAGAAGTAACTTTGAAAATTACACTGGGGAAATTCCATCCATAGCTTTTTTTTTTAAAAAAGGAAACATTCCGCATAAACTCGTCAATGTATGACATTTTTTATTCCTGGTACATTACTCACTCATTTCAGTATGCCTGACTAACTTGTGAACCTGCTTAATACTTGGGGCTAAAAGTGGATCCCATTTTTTCTTATAAAAGAAATACTCTCAAAATTGGTCCATATTTGATGAAAGTCAATAATAAACAAAAACAAAACCATTTTCAAAGTCATTTAACTTGCTGCATTTTCTTTCAATACTTTTTGCTCTACACTGTAACTAACAATACACAACAAAACATCGTTCAATTAAAATGTTAAGTAATGCCGACTAAGAGTGAAATGACACACCTGTCCTGCATATTGACAAGTTTCATGATACACAGTCTACCATACTATACATTATCAATACATACACCAACTTGATGGTCTTTCCATCTTTACAAGGTCTGTCAGTGATAGATGGTGCCCTTTTTATGTGTATTGACAAGATGGTTGTATTTCCAGTACAAGATTACAGACAGACATGGCATCTATGTATATGCCACTGGCATCTATGACAAGATACCAGAACTACTTTCAAACAGACGACCTGTTAGTTGTCAGTTATTTTAATTCTACCATTTAGGTCATATCAGGTTTCCCCATTTGATCAGATGCATGAATCATCATGGTTACCATGCTCTTTGTTTTGCAATGCATTAAAGCTTTAAAATTATTCTACTGCCAATTTCATGTTTTCACTTAAATTTATGAAATATTATGGTGTTCCTGGCAATAAAAGCATGGACTGTCATGAGATACGCTGTCACATCTTGTCAGAATAGCATATAGTTCACGTAAACTAATAAAGTATGTGTCTTGCTAATTCTGCTTGCTTGGAAGCTAGTGCAAGTATGAAGTAGGTCTTATATGAGAAGTGAACCAATGAAGCCCTCAGAGTTTTTAACAATCCTGTTTAGCCTGATTAGCACCCATGATTTGGGACACAAAGTCAATGACTTTGAATGTCTGCACTCAAACCTGAAGGCCGATAAGATAGGTTTTGTTTCATATTCTACCTTCCATGATTACTCGTTGTGACAGAAATTGTGTAAATAGTATCCTGAGAAAGTTTTTGGAGGAATTTAAGCTATTAGCTGCCTTGGGTCTGTAATGGGAACTGAGTACAAAGAAAGTTTTTGGAGGAATTTAAGCTATTAGCTGCCTTGGGTCCGTAATGGGAACTGAGTACAGAGAAAGTTTTTGGAGGAATTTAAGCTATTAGCTGCCTTGGGTCTGTAATGGGAACTGAGTACAAAAAAAGTTTTTGGAGGAATTTAAGTTATTAGCTGCCTTGGGTCTGTAATGGAAACTGAGTACAAAGAAAGTTTTTGGAGGAATTTAAGCTATTAGCTGCCTTGGGTCTGTAATGGAAACTGAGTACAGAGAAAGTTTTTGGAGGAATTTAAGCTATTAGCTGCCTTGGGTCTGTAATGGGAACTGAGTACAGAGAAAGTTTTTGGAGGAATTTAAGCTATTAGCTGCCTTGGGTCTGTAATGGGAAATGAGTACAGAGAAAGTTTTGGGAGGAATTTAAGCTATTAGCTGCCTTGGGTCTGTAATGGGAACTGAGTACAGAGAAAGTTTTTGGAGGAATTTAAGCTATTAGCTGCCTTGGGTCTGAAATGGGAACTGAGTACAAAGGAACTAACTGAGCACAGAGTGGCATGGAACTGTCATCAGGGTTCTTTACAGTATGTCTCCAACAACTGGATGCCTTTTCCTAGTAAGGATCAGTGTAAAGATGTGGAGATTGAATATGTGATATTTTATCATTGTAAGCAGACCCCTCAAGCATAAAGTATTGAGATCTGAACTGACCATAAGTGATCTATATCTGATGGTGGGAAGAGAAATTGGGGTGGAATTATCCCTTCTCTAACTCTGATCTACACTGATTCTCAACAACAAAAATGGCCTTTAACTTGTTATTGATCTTTAGGATTGTTTCCACTGATAAGCACCCATATTAAGTAGATACTGTGGCAAATGGCCATGGAGTGAGCTGCATGCACTGTGACACTATGGGTAGACTAAGCCTTGAGACTGCCAGTGCACTGATGTCAAGACAGCATGGGTGATATTGCTCAATGTAAGCTGGTCCATATATCATAATAAGCACGATCTGCTTCATTATTGACCTCATGTGGTCAGATTCAGATGGCTGAGTATGATAACGACAGAACAAGGCCAGTGTGTCCTCCATACTTTGTCAAATTCCTTATGTCAGCAGCAAGTTATAGGATATGTACTCTACAAAACCAGTCCCTGCGACATGCAAGACAGCATCTGAAGTGCTTACTGACAAGGGCTTCGCCACTGCCTTGGCTGCTATATATCTGTAATGCTCTCCAAAGCAGTAACTTGACCCGACAGAGATAACAGTTAAATGCTGATTGGATTTTCTTGATTAGCATATCAACAAAAGCAATAACTTTGATGGAGGAGAAGGAGGCAAGCAAAACTCTCATAGCAACAAGCAAAGACTTCCTCAATTGACATTCAAAAGGCTTCTCTTGTCAGTGAGATCTAGAAATGATGATGCAGCATGTGAGCATAATCACCATGGCTAGGTGAATATGGCAATTCTAACACCTCCTGTGCAATCTGAGATAAAACTGGAGAAGATCCTGCTGAACTGTATCTGCTTTGCTTTCAACAAGTGTCAAACATGCTGCGGCTACACTAATTATCATGTAACATTTTGGCATTCCTGATGGCATATGACATCTGTCATTTTGACATTTTGCCTTCAAAAATGAATCATATTGTTAATATCTTTACCATTCCAACTAATTATCCAACTAATTAAATAATCCCGTTTGTCTTTCAAGATTTTATGAATGGAATACACACCTTCTTCAAAGAGACAATCCAATAATCTTTATTAAAATAAACGATGACTTCAGCAGTCTCATGCAAAACAAAAAGTAGTACAATAGATTTTTCACATCTCTTATTTACCTAACTTCCAATAATTTGGGTTTATCTTTCTTTACTTATACTTTACCTATTAAAATTAACCAAAAGGACTCTCCCACAGAAATGTTCAAAAATCTTGCAACCCACATCAACTAACAACTGTCAATCAATTAAGTAATCTATGGAAAGGTCAGGAATTTTGTTAACTCTTATCACCTCTACTTTTAATCACATCAATGACAATGGACTGTCCCTCACTGTTCTTTGAAGAAGTTTACTGATTGAAAATTGTGCTAATAAAAACAGGATAGTGTTGAGCAGGCTTGTGAGTTTAAAATCCTGTTGTTCATATGAAACACAGAGATGCTTCCAGGATTTTAACAAAAGGGGTAATTTAAATGGGGCAATTTCTCCCTTCGTCAACAAAACATGGGGAAAGAGGAAAATGAGAAATCACCACAGTTCATTATTTCCCAAAAACTTAAATATCCATCCCTCGTTCTTCCTGCTCTGCTCTGAAAGGGTTATACTGAAATCAAAATCCTCATAAGACGTCAAGTAAGCATTAATTTGTTGCCTTTTTCGAGATTTGTTGTTTTTGTGGGTTTGACATAATATTTTATCTCTTGATACATGGTGGCCAGCATATATGGTGGAGGAAGAACCCAGGAAGAACCATCAAACCATATTGAAACTACTGGCTGGCATTCTCACATACCCATGATGGTCAAGGTGACACTTTAATTCATGCACACAAAAGTGAGTTATGCGAGTAATACGTAAAGAAGAGCACCTTGGACCCTACTGTTTCTGAGCTTAGTCTGTTCCATGTATGTATATGGATACTTTCCTGTGCTGAGAACCCCTTTTCATAGTCTGCCATCCCATGAAACATATAGCTTAGCCAGCTTTTGCATGTTGGGATGCTGTTCTTTATGGTTGCTTTAAAGAATTTTCCAAAATGCATGTGATCTGGTGACTCAATGTATATGTAAGAACTTATATGCAAAATGCCATTTCCATCTTTAGTGAATATCAAACAACATCCCTCCTGTCTTGCTGTTTTGTTGTAACTGTTTGTACTTTAAAAGTCTAAATTGCTGAAATTCTACATCAAATATTAGTTTTCTTGTTGCATTTCATCAACCTGGCATATGATATCCTTTTAGTATGATCATCCTCTACGTGGGGACAAACTCCTTTACTTTTTTTATTCTATAACGGCACATTTGTGCCACCACCAACATGAAACTGAAAAGAATCTGCAATTTTCCTACCTGCCATTTTAGACTCTAATCTCACCTACCAGAAATGGATCAAAGTTTTTGCCTGTGCAAATAACAGGAAAGGGCGTCAATTGCTCAGTTCCTTTAGTACATACATTTTTCTGTTATAAATAATTAGTGCGATTTTCAAGCATCCTTTTGAACTAACATAGATATACATCCTTTTGAATGGACATATTAGGATCTTTGATCAAATAACAACTCTTAATTGTTAATTTTCATTTAGATTCTTATTCATCCAGTTTATCTTAAGAATCAAATAAAAATTCTTGACTGCACAGATTACAATTTTCTATGCACACTAATTGTAATCTGCAGGAGTTCTCATGTATCACTGCTTTAATTAAACATTCTGTATGATTTTGTTGAACATGCATGCCCTTGAAGCATCTCTGGAAACACAAAGAAATTATGAGTCAACAGGCATCTTTGTAGGATGAGACTGGTTCTAAACATATACCTTTATGTTTTCCTATCTTTACAAAAACAAAACAAATGAATACATACCCAATGAAATAACAAAATTTTAAAATTCCATTCTAAATTTATGTTTGCTTCAATGTCATAATGTAAAAATATAATGAAATTCCACAGCAAAGACAAGCATTTAAAACTCTAATTTTTTATAAGAAATATTAACTTTACTTACAAATGATTTCCCTGTGATGCTGCCCTCACTGTCTGTGGTCATGCTACGGTGACGAAAAGCTTCTCGCATCTCATCACGTTTTACATGAGCCTAAAAGACATAAGTGAAGAGATTTTGTCAATATTGTTTGATAAGGAAAACAATAACATATTTCTATTTGAATTAGAGGGTCAATAAGAAAACAAAACCATGAGAAAATCCAAGGAATTTATTTTCTCGCTTTTTCCAGTCTCATACAGGTACATGTTTTCATTTACACTGATCTTAATCATGCCTAAGGGTATGAGGAGGGGTAGGAGTGCATGAATATGAAAAGTCAATACTTGCTTATTCAACAGTCCAAGTATGATAGCTTTCACTTCCATGGTTCAGGAATTATGACAAAACAAATGACTTATCAAAAATATGCCACAGCAAATGTCGAACTTTGCGTATATGTAACGGCAAAGCTCTCTAATTCTGCAGTCCAAGTATGACAGCTAACTCTCCATGGGTTTTATTACTTATAATAATACAAACTTTAAGCAAAAACTTAATCCAAAATTTTCAAATGACCCACACTGCCTGCAGGTATGAGTAATGGTAGAGATGCATGAATGGGAGAGGGCAGATCACTCTGTTCCTACAGTTCAAGTAAGACTCATATATCCTTGGATGTTGGAATTTGTGACAATAGAGAAATACTTTAACCAAAACCTTAACCAATGGTGATGCTGCCACCACAGCCACTAGAAGTTATAACAGGATTTTGCCAATGCTGAAGTGAGATTAAAAAAACGCTGTTAATTGAATTGATCATCCAGCCCATTCTATTTCAACAAAGACAAGAATTTCTATGATTATATACAAATGAACAGTAACATAACTTGCTATTCATTTGTGAGGTGCCAATTGTTTTTATGAACTTCGTGGATAATGCAGTCCACAAATTTGAAGACCATACTCCAACCTGTTAGTAAAATAGTCAGGTTTAAAGACCATACTCCAATGTGTTAGTAAAATAGTCATATTTAAAGACCATAAAACAATGTGTAAGTAAAATAGTCAGGTTTAAAGACCATATTCCAATGTGTTAGTAAAATAGTCAGGTTTAAAGACCATATTCCAATGTGTTAGTAAAATGGTCAGGTTTAAAGACCATACTCCAATGTGTTAGTAAAATGGTCAGATTTAAAGACCATAAAACAATGTGTAAGTAAAATAGTCAGGTTTAAAGACCATATTCCAATGTGTTAGCAAAATAGTCAGGTTTAAAGACCATATTCCAATGTGTTAGTAAAATAGTCAGGTTTAAAGACCATACTCCAATGTGTAAGTAAAATAGTCAGGTTTAAAGACCATATTCCAATGTGTTAGCAAAATAGTCAGGTTTAAAGACCATACTCCAATGTGTTAGTAAAATAGTCAGGTTTAAAGACCATACTCCTATGTGTTAATAAAATGGTCAGATTTAAAGACCATAAAACAATGTGTAAGTAAAATAGTCAGGTTTAAAGACCATACTCCTATGTGTTAGTAAAATAGTCAGGTTTAAAGACCATATTCCAATGTGTTAGCAAAATAGTCAGGTTTAAAGACCATATTCCAATGTGTTAGCAAAATAGTCAGGTTTAAAGACCATATTCCAATGTGTTAGCAAAATAGTCAGGTTTAAAGACCATACTCCAATGTGTTAGTAAAATAGTCAGGTTTAAAGACCATACTCCTATGTGTTAGTAAAATGGTCAGGTTTAAAGACCATATTCCAATGTGTTAGTAAAATAGTCAGATTTAAAGACCATACTCCAATGTGTTAGTAAAATGGTCAGATTTAAAGACCATAAAACAATGTGTAAGTAAAATAGTCAGGTTTAAAGACCATATTCCAATGTGTTAGTAAAATAGTCAGGTTTAAAGACCATATTCCAATGTGTTAGTAAAATAGTCAGGTTTAAAGACCATACTCCAATGTGTTAGTAAAATAGTCAGATTTAAAGACCATACTCCAATGTGTTAGTAAAATGGTCAGATTTAAAGACCATAAAACAATGTGTAAGTAAAATAGTCAGGTTTAAAGACCATATTCCAATGTGTTAGTAAAATAGTCAGGTTTAAAGACCATATTCCAATGTGTTAGCAAAATAGTCAGGTTTAAAGACCATATTCCAATGTGTTAGTAAAATGGTCAGGTTTAAAGACCATATTCCAATGTGTTAGTAAAATAGTCAGGTTTAAAGACCATAAAACAATGTGTTAGCAAAATAGTCAGGTTTAAAGACCATATTCCAATGTGTTAGTAAAATAGTCAGATTTAAAGACCATACTCCAACTTGTTTGTAAAATGGTCATATTTAAAGACCATACTCCAATGTGTTAGTAAAATGGTCAGATTTAAAGACCATACTCCAACTTGTTTGTAAAATGGTCATATTTAAAGACCATAGTCCAATGTGTTAGTAAAATAGTCATATTTAAAGACCATACTCCAATGTGTTAGTAAAATGGTCATATTTAAAGACCATACTCCAATGTTTTAGTAAAATGGTAATATTTACAGCACTGCAAGTACCAAAAAGACAACTGGATGCCAACTAGTGACTTTAAAAGTGATTTTTTAACTAGAAAATGACAACAATTCTAATTACAAGTATATCCAAGACTGTACAAACTGGATATCTGATACCTGGTGAATAACTGATTTTTCTGTGCTTAATGGCACAGGTTTAATCCAGAACAAGTCTAATTTGCAACAAAACAAAAAAAGATAGTCCCAATTTCTTTGCAAGATTGATACACCAACATTTTTTTCCATGCTGTCCTCTTCTGGAGCAGCATTTTACAGAACTGACTTGTAGAATGTGCCCAAATCATAGTGAAATGTGACTTTACAGAACTGACTTTTAGAATGTGCCCAAATCATAGTGAAATGTGACTTTACAGAACTGGACAAAAGACAAATCTGCAGACACATAATGGTTTCTTTTATCAAGATTGAAATGAACATTTTGCTAAGGTACAGATAAGTTATTATTAGTTGTGAGCATAAAGGGTAAGATTCATTCTAAAGTACAGGTAGTAAGCCAGATTGGTAATCATCAGGTATTCAGTCCAACAATTATCCTATGATAGTAATTTCCATTAACTGTTCCCCAAGTTATTAAGACATTAAAACCCATTCTCACCTTTAATCTGTTTAATGTTTTCTCACTTTTCATTGCTGAATACTTTTGAGAAAAAATAGTGGACAAGTTTTTCTGTTCTTAATGTCTATTGACAGATCAGTGTGTGTGATTTAGATTTTGAACATAGCTTTAACAATTTCAAGTCATAATGCTACAATGTCTGCAGTATGGTAGTATATAGTAATATCAAGCACTGGGGCTTCATGCTGCAAACATAAAGCATCATGTCCCACCCAATCTCATTATCCTGACACCAAGCTGACCAGTCCTAACACTGACTTCTTATTGCTGAGCACCAAGTGAGGAAGTTACAAGTACCATTTTAAGAAGTCTTTGGTATGATTCAGCCAGGGATTCAAACCCATGACCTCCCGCATCCTCTGCATAGATGAGAAAGCCCATATGCCAGGATGATGTCAGTCAAATTCGATGAAAACTGGTCAAAAGCTTCTTCAAGATTCATGACAGATTAAGTAAAAAATGTGCAACTGACACTGGGCCATACCATAAGCTCACCTGGTGTTTTGATCTGGTAAGCTAAAACCTCTTACACATAAAAGAGCTCAAACACATTATCATTACAAAACACATCATTGGCTGACATATACAACTCTAACATTTATGGAATATCCTTCTTCTGGTCACTGTAAAATATACCTTAGATAAAAGGTTCTCAAATGAGTTGGCAAGCTTCTTCTTGGCCTTCTGGGTCAAGTTGTCCAATGTTAAACTAATACTGCCAGAACGTCCTCTACCGTCCAGGAGATTGAACTGCAATCAAGAAAAATGTTACTTCTACCAATCTATATCTATGTGCATATCAATCTTGTGTATATTTCAGTAATATGCACTATGCTGGGGCAAAAACCCTGATTACTACATACACAAAGATGAATACATATCAGAAACCTTAAAAGAGAGAGAGAGAGAGAGATAAGTAGATAATTTACTGAAATATAGACAGATAAGTAGAGAGAGACAAAAAGATGAACAAGCCCAATGAATGAACATATATCAAAACAGAAGAGATAAATGGAAGTGATGATATGAAGATGAGACATGAACTGAAAAGAATTTAAAGGACAATGTATAATGCATGCCAAATGAACGTGAGAAAAGGCTAGGCCAGTGAGACAAACAGACAGACAGCAAGGTCTGGATTGCAGAAAATTTCACATCTACTGAAAACCCTTTGTATTGATGTTTATTTTAATTGTCTTGTCAATTGTTTAATATATTTCTTTTAAAACATTTTACCACAATTCTGTGCAGTTTTGTTGTCAATGAAACTTTGGCTTTAAACTAAACAGAATCACTGTCTATTTTATATATTAAAAAACAAGTTTTAAAAAAAAATTATATGAAAAATTTTAATCAATGAATTTTGATCATTTTTGTATAGGCACCAATATAAGAAGTATTTCAGCATTTAATAAAATTTTCAACAGTTCAAAATATTTTAATAACTGCAGTAGAAGGCCTAACTATATACTGCAAGTTACTTTTACATTTCACATGAATTTGATTATAATTTCAAAAATCTCAAACCTTTTCTTTTTAATATTGCCTTTAATCAGCCAAGTAAAAAAAGACTGTATAAGAATGTAAATTTATTTTTTTAATTCTCTTCGGTTTAAATATGCTCATTTTAAATATGTGTTACTTAAATCAACAATTATTCCCTATACAAGCCAAACACAAGAATGTTTGTCAAACACATATCCCTGCACTATTCTGCTTTGTCCCACCAACAAAAAATATATGTGCCTTGGTTCATATTAGGCTGCACCACTGCACCAATCTTTCAAGTTGGGTGAAGTAAAGTTCCTTCCACGACACATAAAAAAGACCAAAGAAAATAAGGAAACAAGAGCATTACCATTCAGTTCTGACTGACTATAATAAACACATTCCAATCTTACTGAATAGAGTGCACTCTCTGCCAAATGATGTACAAGACATTCAATATCATTGGCTGATAGAAATGTCTTATTGCTTTTGATACGCTTGTGTACTGAATATGAACACTGATGGAAAATGTAAAGAGAAAATGAAATAATGAGCAATTACAATGCTGAACTTATTTCCAAAGTAGCATCAAATGTATTTTAAAAAAACTTTAAGATGTTATGATAACTTGAGTACAAGGAATTAAAACCCAATAAGAACTTTTGAAAGCTCGCAACATGGGAGGCTGATAATGAACACTAGTGCTTAGGTCAAGGACTTGATAATTTCTGAAATTAATATTTACTTTCCCAGCAATACATACAATGAATCGGTTTTGTTTAGCATAGCAGTTTTCTATGATTTCTTTCTCCATTAAAGTAACTGTGTCCTGAACAGTGGACACAATTATTTTGTTAGCAGTGTCTGCGTCAATGATGTGCTTGAATTTCTTTTTTTTAAAAGAAAAAGAAACAGGTAACGATATCTGTTACCCTGTGGGTTTTTTTCTTCTTCTAACTGACTTCACTTTTTGAAATGGTAGTGGCAATTAGGCCTCACATTTTCTATTTCTGGAATGAATAATGTGTGCCCCTTAGGGTCAAGTCCCAAGGAGGTGAGAACTGCATATTGGAATTTATCTTTTCAGCCTGAGAGAGTGGGAAAATGCCTCAAATATAATAAGTCAGCAGGAAAGCTGTGAAACAAAATCATTTTATTTGTTGACAGAAATATTTGTGAACTGTATATTGCTTTGTTGATGAGAATTTTTGATGCAAATTGAGACACCGACAATTGGCAATTTTCTAGGACAGAAAAGACGCTCTGTCGATCCCTGTTTCTCACCTGCATACATACATATATTTATTCTCTGTATTTGACTTTAACATCTTTGATGACACTGCCCCTTGCTGTTGATGGAAAAGTGATAAACATGTTTCACCATGCTATTACAGATGGGACAAGTAGTACTGACATAACAGTACTATTCATATACACTGCTAGTCAGACAGTTGTTGTTGTTGTTGTTGTTGTTGTTGTTGTAGGGTTTAACACTATTTTTCAGCAGACAATAGGCTATACAAGGTGGCCAGTATTAACGGTGGAGGAAGAACCCGGGAAAATCCTGGAAAGAACCACTGACCCACAAGAAGCCACTGGCAAGCTTTCTCACATACCCACACTGGCTGAATCCGAGACTCGAACCCACACAGAATGAGGTGAGATGGCAGTGATCTGTAACAGAGAGCACTTTAGACCACTCAGGGCCCCCTAGTCAGACAGAAAAAGGTGTTTGATCGAACAAGAAATAGAGACAGATGATGACATCAGTAGTCTCATTCAATTAGATCTCTCATATAACTTGCAATTGTTATCCACTAAATGCTTCACCAATCATTTTAGAAATAGAAGGCACTACAGTTAAACTCTGAAGAAGCAAACTATGAAGATTTTTCTCTCTATCTCAAAATTTACCAGGACACACTTTCTGCAATCATTATGCCAAAATTCTATTGTAAGCCTGCAAGAATATCGTTATCACTTTTCAAACAGACACTGATGCAGGAGGCATTTTTCAACTGCTGTAAGTACTCACTTATATGTCAAGTGAAACTGCAAACAACAAAGTTCTTGATTTGCCCTAGCATAATGTGCCTGCAGATCATGGTCTATGTTGTTTGTTCTACTGATTACTCCTAAGATACTGAACAGGCCCAGATCTGCAGGTGCATAATGCATCTGCAGATCTAGGTCTGTGCAGTTTGCAGTTGGACTCAACTTATAAGCAGGTAATGACAGTAGCCAATGAAACTGTCCAAGCTTACACAAAACATGACATCATTACATCACAAGAATGCATTACATCATCTCATCTCATTAGTCAATAAAATCACTTCTCCAAATTCTCGGAAAGCCTCATTCTGTTATGACCAGGACAAATCAAGACACTCATTTGGTGGCGATCTCATTGGGCCCTGAACGAGGTCTGGTTGAACAAGACTTAAAAAAGGGGGATCTGAGAATGGCAATATAATGATGCAGTTCTATGCCAATGCAGTTAAGAGAGCAGTCCTAGTAAATCAATGTACACACATCTAGTAATAGTATGCCATAGTTTTGCTAGAATCAAGACACTTAGGTACAGGTTATACAACCTTTAATATTATACTGAAATTTCAGTTAAATACAGCTAATGAATATGGGTGAAACGATTCGTTGACATATCAGTGAATCAATACTAAGCCATATTGATACACATATCAATACAAGAAGTTGAGAATTGATATAAAATGATACTAATCCCATACAAATACTTTAATATTCAACATCCATGAATAATTGTTAGTCATTTACCTTTTTTATTCTTTAAATTGAGAATTCATACAATACAGATGTCGATGGCATAGGCACTCATTTTTGTCAGTAAAAATTGAGAATTCATACAACATAGATGTCGCAGGAGCAGGCACTCATTTTTGTCAGCAAAAAAGAAAACCTTAACATGTGCTCGCCTTTTACAAATTAACAAACAGTGATGTGCTTCATAAAGTCCCACTAAACCTTGCCAATTCCATGCTAATTATCTTATCCCATCCACATGGACAGCATAAAGGAGACATTTTGAATGTGTTCCTCATGTATAATGAAGTACTTGACTCATCATTTAATAACCACTTTTATGCAAAGGTACCCAGTTGATTCATGTCTTGTTTACTTGGGTCTAATTCATGGCTATACTTCTGGTCTGCAATGCAGTGATACAGATACATGTTGCATTCAATTCTGATTGGTGGTTGTTGTTTGTGATAGTCCAGGGTAAACAATAACACCCAGTCAGAACTTAATGCAGCTTATTCCCTGCATGGCACACAGGAAGGCAACAGAGAAACTTCAAGCAAAATTGGTTATTAAATGACCTGTAAAGTACTGAAATCATACATGGGGAGCAAAATTTTTCAATTTTTATGTCAAGATATTTAATCAGTAACAGAATGTGCTCATGGCATATATCAAATTAGCAGAAAATCAGCAATGGGACAGAATTCAAACTGCAAGAATTTGTCACCTTGTGTACATTTTTAATATTTTTTATTATAGACATGAAGTGGAGGTTGTAAATAGTTTTCCTTCTTCACTTACAAAAACAAGTGCCTTTGGCAGTGGCAGTTGTTTTGCATTTGCAGATGCACAATGTTAAAGTTTTTGCTGGTATTCATCCTCATTCCCATACCATGACCTTTTTCTAGATGAGATTTTCCTTGCACATGGCAATTGCACTATGTCTTTTGTTTCAAAGATAATATCGTAATGTCTTCCAAGGTTAGGTGAAGACATGAAATTGGTAATAAGATGCTTCAAAAGCCTTCATGCAGTGCAAAGCAATGGGCGTGGTGACCAAGACGAATGGTGCATCTGATCGTGACTAAATGGCTGAATTAAAATCACTGACAACTAACAGGTAGTCTGTTTGAAAGTACTTTTCTTATCCTATCCTGTCATGGAGGAGAATCCCATATAAACTGATGCTAAATCTATGTCTGTCTGAAATCTGCATACAGGAAATAAAACCAACTTGTCAATACACATAAATGGACACCACCAACCATTGACAGACCTTCTAAAGGAGGAAAGACCATCAAGTTGACATGAGTATCAATAATGTATCGTATTGTACACTGTGCATCATGAATCGTATTGATACGTGGCACAGGTGCATCATTTCACCCCTACTAACAAAGCAGAAGCAATATGACCTTCAAAACTTTTAACAGAATCCTAACAGTGTTCATGATAACCCTATCAAAGTTGATGGCCATGTCATTATTGTTGAAGACAATATCATTACTGTTAATGACAATGTTATTACTACTGATGTCTAATTTGTTTCTTTCTTTGAGCAATGATTGCTCTTACTACTATAAAAGAGTGACAACCATGTCCTGCCTTTCACAGAAAAGAAAAAGCAAAGAACAGAGATGAAATTCTGTTTGTTACCTCTGACTTTGGCGAACCTTTACCACTATCAGATATATGAGAATGCTCCCTCTGTCGCAGTTCACAAACATTTTTCAGAGCAATCATCAGCACTTCCACCGATTCTTCATAGCTCTGTGGATTTTCACTCTAAAGTAAAAAACATAAAGATGAATTTTAACCATTATCAGAAACATGCTGAAAACTATAATAACCAGAATATGCAAATGAACTGATGAATTAAGTAGTGTCACTTAACTTGACTAGACAAACTAGAATAAGGTCAATGACATGCCACTGAAAAAATCCCTGCTCTTCCAAGCTATGCCACTAGTGATATGGCCTGACGTTGAGACCTATGCTGTAACATTGTAAATGTGTACAAGTTTGTACATATCCCATTAGTGTACATATGGTTTCTAAGCTGGGAATCATGACAGTTTCCATGTTTTTAAGCCAAGAGCAATTTATTCCATGGGCATGATCCAGGGACTGTGCTGATTGCACAACTGCATTTATCTCCATGCATATTTCATGGGTTATAGGGTGGGGTCATACAGTTTCCAAGTTATGTCCCAATGGCAAGTCTCCTACCCCAGGATCTGTATTAGATAAATGTCTAATTTTGTCTCTGAATGTCTTTCAATCCTGTATATTTTTTTATGGGCATGAATCTTAATAATTGCCAAGTTATCAAGAAGAGGCAAAACTCCTCCACCCCGGAAGCAAGACCCAAGGGTGAAATCCAAAATCCAGTAACAAATGCTATTGTCCCGTCCTTGATGATGATACATGCCAATTTTCAATCTTTCAGATATTTAAGAAATTGCTTTGAGAATTTTCAAAAATGTTCCATTCTCACTTGCCTCACATCCATGGGTGATGTCAAAATATTAAAATAATTTACAGACCAGCCAAGTTAGATCACAAAGTATGAGTTTTTTTAACCATGTAGAAGGCTAAACACTACATTATTAATGGATGGTTGTACAGATGGGCAAGACAACATAACCTTTACCCGTTGCTTTTTTAAAAAAAGAAACTCCTGGGATAATAATTTTTGGAACAAAACAAATCATGATGAATTCACTCCCACTCTCTTAGCAAAAAGCACAACACTAAGAGAAGAATATCGCAAATGGTACATGACGCATTTGTACCAACATTTATTTTACAATCATTTGACTAATATGCCTGGGCAATATGTGTGTGACACATTCTGCTGCTATCCAATGCATCTGGAAAAGTTTCACCAGAATAGTTCAATAGCACCATGAACTTGACCTCTGAAGTATTCAGCATGACCATGTAGCCATGATGTATACAAAGGGGTCAAGTATCATTATAAAAAGCTTGTATTAAAAGGCACAGCCAGGGCAAATAAACAGAGTTACAAACTAGACAAGGAAACAGGTCAAGGGCAACATTTTTATACGGAGCTGACCTGCCTGAAACCCTTGAACTTGAACTTAAACTTACAACAAGCAACTTACAAGATCTTTGGTCATTGTAATGGTATGTGTATACTTTCCAAGGGACTTATACACAATGGTCACAATATCAATGATACAATGTTGCAATAGCCAATCAAGACCATTGGTAAATTTCATGGTAGTACACACATAATCTATTTAATGCTTTGGTTTAGGATTTTTTTGCTTAACCCAAATGAAGGTTACTTTCCCTCTCTTTCTCTCTCAATGTGCTGGCAGATCTGGCAGCAGATAAAGTGACAAAGAAACATTAAGAAGGACAATACAAAAGTAATATTATGGTATGTCTTCCCAAACCCCACCCACATATCCATCATTTTATATATATATATATATATATATATATATATATATATATATATATATATATATATATATATATATATATATATATATATATATATATATATATATATTATATCTCTCTATCTTTCGCTCTTTTACAGTCTGTTGACATATCAGTTTTACCTCTGTGTATCTTTTTCTGGACCAGTTGCAAGCTATAGGTCTTAATCAGTGAAAAAAAAAAGCACAGCAGACCTATGAATGATGGTAAAAATTTTAAAACTCACCAGTGAAAATGGGAAAGAAAAAGTTTGTGTTACGGTTAGTAGCATAATAATGCCTTATATCAACTGTAAGTAAGAGTTGGAATTATCCCTTGATGGTCTATTATCGTTTAGTCTATATTCACCACTTGCTTCCACATGTACTTGCCAAAGACTGAATTGCAGTGCATTCAGTGTTCATTAAGCTAACCATGCAGTGTTTTCAGTGTTCATGAAGCTAACCATGCAGTGTTTTCAGTGCTCATGAAACTAACCATGCAGTGTTTCAGTGTTCATGAAGCTAACCATGCAGTGTTTTCAGTGTTCATGAAGCTAACAATGCAGTGTTTTCAGTGTTCATGAAGCTAACCATGCAGTGTTTTCAGTGTTCATGAAGCTAACCATGCAGTGTTTCAGTGTTCATGAAGCTAACCATGCAATGTTTTCAGTGTTCATGAAGCTAACCATGCAGTGTTTTCAGTGTTCATGAAGCTAACCATGCAGTGTTTTCAGTGTTCATGAAGCTAAACATGCAGTGTTTTCAGTGCTCATGAAGCTAACCATGCAGTGTTTTCAGTGTTCATGAAGCTAACCATGCAGTGTTTTCAGTGCTCATGAAACTAACCATGCAGTGTTTCAGTGTTCATAAGCTAACCATGCAGTGTTTTCAGTGTTCATGAAGCTAACCATGCAGTGTTTTCAGTGTTCATGAAGCTAACCCTGCAGTGTTTTTAGTGCTCATGAAACTAACCATGCAGTGTTTCGGTGTTCATGAAGTTAACCATGCAGTGTTTTCAATGTTCACGAAGCTAACCATGCAGTGTTTTCAGTGTTCATGAAGCTAACCATGCAGTGTTTCAGTGTTCATGAAGCTAACCATGCAGTGTTTTCAGTGTTCATGAAGCTAACCATGCAGTGTTTTCAATGTTCATGAAGCTAACCATGCAGTGTTTTCAATCTTCACGAAGTTAACCAAGCAGTGCATACAATGTTCATGAAGTTAACCAAGCAGTGTTTTCAGTGTTCAACCATGCAGTGTTTTCAGTGTTCATGAAGCTAAACATGCAGTGTTTCAGTGTTCATGAAGCTAACCATGCAGTGTTTTCAGTGTTCATGAAGCTAACCATGCAGTTTTCAGTGTTCATGAAGCTAACCATGCAGTGCATACAATGTTCATGAAGTTAACCAAGCAGTGTTTTCAGTGTTCATGAAGCTAACCATGCAGTGTTTCAGTGTTCATGAAGCTAACCATGCAGTGTTTTCAATGTTCATGAAGCTAACCATGCAGTGTTTTCAGTGTTCATGAAGCTAACCATGCAGTGTTTCAGTGTTCATGAAGCTAACCATGCAGTGTTTTCAATGTTCACAAAGCTAACCATACAGTGTTTTCAGTGTTCATGAAGCTAACAATGCAGTGTTTTCAGTGTTCACGAAGCTAACAATGCAGTGTTTTCAGTGTTCATGAAGCTAACCATGCAGTGTTTCAGTGTTCATGAAGCTAACCATGCAGTGTTTTCAGTGTTCATGAAGCTAACCATGCAGTGTTTTCAGTGTTCATGAAGCTACCCATGCAGTGTTTTCAGTGCTCATGAAACTAACCATGCAGTGTTTTCAGTGTTCATGAAGCTAACCATGCAGTGTTTTCAGCGCTTGATCTACTTTTTCATGAAACCAATAAATCATAAGTATCTTTTATTTATTGAATCAATATGAATGAAACTAGAAGCTCAAAAAAAGAAGCAAATTATCAATTTCCATAGAGGATTGTGAACAGCTACAATAGGTTTAGAATTACATTTTTATTTATATTACAATGGGCAGGGATATGAAGAATTCACTCTCTTTATCAATACACCGTTTTCTGAAGACAATCTTATCTCTGTTGGAAGCGCAAGTACATGTATTTGTATGTTATCTAAATAAAATATATGTATAGCATATATGCTGTATCTTTGAAATTACCACTCATCATATAAATTTTTCTTTAAAAGGAAACTCAGCAAACTGAACAATTTACACACCTTTTGGTGTATCAATTATTTATATTTATATATATATATATATATATATATATATATATAATTCATCTCTGAGAAACTGCATATGTGTAAGTATAGTTACAAATAAAATTTCATTTACTTCTCCTGTACATCTCCCCTTAACTTTTTTTACTTCTCCCATTTTCATTTAGATGGAAAACTCACTTATCCCATGTTTTTTAACAGTATCACAATATCTCCAAGCTTTCAAAGAAGATCTGATACTCAGAAAGCATTTATTTTCATGACAATCATTTCTCAATGGACTGCTCCAGTGACCTAAGTGGTTCAAGCATCCACCTCAGATGTAAGAGGTCATGGGTTCGAACCCCAACCAAGTCATATCAAAGACTTATAAAAATTGTACTAGGTGCTCAGCATTAAGATGTTAGAGTTAGGACTAGTTGGACTGGTGTCAGGATAATGTGACTGGGTGGGACATGATGCCAGATGTCTGCAGCATGGAATCTCAGTGCTAGACATCACTATAAGCTGCCACACTGCAGACAATGTAGTTAAATGAATGAAAAATAGTTAAAGCTAGATTTATTTTAAAAATCCAATGTTTTGCTTACTGTAAATTTATTTATATTTGTGGTAACACCTTTACAAAGAAATGATTCATTATCATTACACTGTTCACTGGATCCTTAAATTTGTTGCCACCAGGAAATTTAAAAAAATTATTCCCCAAAAATAATAATGAAGTCAAAATAATAAAGGTTTATAGAATAGGTTCATAAGTCTAGCTGCAATATACCTTCCCTACTTCCAAAATTTAATAAGATTAGAAATCCATCCATCCTGTCAAAATGATGCAAATAAATAGAAACATTCCGAGTAACAAAGGGCAAAAACTCTATTAAATTCTGTCAAAAATAGTGAAAAACTGAACCTGAAATAACTAAATGTATCATCCCAAGAAGCCTAGAGCTAAGTGCCTTTCCAAAGGACACATCAAGGCAGCCAACACAGGCTGGCAAGGGCAGGGATCAAACCTGCGAACCTTGGTTTAAGAGGCAACTAACTCTCTCTCTCTCTCTCTCTCTCTATATATATATATAATCATATGTAATCTTCATACTGTACTTTTATTGTGATACTTATATACAAACTTTGAAAAGAGGTGAATCCATGGCCCCAACCCTGGCATCTCTACCCGTGTGTCTGGGACAATACAAAATTAAAAAAGAAACAAAAACAAGCCAATGCTTTACCAACTGAGCTACTGAATTTCTCTAAATGATGATTTGGAGAGATATAGGTTGCTATATACCCACTTTACCAACTGAGCTACTGAATCTCTCTAAACGATGATTTGAAGAGATATAGGATGTTATATATCCACTTTTAAGATCTGGATGAGAGATAAAAGTCATCATATTAACAACAACAATGATGAGATATTAACAATTATGAAGACATTTAATATTCATATTAACAACTACAATGGTGATATATAAGCTTCATACTGACAACAACAATCTTTAAATTTGTCACTGTCATAAAATTGTACAGTTCCTATCTGCTGTTTTCAACTAAACAGAGAACCACAAAAAATCCCAAATAAACTGTTTACCTTCAATGAATGATATAGGTCTGTTGAGTCTTTTTCCGGAAGCATCTGAATTTTCTTGCAAAGAAGCTCGTAGGCATCGGAAGGAGCTAAACCTGCAACAGTTATATGAGTCATAATGAGCATTCAACAGAATAAAATGAGTTCCCTACAAGCTAGCTACTACAGACAATAGTATACAAGCAATACATTTTATTGCAAGACAAAGCATACTCCTGTTTTGATGGCGATGCCTTACAAAATTAACATCATGGTCCTTTCTGCTGGAATAACCAAACCATCATCATTTCCTATTCACAATGTATCAGTACCCCTTGGATACAGAAAATACATTAGATTAACAATACTGCAATCAAGTTTTCTTTGCATTCAAATGAAGTTTTAAATAAACTCAAGGCTATGCAACCATGAATGTGCATAGCAGGTGCATCTTTTAAATGTAAGAAGAAATCTTGTCCAAACTTTAATGCTTCACAACTTTTAGAAGAAGCATAGGTATGATTTTCAGTACTACATACTTCTAATATGCTAAAAAACACTGATTTATTTACTTATTTCACTTACATGAATAAAATATTTAGCAATGTATATGGCTAGGATGCTTGATTATTAAACGATGTGTAAATGGGCAATGGAATATCCTTCCTAATCATGGTCACAAAGACACTTATCAACATAAGTTTCTGTTAAATCAGACAAAAAACAAACCTCTTGATGACCAATAATAAGGAAGTCTGTCAATTTATTTCATTAGTACAAAATGCATGACCATTTGGCCAAACTAGTAAATTGTACAAAATACATGAAAATGTTGAAAGTGCTGGATTATTCTAGATATTTCTAGTATGTGCAGCCTTGGCATGGTCCTAAACAGTCCTAATCTGTGCTGCATTGGCATGGTCCTAAACAGTCCTAATATGTACTGTCTTGGCATGGTTCTAGATAGTCCTAGTATGTGCTGCCTTAGCATGATCCTAAACAGTCCTAATCTGTGCTGTGTTGGCATGGTCCTAAACAGTCCTAATCTGTGCTGCTTTGGCATGGTCCTAAACAGTCCTAATCTGTACTGTCTTGGCATGGTTCTAGATAGTTCTAGTATGTGCTGCCTTAGCATGATCCTAAACAGTGCTAATCTGTGCTGTGTTGGCATGGTCCTAAAAAGTCCTAATCTGTACTGTCTTGACATGGTTCTAGATAGTCCTAGCATGTGCTGCCTTAGCATGATCCTAAACAGTCCTAATCTGTGCTGTGTTGGCATGGTCCTAAACAGTCCTAATCTGTGCTGCATTGGCATGGTCCTAAACAGTCCTAATCTGTACTGTCTTGGCATGGTTCTAGATAGTCCTAGTATGTGCTGCCTTAGCATGATCCTAAACAGTCCTAATCTGTGCTGTGTTGGCATGGTCCTAAACAGTCCTAATCTGTGCTGCATTGGCATGGTCCTAAACAGTCCTAATCTGTACTGTCTTGGCATGGTTCTAGATAGTCCTAGTATGTGCTGCCTTAGTATGGTCCTAAACAGTCCTAATCTGTGCTGTGTTGGCATGGTCCTTGTATGTTTAATTTACTTTTGTTTCAGGCAGAATTGATAATGTTGATTTCTTCTCCCAAGTAATTGTCTCTGCCACAATATGTGCATGACTTGGGTGTCTCATGTTGTGTAAATGCTGAAAACTGCAAATTATACCTTTGTTTAATGAACAAGTTCATCTTTCTGCACTCAACATATCAGGGGCAAACATCACTTTTTATCTCCAACATCATTCTCTCTCTTCCTTAGCCAAGGAAATTTATCAGCCCAAATCTGACCAATGGTCCTTTTTTTCATACTTCTGATCATCATTTATCATATCAGCCCTAGCCTCATTCTGAAGTCACATCTTAGACTTCCCTTGCATCATAAGCATGGTAATTGTGCTAGTTGTTGGACATTGTATATAAGAAACAGACTTTGCAAAAACAGCAAGTTTCTGACACTATGGATACTCAAAAGATAATTGAAAGTAATCCTGTTATAAATAATCAGGAATATATACCAGTCTAAAATAAATTGAATGCACTCAATTCACTTAGACCGAATGTCACCATGTTTAATTTTAATGATCGAAACAATACTCATAGGACATTATTAAATCAAGGGCAAATTTAAGCTTTAACAAACAGATAAAACTTAAAATAGTATGGGCCAAGACTTAAAGACATCTGAAAATCTTTTGTCAGGAAGCCACACAACTTCCAACAGTATTATAATAGCATTATCCCCTGCCATGAAATTAGAGTTTTATATCTAATAATGTCTAACCTGCTTCAATATCTGCATGTTTACTAACTGAGGGCAAGTGACTGATCATTGCCTGAAAAGGTTGTACTGTGCAGACCAAGCCTTCAGGTAGTTTGTTTTCGTGATACTTGAATAAAACACAAGGGACCGTATCAAAATATGCTATGCCCCAGAACCGATGGCTCAAACTACATGCTTCCAGAGATTCTGATTGCTGTGACAGTAACATGCTCCTTGGATTAAAGGAAATCCTTGAACAGCAATAACAATTTTTCATCATAAAGATAAAGATTAACACCTACAACTAACATAAATAACAAACACCATACTACTTATAGTGTACATGTAGGATCAAGTTTCTAAAGTTTATTCAATAATGTTATAATGTATATCTATATTATCTCAATTTTCATGATTCTAGATTTAAATGGTCATTTACTAAATAACATATTAAAGTATAATTTTCTTTATAGTTGTAGGTTTGTCTCAAAGATGAGGTCATAGAATTACTTGCAAACACATTCAAAGTTTCAAGAATAGCGAGATGTACTTTTATTGAAGTAAACATGTTGAGTTCATTATAGGTCATGGGATTCCCCCAAGGGAAATCCAGATGACCTAATTTCTGAATAGCTAGCTGCTAAAGTACTTGAGCTTTAATGATTTAATGGATATTAATTATTATCAGTCTTAGAAGAAACAAATACCTGAATCATTTGAGTGGATTCATTTATTTATTTCAATTATCCATTGGTATTACAAAATGCTCAGACTTTTCGGACTTAGTAACTGTACTGAATTACTGTGAATTCATTTAAAGACAATATGAATTAAATCACTGTAAAACATCAAGACTTTTGACACATCAGCACAAATGTGGACTTCATTTGGATTACCACTATAACTCATTTGGATAATTGTATACTTTTAGACTTATGATACAACTTTTAGGACTATTTAGGATTTCATTCACCATACTGAAAGCTATTTTTAATTTTTATTTTTTATTTTCAGAAAATAAATTGTAATTTGAATTTTACAAAACTTGCTGGTTTTCACTCTTTTTCTGTTACATAGTTTAAGACAAAGGAGTTTTACAATAAGAATCATGTAACATATACTAAAACCATAAAAGGACATGTGAGGCATGCTAGAATAGCCAATGATTATTAGAGATTATGACAATTTACAAATACACAAAGATGCACTCTATCAGTGGCCATTCATGAATTTTTTACAAATCCTTAAGGAATGGCTAAATTTGTAATTTATATGCAATGTTGATGCACAAGTGATTAAATACAAAAGGAAAAATATTCAAATTTGTTGACACAATCAAAATGAACCCATTAACACATTATCCCCTGGAGATTTTTTGTCGTTTTCGCCTGAAATTCGAGTAGGAAACACATTTTGAAAACTATTTTTGAATAAATCCTAATAAATCAACTTCCAGTTGATTTTCCAATAACATAATGCCTAGTTGTGTTAGAAACATCATTTTTCATTTGCTATTTAGTTCTTTTTTCTTTTTTTTGCTTAACAAACCCATTATTTTCATATCGAGACCACTCTTTATTTGAAATGCCCATCCTATCTTACTTTCTGCAAAGGTTCATCTGTCTGTTTGCAGTTCATACTAGTCTGCCTTAGATCTGAGACCAAAAAGTCTAAAATCCAGACACAAAATCGGATTCTGACCACAGACAAATTTTGGGTGGAAAAAAAATCAAGTCCAAAACATGAGGTCTTTCCCTCTGTATTTTGCAGTGCAACTAGATATTATTTGGCATTATTGTAGAGCTACATCTCTCTACCTTTCTATAATATCACCCACTTCAGTGTATCATACATGACCTTCACACTACAGAGCTTGGCAGTAGGCTACTACCTCCTGCCACATAAACTCGTCACCAGGGGTTAATGTGTTAAGGACTTTTTTCAGTGATCTCACATTGTTGGCAAAATTGCTAAACCCTGTCTATGTACTTTTTTTTGTTCTTTGATAACAAATTGTTTTATCTGTACTGATGCCAACTTCTTAATAAAAATCGTCAGATCAAAATGCAACTACATATAAATGGATAATTAAAGCTATTCACTGCACATTCAGGAACAGTTTTCCAGTACATGTCATTTGGACTGAAAGAATGCTCATCAACTGAAACTAAGCATACATGTTTAACTACCACCAAACAATTTAAGTGATTATGCTTTTTCATCTCTTTCTTCCTTAAACCTGGTAATATTAAAAAAGTTAGATAACCAAACCTGTAATTAAATTTTCCTGAGCTGTTAGCAAAAGAATACAGCAGTGTGTGTCTAGTACTATCTGCATAAAAACAGTAGGTCTATAATAAATAAAAACATGTTTTTATCTTGCTCCCCACTTCTTGGAAATATGGGCTGCATGCACATTTATATCTGGTGCAAAAGTGCTACTGAGGTTGGACTAGATATTGTGTCTTGGATATCAGCATGTAGATTGTTGTTGTTGTTGGGTTTTAACGCCATTTTTCAGCACATGATAAGCTATACATGGCGGCCAGTATTAATGGTGGGGGAAGAACCCGGGAAAACCCCAGAAAGAACCACCGACCCACGAGAAGCTACTGGCAAGCTTTCTCACATACCCACATTGGCCGAATCCGAGACTCGAACCCACGCAGACAGAGGTGAGATGAAGTGATCTGTAATGGACAGCGCTTTAGACGACTCGGCCACCCTCATGTAGATTGTGTAAGAAAATTTTAAGCATAATGTTTTAAAGTAACTTGTGGAATGAAAACAAAACCACAGTATATTCATTATTTTAATAAATGAATAATAAATGCAAACATGTTACAGATCACTTGAATAGTTTCTTTTCTTGTCCTATCAACTGATAATACTTACATGTGATTTCTTTACATTTAAAAGCAGAATCTATCTCTCTCTCCAACATGGTTATGAAACTCAATGTGCCATTAAACTTTTTATACTTTGTGGAGCACCTAAATATTCTTATGGGATTCTCAGCTCAGAAATCTTTCTTTCACCTCTCATAAATACATGTATGTCAACAAATTTTAGTGGGTGAGTCCTGAAATATTAAAAGTCATTGTGTACAGCTTAAAAAGAGCAATCTGCACAATCTACTGCAGCTTATCCAACAAACAAGTTCCACATCATGTAGTGGACATCCACTATTACAAAATTATACATGTATTTCAGCTACTTTCCAAAAGTGGCAATAAAACATATTCCATCCACTACAAGCCATGACAGACTTCAACAATGACCACTATATCAGGTCTGTGACACACAACATCAAAGAAGATAAATTTCCACCAAAGAAACGTGCATTTTCCAAACTGCAATGCATGTACTGTATGCAAATGATTAGGATAAACCAACGATTAACATTCAATACTTTAATGATGCTACTTAAATAATATTTAAAACACTGTTCAGTTAGTCAGCTGAAATCAGTCGATGTAACATAAGATCACATGATATGTATATCAGCATGAATTTTGTCAAAAGAAACAATTAGGGTGATAATAAAAAAGAAGGTCTACTTTTGTTTTTAACAATGCAACAAACACAATTAAGTCACAGATCTAAACATAGCTACCACTAATTATGCTCCCATGGAAAAACTAGTGGTCATCAGTTTGATGGTCAACTGACACTTCACGCTTGAATACAAGAGGACATATCACATGACATAGATGATGAATGTCCTGAAACTGAATTAAAAAATAAATTTGAAACACACTTTACCTTACAAGACTTAGTTCATTGGTATTCATTTCTTAAAGTGTTGCCACCAGTATGCATTACTAATATTTTCACTGATAGATATTGGATGCATAACCTTGTTTTAACAGTGTAATCTGTTTCTTAAAGGAAATTTAACATAATATATAATATTAAAAGTTGTGAATTTCATGATGGTGATTCCAAATTTATGGGCACTAAGTGCCATTTTCAATGATAAAAACAAACTATATATAAAGGCTTTTAACTAATTTCAACCAAGTTGTTATTATCATTCAGTAAATAGGAACCTAATGGAGGCGAGGGGGGAGGGGCGACTATTTCACACCTGATCTCATGTTATATACAGGTTCACAAGCTATCAAAGCATACTAAAATGAGGGCGGGATGTAATCAATTTATGTAATTGTCAATTACACATACCAGTTACATCATTTTGGAATGATAACCTGTTTTTGTGGTTACTGTCATACACATTAATTTTTTAAAAATTCTTAAACCATATGCAATTGGCAGTCCCCCCCCCCCCAATAACTTCTCCTCAAATATTGCTCTCCAATTAACTTGGCATCCTAGACAACCACCTAGTTTGCCTATAAGGATGGGCTGCCCCTGATTCCAACTAAAAACATTTTACCATATGTATTGGTGTATTGAGTATTTCTAATCCTTCTAGATCATTTAAATTGCAGAGCAAGTACAACACCAATAGCAAGCAAAATAAAATACAGATATTTTTCTACATCCTAAATTCTGACCGTATGACTCCCTATTTTCTCATGACTTTACCCCATTTAAAAAGTGGGTAGTCATTTCACTAAATAATTTGAGTCCAGCAATAAAGCCCTAGAGTTTTATCTTATTTATAGGTATAAACAAACTTCAATCTTAAGAGGTTTACCTCAGAGGAACTGATCGTAAGTAACGGATTCGGTTTTGTTTTCTTCAACACAGGTTATTTAGTGGTGAGGCATTTGAAGTAAACTGCAAGGAAACCCTACAGTAACCCATCATGTCTGATCCTATAGTAGGATCGGAACATGCACATTTTCAGTCACAAGTCCAGCATTCTAACCCGAGTCACTGCAACTCCAATTTTAAGCAAAAACTTGATTCACTGACCTGAAATTTCCTGACACAGTTTGCTGTACTGGTGTAATGGGCAGTTAATACAAATTTGGTGCATCTGGAGGCGTCGTTGATCATATGCTGTCTGGAAGGTGGATCTTAATGTGTTCATAATCTCATTAACCTGAGAAGAGAAAGATTAACTATAAATACCACTGTATCATCACTAACATCGATGAAGTCTGCATATGGTTCATGCTTACTCTCATGAATTACAACCCAGAGATAACCATGTTTTTTTTCTTCTTCAGATTGCTAATATATATATATATATATATATATATATATATATATATATATATATATATATATATATATATATATATATATATATATATATATCGGGGTTTATACTTTATACTTTTACAAATTGCATGTGCATTGGCTATAATATTTTTAGATTGAGTGACATCGTTCAATGGTTATAATCTACAATTTTATCACCAAACAGACAAAACATAATTTTCACCAGTAAATTATATTTATCTGGTACATCAGCAAATTTGAAAATGTAGAATGATTTTCTTTTTTTGAAACAATGTGGAAAATACTGTCCCAAAATAACTGAAAATATGATTATGAATGACAACACGATACAGGGAAAAACTGGGTCTGTGCCTGACTGGGAATGAAAATTTAACTATTGACTCACTGGTCCACATAAGCTAAAGACCAATCCAACGGTTAAGACTGACATGCAAGTCAACAGTGCATTAACATTAATGAAAAAGAAAAGAAAAAAAACAAATAATGCAAGCTGAAAATTCAGACAACTACTTGGTACTGATGCCTTCTGGAAACTACTTGGGATTGGTGCTTCTGGAAACAATCTATGGTGTTGAGGAAAGATGTACAGCCACGACTGTTATGTAATTTTGGCCCAAATATAGACCATTCTTTTGCTTAGTTTAACAAGCCAACTCAAAATCAGCAATCACCATATATGCAGTGTAAAAAAAACAGATATTCAAACCTTTTCTTCTGATCTACATTAAGCTTTGCAAAAGCTCTGAACAATTGGGGTGGGAGTAGGGTGCAAGAAATATGCCCATTGCTTGTTTCATGTGCTATCAGTGGGTCAGTTTTAAAATAATGCCTTTGAATATGACACTGGAATGATTTGCTGACACAGGGTACAATGTACATACTGAACAAAGATCATACTCAACCCATGGCCAAGTCTTTATCCAGTGATTCTGGAAAATTTTAATAATGTTTTGCATCCTTTTCAGTCCTGGGACATTTAAGATCTATGTGTAACATGTCTCATAGCAGACAAATTCCCTGTGATTGATTCTTGCCTCTAGGCGGCTGATCCTTAGAGTGCTAAAACAAACGCATAGTCATCCGTCTAGACCATATGGTAAGCTGATACAACTGATGTTTAGTGTTAGCTATGGTTGAGAATAGACAAACGGATGATGAAGTTCAATCACAGACCGGTGATTCATGTTAAATTTGCCATATCCAGTTACATTCTACACCACCAGTCTCACACTATCACACAACCTACGCTTACATCAGTACACTTTTATGATTCCTTATGGATGATTTAGGGGGGTTAAAAAACACATTTTCTTCGATTTATAGGAAAAAGTAAGAAATATTCTGATGGATTAGTGCTGCTAACATATGACATGTCCACAAATAAAAATTGTCAGTCCTAGACCTCTGACCACGATAAATTTCAGGCCCTACTAGAACTAGAATTTGGGAGCATCTGAATACATGAGGAATTTAATGAAGAAATACTGTAACATTAATAACTAGGATAAGCAGAATTCATGAATTCATTTGACTTCTCAGCTTGTCTTTTCTAAAAGAAACCAAAGGAATTGTACATTTTAACATTGTAGAATAGACACTGTGGGAGGTATAACAGTGTTAAACATTCCACTGGTAGATTGTGGATAGTACTGCCAAACATTCTTCAGTTCAACCAATCACACTACATTAAAGTAGTTTTAGCACAAGCTGGTAGCTGGTGATTGTTTTTTTACCATACATCTGTATATGAATCTCAACCTACAATTCCCAAATTTCCAAAACGCTGATTTAAAAGTTGTACAATACACTGTCATATTCCACTGAGATGTTTCATCCATGCAAAGATCAGCATCTTCTTCCATTGGAGTCAAATTAGTCTAAGCCAAGAAGACCCTTGCTTTTTCCAATTTAGCATTACTGAAAGCATCTGCGTGATACATGATTCAATCTACCTCAAAATAATCCATAAATGTTCAGACTCTTTCATTTCATGCCCAATCAATCACAATCAAGCCTGGTAATAACATGCTAATAATGAAGTGAAGAAAGAGCACACTGGAGTTTGGGCTAAATATAAAAAGTCAAAAATTGGTTTGCAACAAATGATCAATAAGATAGGCGGGTAGTTACAATAAACATGCCAAAAATAGTGCTTACAGTTTGACCTCAATACAACAGAAAACTGCACACAAGGAAAATAATGTTACACACTGTATTTTAAACATATAAAGTGAGACAACTTCCTACAATTCTTTTAAAAATAAATCTGTAACCTTTGTCAGCACATACAATGTATACAGTATTAAAAAGTAAACATGTTTTAGTATCTTCTGCCCATACAACAATACATCGTATTCTGTTCCCAAGTTGATTATTTTTCTGAAGATTTTAGTTTCTGCATCAATATAAAACCTCAAGTTTGTTAATTTTTTATTATTCTATCTCTTGGAAATTTTCATTTTCCTATGCAACATTTTCCCACTTTTCTGTAAGGATATTTTTATTAACAAAGTAATTAAGAAATATTTATTTTATTTTTTAAGAAAACAATAAACATACTGCACTAATTCAATATCAATAGCAGTATCGATGAAATGGATGCTGCTGCTTGATTTTTGTTCCCCCTTATTAATATGATGGAACACATATGATCATAAGTGAGGAAAAAAACTTACACGTATACTATATATATTGTATACAAATAAAAGTCCCCAAATCAATTTCAGACATGTTTCATATTTTTCCATCATGAAAAAACAGTCTAATCTGAACTGATACACCAGCACCATTTCAGCCAATGGGAAAATAGCTCCCAATACCCAAAACAAAGTAATTGCCCACCAAAACACCAGAGACGGTTTCCCACTCCTCCCGTTACTTTTTCAGCTGCTACAACTTTATTTATGTTACCTTGATCTGCAGTTGAACGAAAAACATGTAAAGTCCAATCAACCAGTAACACAACACAAACTACTGCAATAAAAAACAGCAAATAAAACTAAAGCCTTTTTTTGACTGTGACCTCAAAAACTCAAAATTATCTGCTACATCATCAAATGATTTCACAGCAATTGTCCAAACACGTTCATTTTACTCACGTATGGGCTACACTAAAGAAAGAATATTTTTTTCTCTCCAACTGATCAATCTGAAATGAATACAAAACTGACATGGAAATCTACACAATATTTTGCCATGGAAAAACAGTAATTGCCTCAGAAAGAAATCAAAAGAGAAAGAGGTTTAGAAATACAAAATGATGGAGAGACATGGATTTACATACAGACAACCACATGCACAGACAGGCAAGAATACTTACCACACAAGCAGAATGGCACCGTAGAAGATGACAAGTAAAGCTCTTAGGTGGCTCTCTAACAATGAACCCAAACACATCTCCTTTGTTATTTCCCTGAAAGCACAAAGTGTACATATGATTATATGAGGTAAATCATGTGCTTCAAATATTTTTTTAAATTAACATATATTCCAAAGACTGCAATCCCTTGTTAATCTACTTCTGGATAACTCACAAACCCTCACATAAAGTAATAAGATTTATGAATACATGAATACTGTTCAATTTATTGTTTTTGGTTGGGGAGGTTAAGTCAGCAACTAAAGAGATGAACAATGACAAAGTATGAATCTGTTTCAAATGGTCTAATCATACTAAACATCCAATATTCACACATTTTAAATGTTCAAATGTCCAATAAGCTTTTGATATAAATGAGGAATAAAAGAGAAATAAATGTGGGATAATTGCTTGAATAATGAATCTCACCAAGTGGGTGAAAATACATTGATCACAGCCTCTGGAATTTGTCATAATAACCTGCACATATTTAATGGGAATGACTCTTTGACAAATTATAAAATGCCTGAATTGGACACTACATTTCTCTAAAACTCTGCAAAACTCAAATTTATGCCTTACAAAAATTTTGGTTTACCCAAAACCTATATGGGGGAGGGGGTAAGGTTGACTTCATCTAATGTCTAAATTGTACAAAATGGTCCACGTGCCTAAACCCAATGTTGATGACCTCACCAACAAAAACTACAATGATAAGTGACCACTATGACTCACTTTTGCTATCCCAAGCCAACATCTGACTTGTCATCGTCATCAACATTGTGGTTGTTGTGTAAGTCAATAGAACCCATAATTATAATTTATATCAACTGTATTACTTACCTGTGATACAGAAGATATATCCTTAAACTGTACTTCCAGGATGGTTGTTTTCTTGTCAAGACTGATGAGAGAGATTTCTTGCTGACCAAGACGAAACAACATTGTCCTGTTTGTCTGCTGTCTCAACTGTGTCTCAAGAAGAACTTGGTGTTCCTTGATCTCATCACTGGAGTGAGATGCATTACTTTGGAGATCACCAGACTGGAACTGAGACATACCTTGTTGATAATCCACAAGATTCTCTGTAGAGCTGTCTTGCTGATCACTAACATTAGTGTCCTGCTGGTCTGAATCATGCAAGTCAAGGGTAGTGGTGTCTTGTGACAATTCGTCAATACTGCTTGAGGGACTATCACTGTAAATGTCTGCAGGGGATATTTTTCTGTGTTGGTTTTGAAGTTCATTCTCTGTTACTGATACCTGTTCTTCCAAAGAAGTTGGCAAGCTTTTGATGCTAGTTCCACTTGCATGTCGTTGTCTATCTCTCTCTACTTCTCTTGCCAAAAGTTTTTTGACAAGTTCATCCACATCACTGGAGCCTATTTTTTTGCCCCTGACTTTGGCACGACCAAGATACATAACTTCATAGAATGCCTTAGCAGGTTCACTATTCTTCTGGTCAGTCATGTCTTCAAACAGATCCCTTTGAGTAGCGTCACGAATACAAGAAAATAGTTCTGGAACCTGAGTGAGAGAAAAAAATCTTGTTGGAGTACTCATATCATCAACCATTCATAACAACATTACAAAATCACAAATACATTAGCCACACCTTTTCATTTTCATCACCCACCCATCCATGCATCCAGAATTTGACACCTTTATTCATGATGTAAAGCATCATACGAAGTATGGTCTTCATCTTTCAATCCAAGTAGATGAAGTTATGGTAACAAGATTTTTAAAAAAATATCAAATCAAAAGTCATCTCTGAGACCTACCAACTCTTCTCCCATCACTGTCATCTACTCATCATTATAAAACATCATCCCAAATATGATCATCTTTGCTCAGTATGTGTACATGTAGACAGAGTTCAGATAACAAGAAAAACTGGCTGGATATTTTAAAAAGAGTTTGGTGAAAACCTCATGTTGATAAGACCATTCAGGTGTACTAGTAACAAAATTTTGACTGTTCATTGTGGCAGCCATATCTGAGGTCACAAGTACCATTTTCATTAAGGAGCAACTGGATGCTGTCTTCTGGTGTTCACTCCACATCAGTATGACTTTTCATTTGGGAGTTTTCAAGATGGATGCCATGGTAGTCCTAATGGATGCCAAATAAGCACCATTTTAATTTAGTACTAACTAATAGGTCATAAAAGTTCTGGTGAAAACCTAAAATTGATATAAATCAATGAATGAGTAGTAATAAGATCTTCAAGATGGTTACTGTGGTGGCCTTATTGGATATCAGACCAGCACATTGTTTATTTAAGACCATGTAGGCACCATACTAAGTCTTCTGGTGAAAACAGTATTTTAATATAACTTTTTCTTCAGGAAGAGAAGTAACAACAGTTTCAAGATGGCTGCTGTGGTGGCTCTCAGGTTGGCATCATTTTCTTAAGGTCCAAATAGAAAACCCCATGATGTTAAGACCATCCATTCAGGAAAAGTAATAATAAGATTTTCAAGATGGTTACTGTTGCAGCCATAATATATCTCAAAGCCCAACCAGACACCATAAGAAGTCATCTGGTGAAAACACCATGTCAATATGACTTTCCTTCAGGAGAAGTAGCAAAAACAAGAATTGCAAGATGGCTACCATGGGAGCCATACTGGACATCTGATAAGCACCATTTTCATTTAAGACCAATTAGACATCTTAATAAGTCTCTTAGTCACAACCCCCTTTGATATGATCATCCAATCAAGAGAAGTAGCAATAACAAGATTTTTAAGATGGCTGCAGTGGTGGCCATATTGCCTGAGCAGCACCCTTTTCACTTAGGACCAAGCAGACTTTAGGATGAACAAGTTTCACGGCAATCCTCAGATAACCTAAAGAGTAGACATAACAAACTTGTGCTGATGGATGAACTGATGTCTGACAACAGGCAACTGGCCATCCCAAAAGGTCTTTTGGTCTATGACCAGTAAAGCTAAAAATTCTTATGATGAAACAAAGTATTCCCAATTGCTTTTATAATCTATGTAAGTCATTTACATCAAACTTGTGGAATAAATATGTAATGGGACAGCAGATCAAGGTCTACCATTGTCCTATGAAATTCAAAAGAAAAAATAAACTGTACCAAGTCCTTATCCACACTTTAACTGTTCACAAGAAAATACAGTGAGATAGAAGCTGGATTTGATGTGTAAGTAAGGCAGCTAATGGAACAATTAGCTGGTACCTGGCCTAAATTGGCAAGCCAATATCACAAGCCAGTAACCATTAAAATCTCTGTCTCATAAATGGTTAGTCAGTAACCGGTGTCATTGGTGCAAAAGTGATGTCATTCCCATAATAGCTGGATTGTAAACACCCCCCTGAACTGCAGTAATTTACATCAGAATCATGCACCATGGACAAAGAAGTACACAGATTCTGTACTTTCACATAGATGGAGGATGCGAGTTATCTGCAGTTTCATGACCAAAAGAAATGTGATGCTGCTGTCAGAAAAACTGAACAAATGCATTAAAGTTACTACTCAAAAATGGTTTCTGTATATGGCTTGGCAATAACTCTATTTGTGTAAAAATTTAATTTGTATGGCCCCGTGGAAAAGAAATCGATTAAAAAAATGCTAATTGTTATAAAACAATATCATCTGGTTAAGGTGGTTCATTTCTCATAGGATTATCTTTAAGATCACATGCCATCTACCAAGCAAATGCAGAATGATGAAAAATGAAATGCAGAAGGAAGGTCCATCTCTTAATTATTGTAAATCCAACATTTCTATAGCTACCTAGAGTATACCACTACACTGTGTGTATCTCACTTTCACAGATGGAGTATGACGACTGAGCCTTCTGTTATATTGACTTTTAAAAGGAATTCATTTATAAATTTATTCACACAAGATTTACCCCTCCCCATGAGAATTCTTTCCCAGGAGGAATAACTTTATTTTCAAGAAAAGACTGCTCTCAGCATTTCTGTTTAAATGCTGTAAAAGGACCTTTTTTCTTATTTTACTGAACGCTAAAAATAGACAGAAATTCCTTTCTTTAAATTAATTTTAACATTAGCCACTGTTAATATATTATTTTCTGTTACAAGGCTTATTCCTATTTATTCAAAGCTCAGTGTATGATGTATCGGCCAACATTATGATGTCACGAATGAAAACACTATTGCAAACACCTAATAAAAGCAACAGTCACATATATACATAATAATTATACAGGGTCTGTCCAACTGTCCTAATATAGACAACAAGTACACTGGAAAATGCACTGCGGAATATCAAGTATGTATTAATGTTATAAGCTTAAACCACAAATTGATTGAAAAAAAATCTAAGACCATGGGTCAATGATCTGGCAATTTGCAGCAAACTTGACTTGTCTTCTGTCATGTACATGTATTTAATCTTGTCATGCTACTACAGATGGCTTAACAATTTTGGTAGCAAATTTGTGGCAATTGAAACAATAGTCAATGCTATTGTTTCTTTATGGATGCAACAAGTGCTGAAACAGTAACATAATGAATCTACCTTATACTGGGAAAAAATCACATTAAATAGTTTTGTGACACAAACAGCACAAAATATAACCTCTACAAATGCAACAATAGCAGATGCTTACTCTATTCAGTTTTAAACAGAGGGCAAATGGGGTACTAAAAGGAGTAAAGGAGGTAAAAAGAATGAAAAGTATTCAAATAAATACATGCATAGTTGTCATACATTTTGACCCATGTTCTCAAAACTTCTGAGTGTGAAACAAACTCCAGCTCACAACAATCTAATAAAATATAATACTTTGAATAACATTAGGTCACTAAAGTTGGCTATCCCAGAAGAGAGGCCCAGGTTAAACTCCAGCTCACAACAATCTAATAAAATATAATACTTTGAATAACATTAGGTCACTAAAGTTGGCTATCCCAGGAGAGAGGCCCAGGTTAAACTCCAGCTCACAACAATCTAATAAAATATAATACTTTGAATAACATTAGGTCACTAAAGTTGGCTATCCCAGGAGAGAGGCCCAGGTTAAATAAAGCATGAAACTTCTACTGCTTGAGCTGCATTCTTTCTAAAGATTATCTCATTTTGAAACTCTGAGCTTGAGTTTCTTGCTGAAAAAGTTTTGAGACTATTTGGATTGAAAATTCAAGGCTGCCAACTTATTATAGAATCTAACTCAGGATCTTATAGGTATCATGCTAATGCTTTGACCATCCTCACTACCTGGACCAATTATGCAACGACAATTACCTCAGTAGACACACTTTCTATTTCCATTGGCTCTGGATCCTGGAATGAAACTTGCTTGTGGACCCCAGTAAAGCTCATGGAGCCTTTCTGTATACTGCCATTCGGAAGACTATAAGCCCTAACTGGGTATGAATGACGCTTCAACAGGTTATCTGTACTGGATTTATTGCTTAGGTCTTGCAGAGAAGTCTGACGTCTTTGTGTGGCCATATCGGGAATACTTTTTCCAACTGATTTCATGTGTGACATATTGTCTGATTGAAAAGGCATTTTAACAAAGAAAATGAACAATCTCACATCATGTCAACTATAAGAATCACAAATATTTGTAAACATATCAGGTAATTTCTCCAGATCTTGAAATGTTTTAACATATACATGCTTCCTCTCATAGTCAAGAAAACCCCAAACTATTCTTAATAACAACAGAGTAGACAGGATGCCACAGGCTTTTGGATGGACCAAAAAACAATCCCATCAGTGGAAAATAGAAACTATGTTGTTAAAACTGGTGTCTGGCACTGGAAAATAGTCCTCCATCAGACATCTATTGTTATGCTACACATAAGGTCACGTGTACAATGACTAATGGTCACTACCAGAAATATAAATTTAATTATCTGACATGCCCACAAACATAAAGCTGTAAAGACAATGTCCTCTGAAGTAATTAAGGGTATGAAGTATCTAACAAGTCTGTTTGTATGATGAAATTTCATAAGCTATTTGCTCTCTTACAGAATGAAATCATTTCCTTGTCCTATTTTGAGCCAATTTGTCCATTCAGTCTTAAGTTACCAACCGATGAATTTGTATCCTATCTTGAAGATCAGCCTAATGACTAAATGTACAGATGTAGCAGTTTCTTCAACAAGTAATTGTAAATGAAGCCCAGTTTTTGATCCTGAACATATATCCAAGCATGAGCCTTAAACAGGATACAATTTTCTACCCTTTCCATCATTCAAGAATCCTTCTCTTTTGGAAGACAAATGCCTGATAAAATATGCACACAAAAATTCTGATTGTCATGGAAAAAATTACCTTAAACTGAACGCCCTGCCGAAATACTTTTTTGGTTCTGGAAGTAAAACTTGTGGGGAAAAGAATCTGATTGTCATGAAAAAACAACATTTAACTGAATACAATACTGAAAGACTTTTTCAGCTATGGTAGTGAAACTTGTGGTATTTTACAAACCATAAGAGTTGACCATTTTACAATTTTTGTTGTTGCTGTTGTCATTTCAGTGTATATGTGCAAGACACAAATGTCCCAAGACTGTATAGTTATTTCTGAAGCAGCAACAAATTATCAAACATTTTTCCACACATAATTTTGACATCAAGCCAATTTCTGAATCATGAATTACAAAATTCCTGAGGCCTACATTCATCCAATAAATTAAATCTAAGTTCCTTCACAAATCCAGTGCACAAAACGTCTTCTTTGTGTGACAAGATTAGAACTGTTTGTGATTTGTCAACTTATTGTTCTCCTTTCCCAGCTGCTGAAGTAAACAGAACTTAGCAATGACAATTCCGGAAATCATATACACTCTGCCATAGATGGTCAAGAGAGGTTGCACTTGTGTTTGACAAACCATATACAAATACAATACACCAGTTAGAACCATTTAGAACATAGTCAATTTAATTGCAATCTACAATACTTTAATAATGCTATTATATTATGGACTGGGAAAGCAATATGTGACTTATTTTAAATTTCTATGGCTTTGTTCAAAACCGGTGAAGTGTAGACCAATATAAAAGTACATACTGTAAAACAATGTGCTATACATATTTTCTGATTGGACAGCAAGTTCAGTTAAGGATATCAAGTTATCACACATATGATTTACCATACGTGCCAATAAAATATCATACATATTGATATATACTGTATGGTATTACCCATGGTGGCAAAAACATACATAAAAGTCATGAATTAGGTATTTTTGGTCTTATAATAGGGGGACAAAAGTATATACATGTGCTGCATATGTAACTATGACGGAATAAGTTAATAATTTTTAAAATTATATCCATGTAGTGCATGGGTAATAACATCACTAATCAAAGATTGCCATACTAAAAAAGAAATGAATTAGGAATCTTCAGTTGATGTTACTGTTGTGTGTTTAACGCCATTTTTCAGCATATTACAGTTTATATATGGTAGGCAGTTTAACTGGTAGTGGAAGAACCTGGGATGAGCCACCAATCTACAGGAAGCTACAGTCAAGCTTTCTCACTCACTCATTTTAGCATTGACTGTGACTTTAACCCATGCTGACAGAGGTGAGATGGCAATGAACGATACAGGTGAGTGCTTTAGACCACTAGGCCAACTGCCCCCACCCCACCCCCCGTCTTCCATTGATTAAAAAAATAAATATGTATGGTACAATCTGACTGACAATATAGATTCTGTGGACAATTTGAATGGTTCAAATGACAATGATGCATAATGACATTTCTGCACAAAGATCTTTCACAACCCCCTTTTGTACATCTTGGTGCAATAAACTTCAGAAATTACACAAACTTTTGTAGAGAACTTGCATAACATCTAAGGATTACACTGCATCCACAGTAGCGGACATCTAACAAGAGTCCCTCAAAGGACTGATGCACTACTCTGTGAAAAGAGTTTCCAGGAATACAAGATAAGATTATTTCTTCCTTTTAAATGTTGAGAAACCATACCTGATATTCTTCAGCAATAACAAGATTTTCAAATTAGCTGATGTAGCAGATATACTGGATGTCAGATTGAAAACCTTTATCATTTCCAACAAAGTGGATGTCATTGTTAGTCTTTTGGTGAAAATCTCATGTCATAATGATCATTAATTCTGGGGCATTAGCAACCATAAGATTTTAAAGACAGTCATCGTGGCAGCCATATTGGACGTACAACTGACACCATTTTCATTCAGTACAAACTAAGTATCAGAAGAATTCTATTTGTGAAAACCTCAAGTTGATATAGCCATCCTGTTGGAAAGAGTATTGTTGTTGTAATGGGGTTTAACACCATTTTTCAGCACATGATAGGCTATACATGGCGGCCAGTACTAATGGTGGAGGTAGAACCCAGGAAAATCCTGGAAAGAACCACCGACCCGCGAGAAGCTACTGGCAAGCTTTCTCATATACCCACATTAGCCGAGCCCCAGACTCGAACCCACGCACAAAGAGGTGAGATGGTAGTGATCTGTAACGGTAAGCACCTTAGACCACTTGGCCACTCAAGGCCCCTGGAAAGAGTAGAGATAACACCATTTTCAAGATATAAGACTCTCCATTTAGGAGTAGCAATAGCAAGATTTTCAAAAATATCTGCTGTGGTGGCCATATTGGACAAGAGATCAACACCATTTTCATTTAACACAAATTGGACGTCATAAGAAGTCTTCTAGTGAAAACTCAACATGACTTTCTGTTCAAATAGAGTTGTGGTAACAAGATTTTAAGATGGCTTTACTATCAGACAGACATCATAAGAAGTATTTTGCAAACCCGATGCTGATATGACCACCCATTCAGGAGGAGTAATAATAACTAGATTTTAAGGATGGATGCCAGGGTGGCCTTACTGGATGTCATATCTGCACCATTTTTACTGAACACCAACTAGACATCATAAGAAGTCTCTCAGAGAAAACTCCATGTTAGTAAGACCATCCAATCAGGAACAGTATCAACAAAATGATTTTCAAGATGGCTGCCCTGATGGCCAAAATGGATGTCAGATTGGCACCATTTTCATTAAGGTCCATCCATTCAGAAGGAGTAGCAATAACATGCACAATGGAGAGAATGTTGACATACCTCTATGCTACATTAATGTAATGTGGATGATATTTCTTTGGATATTGTACTTTTGGAAATTTTACATGATTTAAGCACACTGCTAACTAAAATGACTGCTCCCTTGTGTTAAAAAATCAGCCTGAATTAGTCTAAAGTACACAATACATAGCATCTATTAAAATAGGGAAAATGAATTTTGCCAGACAAAACAATACCAGCTTCTGAAAGTGCAATGAATGAATTACCAAATATATAAAATGTAAAAAAAAGTTATCGGCTCTTTTCTATACAATTTACCTCTTAAGTTCAGGAAGTGAAAATGACCAAGTAGAGCTAGCACTTTTTTGAAAGGTGCATATTTGAAGTAAGGCCAAGCTGTATACTCTATAACCCATAGTACACCCATCAATCATACACCAAAATAAAGGGAATTAAAGGTTCTTTCAATTATACCTAAGATATACAAGGTCTGTTTTAAATACCCAGTATAAGCAGTGAGGAAAGCCGGGGAAATTCTTTTTCTTTAAAATCCTAACCTATGCAAAATAAAAAACTGTACAGCACCACCAATAACAAGATTTTCAAGATGGCCACTGCCCATACATTCAGGAGTAGCAGCAATAACAAGATTTTCAAGATGGCCACTGCCCATACAGTCATGAGTAGCAGCAATAACAAGATTTTCAAGATGGCCACTGCCCATACATTCAGGAGGAGTAGTGATAACAAGATTTTCAAGATGGCCATTGCCCATACATTCAGGAGTAGCAGCAATAACAAGATTTTCAAGATGGCCATTGCCCATACATTCAGGAGTAGCAGCAATAACAAGATTTTCAAGATGGCCACTGCCCATACATTCAGGAGGAGTAGTGATAACAAGATTTTCAAGATGGTCATTGCCCATACATTCAGGAGTAGCAGCAATAACAAGATTTTCAAAATGGCCACTGCCCATACAGTCATGAGTAGCAGCAATAACAAGATTTTCAAGATGGCCACTGCCCATACATTCAGGAGGAGTAGTGATAACAAGATTTTCAAGATGGCCATTGCCCATACATTCAGGAGTAGCAGCAATAACAAGATTTTCAAGATGGTCACTGCCCATACAGTCATGAGTAGCAGCAATAACAAGATTTTCAAGATGGCCACTGCCCATACATTCAGGAGGAGTAGTGATAACAAGATTTTCAAGATGGTCATTGCCCATACATTCAGGAGTAGCAGCAATAACAAGATTTTCAAGATGGCCACTGCCCATACATTCAGGAGGAGTAGTGATAACAAGATTTTCAAGATGGCCATTACCCATACATTCAGGAGGAGTAGTGATAACAAGATTTTACAGATGGCCACTGCTCATACATTCAGGAGTAGCAGCAATAACAAGATTTTCAAGATGGTCATTGCCCATACATTCAGGAGTAGCAGCAATAACAAGATTTTCAAGATGGCCACTGCCCATACAGTCATGAGTAGCAGCAATAACAAGATTTTCAAGATGGCCACTGCCCATACATTCAGGAGGAGTAGTGATAACAAGATTTTCAAGATGGTCATTGCCCATACATTCAGGAGTAGCAGCAATAACAAGATTTTCAAGATGGCCATTGCCCATACATTCAGGAGTAGCAGCAATAACAAGATTTTCAAAATGGCCACTGCCCATACAGTCATGAGTAGCAGCAATAACAAGATTTTCAAGATGACCACTGCACATACATTCAGGAGGAGCAGTGATAACAAGATTTTCAAGATGGCCATTACCCATACATTCAGGAGGAGTAGTGATAACAAGATTTTAAAGATGGCCACTGCCCATACATTCAGGAGTAGCAGCAATAACAAGATTTTCAAGATGGCCACTGCCCATACATTTAGGAGGAGTAGTGATAACAAGATTTTCAAGATGGTCATTGCCCATACATTCAGGAGTAGCAGCAATAACAAGATTTTCAAGATGGCCATTGCCCATACATTCAGGAGTAGCAGCAATAACAAGATTTTCAAGATGGCCACTGCCCATACAGTCATGAGTAGCAGCAATAACAAGATTTTCAAGATGACCACTGCACATACATTCAGGAGGAGCAGTGATAACAAGATTTTCAAGATGGCCATTACCCATACATTCAGGAGGAGTAGTGATAACAAGATTTTAAAGATGGCCACTGCCCATACATTCAGGAGTAGCAGCAATAACAAGATTTTCAAGATGGTCGTTGCCCATACATTCAGGAGCAGCAGCAATAACAAGATTTTCAAGATGGCCATTGCCCATACATTCAGGAGTAGCAGCAATAACAAGATTTTCAAGATGGCCACTGCCCATACATTCAGGAGGAGTAGTGATAACAAGATTTTCAAGATGGTCATTGCCCATACATTCAGGAGTAGCAGCAATAACAAGATTTTCAAGATGGCCACTACCCATACAGTCATGAGTAGCAGCAATAACAAGATTTTCAAGATGGCCACTGCCCATACATTTAGGAGGAGTAGTGATAAGAAGATTTTCAAGATGGCCATTGCCCATACATTCAGGAGTAGCAGCAATAACAACATTTTCAAAATGGCCACTGCCCATACAGTCATGAGTAGCAGCAATAACAAGATTTTCAAGATGGCCACTGCCCATACATTCAGGAGGAGTAGTGATAACAAGATTTTCAAGATGGTCATTGCCCATACATTCAGGAGTAGCAGCAATAACAAGATTTTCAAGATGGCCATTGCACATTCATTCAGGAGTAGCAGCAATAACAAGATTTTCAAATTGGCCACTGCCCATACAGTCATGAGTAGCAGCAATAACAAGATTTTCAAGATGGCCACTGCCCATACATTCAGGAGGAGTAGTGATAACAAGATTTTCAAGATGGCCATTGCCCATACATTCAGGAGTAGCAGCAATAACAAGATTTTCAAGATGGTCACTGCCCATACAGTCATGAGTAGCAGCAATAACAAGATTTTCAAGATGGCCACTGCCCATACATTCAGGAGGAGTAGTGATAACAAGATTTTCAAGATGGCCATTGCCCATACATTCAGGAGTAGCAGCAATAACAAGATTTTCAAGATGGCCACTGCCCATACATTCAGGAGGAGTAGTGATAACAAGATTTTCTAGATGGCCATTACCCATACATTCAGGAGGAGTAGTGATAACAAGATTTTACAGATGGCCACTGCTCATACATTCAGGAGTAGCAGCAATAACAAGATTTTCAAGATGGTCATTGCCCATACATTCAGGAGTAGCAGCAATAACAAGATTTTCAAGATGGCCACTGCCCATACAGTCATGAGTAGCAGCAATAACAAGATTTTCAAGATGGCCACTGCCCATACATTCAGGAGGAGTAGTGATAACAAGATTTTCAAGATGGTCATTGCCCATACATTCAGGAGTAGCAGCAATAACAAGATTTTCAAGATGGCCATTGCCCATACATTCAGGAGTAGCAGCAATAACAAGATTTTCAAGATGGCCATTGCCCATACATTCAGGAGTAGCAGCAATAACAAGATTTTCAAAATGGCCACTGCCCATACAGTCATGAGTAGCAGCAATAACAAGATTTTCAAGATGGCCACTGCCCATACATTTAGGAGGAGTAGTGATAACAAGATTTTCAAGATGGTCATTGCCCATACATTCAGGAGTAGCAGCAATAACAAGATTTTCAAGATGGCCATTGCCCATACATTCAGGAGTAGCAGCAATAACAAGATTTTCAAGATGGCCACTGCCCATACAGTCATGAGTAGCAGCAATAACAAGATTTTCAAGATGACCACTGCACATACATTCAGGAGGAGCAGTGATAACAAGATTTTCAAGATGGCCATTACCCATACATTCAGGAGGAGTAGTGATAACAAGATTTTAAAGATGGACACTGCCCATACATTCAGGAGTAGCAGCAATAACAAGATTTTCAAGATGGTCGTTGCCCATACATTCAGGAGTAGCAGCAATAACAAGATTTTCAAGATGGCCATTGCCCATACATTCAGGAGTAGCAGCAATAACAAGATTTTCAAGATGGCCACTGCCCATACATTCAGGAGGAGTAGTGATAACAAGATTTTCAAGATGGTCATTGCCCATACATTCAGGAGTAGCAGCAATAACAAGATTTTCAAGATGGCCACTACCCATACAGTCATGAGTAGCAGCAATAACAAGATTTTCAAGATGGCCACTGCCCATACATTTAGGAGGAGTAGTGATAAGAAGATTTTCAAGATGGTCATTGCCCATACATTCAGGAGTAGCAGCAATAACAACATTTTCAAAATGGCCACTGCCCATACAGTCATGAGTAGCAGCAATAACAAGATTTTCAAGATGGCCACTGCCCATACATTCAGGAGGAGTAGTGATAACAAGATTTTCAAGATGGTCATTGCCCATACATTCAGGGGGAGTAGTGATAACAAGATTTTCAAGATGGCCATTGCCCATACATTCAGGAGTAGCAGCAATAACAAGATTTTCAAGATGGTCACTGCCCATACAGTCATGAGTAGCAGCAATAACAAGATTTTCAAGATGGCCATTACCCATACATTCAGGAGGAGTAGTGATAACAAGATTTTCAAGATGGCCATTGCCCATACATTCAGGAGTAGCAGCAATAACAAGATTTTCAAGATGGCCACTGCCCATACAGTCATGAGTAGCAGCAATAACAAGATTTTCAAGATGGCCGCTGCCCATACATTCAGGAGGAGTAGTGATAACAAGATTTTCAAGATGGTCATTGCCCATACATTCAGGAGTAGCAGCAATAACAAGATTTTCAAGATGGCCATTGCCCATACAGTCATGACTAGCAGCAATAACAAGATTTTCAAGATGACCACTGCACATACATTCAGGAGGAGCAGTGATAACAAGATTTTCAAGATGGCCATTACCCATACATTCAGGAGGAGTAGTGATAACAAGATTTTAAAGATGGCCACTGCCCATACATTCAGGAGTAGCAGCAATAACAACATTTTCAAGATGGTCATTGCCCATACATTCAGGAGTAGCAGCAATAACAAGATTTTCAAGATGGCCATTGCCCATACATTCAGGAGTAGCAGCAATAACAAGATTTTCAAGATGGCCACTGCCCATACAGTTATGAGTAGCAGCAATAACAAGATTTTCAAGATGGCCACTGCACATACATTCAGGAGGAGTAGTGATAACAAGATTTTCAAGATGGTTATTGCCCATACATTCAGAAGTAGCAGCAATAACAAGATTTTCAAGATGGCCACTGCCCATACATTCAGGAGGAATAGTGATAACAAGATCTTCAAGATGGCCATTACCCATACATTCAGAAGGAGTAGTGATAACAAGATTTTAAAGATGGCCACTGCCCATACATTCAGGAGTAGCAGCAATAACAAGATTTTCAAGATGGCCATTGCCCATACATTCAGGAGTAACAGCAATAACAAGATTTTCAAGATGGCCACTGCCCATACAGTCATGAGTAGCAGCAATAACAAGATTTTCAAGATGGCCACTGCCCATACATTCAGGAGGAGTAGTGATAACAAGATTTTACAGATGGTCATTGCCCATACATTCAGGAGTAGCAGCAATAACAAGATTTTCAAGATGGCCATTGCCCATACATTCAGGAGTAACAGCAATAACAAGATTTTCAAGATGGTCACTGCCCATACAGTCATGAGTAGCAGCAATAACAAGATTTTCAAGATGGCCACTGCACATACATTCAGGAGGAGTAGTGATAACAAGATTTTCAAGATGGTCATTGCCCATACATTCAGAAGTAGCAGCAATAACAAGATTTTCAAGATGGCCACTGCCCATACATTCAGGAGGTATAGTGATAACAAGATCTTCAAGATGGCCATTACCCATACATTCAGAAGGAGTAGCGATAACAAGATTTTAAAGATGGCCACTGCCCATACATTCAGGAGGAGTGATAACAAGATTTTCAAGATGGCCACTGCCCATACAGTCATGAGTAGCAGCAATAACAAGATTTTCAAGATGGCCACTGCCCATACATTCAGGAGGAATAGTGATAACAAGATTTTCAAGATGGCCATTGCCCATAGATTCAGAAGGAGTAGTGATAACAAGATTTTCAAGATGGCCATTGCCCATACATTCAGGAGTAGCAGCAATAATAAGATTTTCAAGATGGCTACTGCCCATACATTCAGGAAAAGTAGTGATAACAAGATTTTCAAGATGGCCACTGCCCATACATTCAGGAGGAGTAGCAATAACAAGACTTTCAAGATGGCCATTGCCCAAACATTCAGGAGGAGTAGTGATAACAAGATTTTCAAGCTGATGTCTGATCAACACCATTGTCATTTAGGACCATCTACACCATGGGATGAATGTGTGTGTAAAGTACAAAGGCAACCCTCCAAGTAGTTTAGGAGAAGCAGCAGCCTAAACAAACTTGTGCTAATGGACAGACAGATGTCCGATGACAGGTAACAAACAGTGGATCATCACATTACTGGTGTATGACCACAAAAACTAATAAAAACAGCAACCAAAGAAACAAACAAACCTACATTTCAGTGACAACAATCAGTACCAAATGATCAGACTCTGTGTACCATCTGTTGTCACATTAAAAGTACAGGCATGTTCCAAAAGTAAGGCACGAGTGTCAATGACTTGGTTTGGTTAAAGCAACATCTCTGAATCCAACATCCCAAATGTATGTGATCTGCTTTGTTTTTTTTTTTGTTTTTTTTTTTGTTTTTTATATGCCTACTGTAAAATCAGGTTCTAAATCCACAACAAAACCCCCTTGGTATTTATAGGTCTTTGTGACTACATTGATTAAAAGTCCATTTAATTTCTCCTACATGTCAGTTTCATATTTCAATTTTGGATGAAATAAATTCACTTCTGGATGGTACATAATTATGACTATTTGATAACCAATACAATGAAATAAGACAATAGAGACAATGCATTAGGGTAATGGACAACAACAATCGGATTAAAATCAGATTTCCACTGTCCTACAATGTATGTAGGACTGTCAAGATCTAATTTTAATTAGACGTGCAGAACAACTTTGTTTATCTCTCAGCCCCACACTGCCAAACGGAATTGCTGGTCAAATAGGCTGATAAGTCATATCAAGTGCTTTCCTTCCTATTTCAATCTCCACATTAAGAACAGACTATATGAAGGTTATAGGCTTTTACATGTCATTGAACCAACAAGTATTCTATCCCCTACATGACATTCAATTATCTGATCATTAACATAAAGTAACAATACCAGTGGATACCAGCCTGACAATTTGTTGTGAGAACATGATTTTTGACTACTGAACACACAGACATGGTAGAGTTATAAAAATCATGCTTTTCAATAATCTAAGCAAAACAAATGAGATAAAGGCCTTTCTTGACACCATGATATATACAAATATCTGTGTAATGTGATTGAAAGCTATCACCTTGAGGCAGTTTATGCAGCTGAATGTCAGAGACATTATTAAATTTTAATTTGGTCCTGCCACCAAATCGCTTGAAAAAAAGATCTTGCTCTGATTTGCAGCCAAAATTGTATTAGATCCATTATATTAGTTTATTTAAAAAAAGGATTCTGAGATAAATGATTTTTTAAAATTCAAGTCCCAGAGGAAATTCCAGCCCTCCCCCTTTCCCCTTTTATGAAATTAAATGGTCATTCCCAAAAGAAAGTACACGTAACATATTTAAACATTTTAACTAGTGTGGCCACTGCATGTCTGATTCTCCTTCAGAGCAATGCAGATGCATAAAGATCATTTTCTAAGTGATGAAAATTTCAAGATATTCAGGAATGTTTAAACAACAGTACCATCCTGTAATGTATATTTAATTTATATTGTGTGCTTGACCTTTGTCAATGATTGAGGGTATTTCTGGCCTATCTGTCATGTATTATCTACCTGATATTGGGCATGGTTATAAGTGGTAAACAAGATGTTTACTAAAATTTAAGTTCAAGGCCTGATTTTGTTTACAAATTAACCCAAAAAATCCATTAAAAATCATTAGTTTTCCAGAAAATATTCTTACTGTGTTCAGATATAAATTGAGAGGAATCAGTTATTTAAATTATTCATTGGAATTACACAGTGCTCATTATTTTTTGGGACTAAAACACTATTTCAGGACTATTATAAATTCATTGAAGATATTATGGGTTATATCATTTTGAGAAAACAAGATTTGTGGTACATCAGTACATTCAAGACTACTGGCACATCAGCACATTCATTTTAATTTCCTTGGAACATTCTACATTTTTGGACTTGTGATAGAACATTTATGATTATTTGGGATTTAATTCACAATACTGTGTCTTGAATTTTCAGTTTGTAACTTGGAGAAATAAATAACATGAGTTTACTAAACTTGCAAAAACGAACTGTAATGATACTTGCATCACCTTTAAACCACCTGCTTAATTCTTGAAAGTAGCAGAGATTTCATCTGGTTAAGACTGTATCTAGCTGTCCAATTGATTGTAAAGACAACTGTTTAAAATTTAATGTCTGTGTGGTTGTGTGTGCATGTGTGTGCATCCATAAGTGCATGTGTGTGTGCATGTGTGTGTGTGTAGTGATGATATTTGACAATGCTAAGTATACAAACTAAGTTCAGTTTTACAGTGTAATAAATCCTACAAAGAAAACATTTTATATTTTTCATTTATTCAAATTCAAGTAATTTTCTAAAGTTTTATATGAGGAGGTAACCTGCTCACAATTGTGCAACACAACTTTTAAGGGTCACATGCAGTAACCCCTCCACCAACCAACCACACTTTTTGACTGACTGACTCTCTCTCTCTCACACACACACACACACACACACAGTACTGTCTGGGACATAAATAACACTGCATTGTGCAGATTCCATTTTCTTCCTGGGTAACTATCTTCGAGCATTGTCCATTTTGAACCCAAATTCATCTGCTTTTTCCTTACCCCAAGTACAAGCTATCTAAAACGTTCCGTCAAGAACTAAAATTATTGTGCACAAAATGCAAAACACATGCAAACAGCAATCATCATACTATTATACACACAGCCTTAGGACAGAGGCAACTAAATACCAAGTGTCAATATGTCCTACTGGGGAGTTAATGTTCATTTGTTTGATGAAGATTGATGAAAATTAATTTAATCTGTATGTAACTAAGATAGTCTAAAAAGGCAACAAAACATACAGAATATGACTATCATGTCAATGATCACTTCCACAGGTGCTGAAGACTGAGCCCCCTGCTGTATTTGCATGTTGATAACCACATGAACCTATATCATGTACATGTTGTATAATGTCACAGTTTGGGACAGATCTAAGACTTTTCAAGCAGGATTTGTTTTTAGCATGGTTCTTTTCCCCCTCTTCAAAAGTAGCAAACTTTCTCAAATGGGTCCACACTCACACACACGGTCCCCCCCACACATGATCTACCAATGCCCCACAGACTGTACTTGAGTAATGGTGGTTTGTCAGCTGATAACATGTTTATTTTATATCAGCATGTATGTACCTAATACCTCTTAAGATACATGTATCATGCATATACTGGGGAGCTGATAATTATCTATTTATATACTATGTGAACACTTCAGTCATCAATCTAGTGAAATTTCAACATAATTGTTTTTTCTCTTCAAAAAAGTGGATATAGTCAGAACTGATCTGTCTTAAATATGCTAAATCCAGGATATCCACAGTAATAATGTGACAGTCTCATAAAATAATACGTTTCACAGGGACATGCAAGTTTATCATCCAATTAGCTAGGAATGGAGTGGGGGGGAGGGGGAAGGGGAAAAAATGATCATTTTTCACTAATACTGTATCAACAGCATGGACACTTCATGAATGTTTCTAATATCCTCAGTTTTTTTTTCTTCTTTAAAATGAATAAATACACTCACCTTGAAATATGACATTACAAGTAAGAAAAAGAAATATATACTTAACTGATCAGTACATACAGCATACCCACTTTTAAATTCTTTTATACCTGTAAATTCACTTGTAAAATCCGATTATGCCACTTGTATCACTCTGTTTCAATTTTCAGTCCAGTAAAACCTGCCTTTTAAAGTTGTCTTTGGGCAGCACCTGCTTTGAATAGGCGCTTCTTTCAAGCCCCTTATATAAAATTAGTACAGAAATTAGACACTGTTAAGCAACCATCTTTACTCAAGTTCCACAGGTAGCTATTAAAGGCAGATATGACTGTATATCAAGTTAAGAATTTTACACACAATAATTTTACATAAAACAATGGACCACCTACCTGCTGCAGAGTCGACCTGGTATAGATATAACATGCCTTTCATTCTTCTTATCAAATCATATGATAACTATCAAAGCACTATCCATTAGAAGTTTTATTGTCGATTCTAAAGTAAACACTCCAAATCGGGAGTAATGTTTACTATAGATGCACATCACTCACCCACTATAAGGTACCCCAGTATAAAGTGTTTTTATTATAAAACAGGTATGGTCAAGTATTCAGTTTTGTCATTTAAAACTAATACACTGTATAAAATACCCCAAATCAAAGGCAACCTTCATTATAAGGCAGGCCTCCTTGATGACTCTCATTAGTACTATTAACAGTGAAGGAGTAACTGCACCTAAATAGTGACCCAATGATTTAATTAATATTTTCTCCTCTGATCATTCATGGTAATGTAATTAGTCATCTTCAGTATTATATGTACGAGTAACAAAATGAATAAGCAACCAAACATGCAAACAAGTTTAAGGAAAGGGATTAAAACTGCCTACATTTAGAAGTAGATAAACACTGAATTTGCAAACATTACGGTAGCTACTTACAGCAAGAGTATCATTAAAGGCTAATTATATGCCTGCCCCAGGTTTAATAGTCCCTAATGTTGATAACTGAAATTTCTGTGCAGGTACAACTCTTCTCCTTTCAGTCAGCAGCCTTGACCTTTGGACTTATTCCTAACCCTAAGTGTAAACCACTTTCACGGCTTTGTCTAGGTCTGTGATCTAGAACTAAGTCAAAATGACCTCCACACAATAACATTAATTCTATATCACAGACCTAGACAAAGCATTGAAAGTGCAAAACCAATTTTGTATTCATTCAGTCAAAGTAACTTTAACCATTGATCCTTTGACCCTGAAATCAGTTATCTTCCTCCTTAAACCATGTGGAAGCCCAACCATAAATTATGGAAAATGTAGGTCACTGTGCAAAAATAATTTTTCTTCTTTCAGCCACAGTAGCCTTGACCTTTGATCTTATGACATCACAATCAATAGGCTTCTTTCTTATCCCTAATGCATGTTACTGTGCAGAAACTCCTTTTCCTTTTTTCAGTCACAGTGTTCCTGACCTTTAACCTATTGATCCTGAAATCAATAGGCTTATCCCTAACCCCAAATGAATGCCATCTTTAACCAATTCGGCCCCGATCCCATCTGTAGGCGTGATGAGGCTGTACCCTACTTCAAAGCTCTGCAGCATCAAGACCATTTAAGATACACCAACGTGGGTGGTATTAAGAAAAAGCAGACAGATAAAGCTCTAAAATGATATCAAATAATCTGGAAGTTCTAGTTGCACTACAAAATACAGAGAAAAACCTCATGTTTTGGACCCGGTTTTTTTTCACCCAAAATTCGCTCAAGATCGGAATGTGATTTTGGGTCCGGATTTTAGACCTTTTGGCTGCAGATCTAAGGCATACCAGTCTTAACTGCACACAGACAGGTGAACCTTTGCAAAAACTGGGATAGTGTGGGTATTTGGAATAAATTGCGGTCTCCATACGAAAATGATGGGTCCATTTAGCAAAAAAAATTTTAAAAAAAAAAATACCTCCAACTTTTACCCTTCTGCTCATGCACAAGCAAAATAACCAATGGAAAATGATGTTTCTAATACAATTGGGCATTATTCTCATGGAAAATCTGTTGAAAACCACTGTATTATGATGTATTCAGAAATAGCCCCCCCCCCCAAATGTCTTTCCTACACACATTTCAGGCAAAAACGACAAAAACCTCTGCGGCCGAATGAGTTAAAGCTTGTTCCTAATATATGTAGAAATACTGTGCAAAACCCCTTTTATTATATCAGTCAAAATGGCCCCAACAAAATCAGTAGGTTTCTTTTTTTACACCAAGTGTAAGCCAATCATAAAGCCCTGGTAAGCTATGTTCAAAAATCATTGGTCTACTTTCAGTAACTGTGACATTTATCTTATCACCCCCAAAGTAACAGACATTTTCATTACCCCACGTACAAGCTATACATAAAGTTTGGCATTGCAGATGTTGAGAGCTATATATATATATATATATATATATATATATATATATATATATATATATATATATATATATATATATATATGTGCAGGTTTCATCCTTACCCCATATGCAACCATTCACAAAGCATGGTAACAGTAGATGGTGGAGATCTTAAATTACTGCGCAGAAATGATATTAGTAACAACATTGTAACATGATACTCTCCACCTCATGGCAGGCATATAAACACGAGTCTCTCAAAGGGATTTGGCAAAAAGTATTACCAAGAATTCAAGATAAGACCATTCCTTCATTTTAACTGCTGAGTGTTGAAACTATCTTTGATATTTTTCAGTGACAACAAGATTTTCAAACTAACTGCTGTGGTGGGTATACTGGATGTTAGATTGGCACCATTTTCATTTAGGACCAAGTAGATACCATTATAAGTCTTTTCTGGAAAGCCCCATGTCAATACATGTATAACCATCCATTCATGTAGAGCAGTAATGGGAAGATTTTCAAGACATACATCATGGCAGCTATACTATTTCTTGACATACAGTTGGCACCATTTTCATTTAGGACCTGCTACCAGTAGGTATCATACAAAGCCTATTGGTAAAAACCCAATGTTGGTATAAAAACAAATTATTTTGGGAGGAGCAGAGATACAATTTTCAAGACAGTGAATATGATGGCCATACTAAGGGTCAATTTGTATCATATTCATTTAGGACCAACCTGACACCACAAGAACTCTTCTTATGAAAACCCAATGTCAAATGACCTTCCATTTATGAAGAGTAGCAATAACAACACTCTTAAGATGCTGTCCATATTGGACATCATATTAGCACCATTTTAATTTAGGACCAACATGACATTATAAAAAGTCTTTCAGTGAAAATCCCATGCTGATATGACTTTTCATTCTTAAGGAGTAACAACATCAACATTATCAAAATGGCTACCACTAGCTTTATTGGATAATATATGCACACCATTTCCATTAAGGCCAAACTAGACAATATACAAAGTATTCTGGTGAAATTAAAAACTCCATGTCTATATGATTTTCCATTTAGAAGGAGCATAAATAACAAGATTTTCAAGATGGCTGCCATGGTGGCCATATTTGACATCAGACTGGCACCATTTTCGTTTCGGACCAACAAGATATAACAAGTCATTTAGTGAAAACCCCATGGTCATTTGATCATCCATTCAGGAAGAGTGGCATTAACATGATTTAGCAAAGTTTTCAATAGGTCTGCTGTGGCGGCTATACTGGATGTTCAAGTGGCACTATTTTCATTTAGGATCAACCAGATCATAATTAGATGAATGTGTGTGCAAAGTTTTATGGCAATTCTCTAAGTAGTTCTGAAGAAGTAGCAGGAATGACCTTGTACTAATGGACAGATGGACAAGAGACAAAAAAAAAACATCTGATAAGGTCTATGACCAGACGAACTAACAATTAGGCATCTGGAGTTCATTTTGTAAAAGCCCCTAAAGACATAATCCTACCATGTTTAAAATATACAAAGTTCCAACATAATGGAATTGCCCTACTCCTTTAATACAAGAAATGGCAACAGAAATCAATGTATTTATCACTGCATATTTAACAGCACCTCAGCACAAAAATGGCTAGTTGGTGCCAATTACATGGAAATATTTGCAGATGTGAAAATGAAGAATTGAACACAAACATCATGAAGATAAACACTTCCAAATAATAATAATAAAAATAATAACAATGAGGACTTTGTATAGCGCCTAATCTTTAGAAGCTCTAAGCGCTTTACAACATTAGACAATACCTATAAGGGGGCCCTGAGTGGCCGAGTGGTCTAAAGCGCTCTCCGTTACGGATCACTGCCATCTCACCTCTGTCTGCAGCGGTTCAAGTCTAGGATTCAGCCAATGTGGGTATGTGAGAAAGCTTGCCAGTAGCTTCTCATGGGTCGGTGGTTCTTTCCGGGGTTTTCCCGGGTTCTTCCTCCACCATTAATACTGGCCGCCATGTATAGCCTATCGTGTGCTGACAAATGGCGTTAAGCCCCAAAACAACAACAACAAAAACAACAATACCTATAAGATAAAAAACATATAATGATATGATTACAAAAACAAACACCATGAAATTAGAAAACATAAAAAACATGCTGAAAATATTTAAGGTACGAAACATTATTAGGTCTTTAAGTTTGTTCTTGCAGTCGAAATGAGTGAGTTTTGAGAACACTCTTGAATGGGATCACTTTGTCTTTGTGTCTAAGTTAAGTGGGCAATTCATTCCATGTTGCTGGGCCCTGGTATGCAAAAGAACACTGTCCATATGACTTTGTTTTCATAGTGGGAATAATGAGTATACGATTGTCAGAAGAGGAGCGTAAGTATCTTGCTGGTGTGTACACATGGGTGAGGTCAAATAGGTATGTTGGACTAGAGTCCGTCAGTGAAATGTAGCACAGAGAACAAATTTTGTGTTTGATTCTGGATCGAATGGATAGCCAGTGTAGGGTACAGGACAGCAGGGAGGTGTGATCTGATCATGGTACTCTAAGTATGATCTGAGCAGCTGTGTTTCGAACTTTTTGAAGTTTTTGGAGTAGATATTGAGATGAACCAGACAGAATTGAGTTACAATAGCCCAGTCTTGAAAGTACTAATGAACACACAAGTGTTTTAGTGGCATCAAATGAAAGATATTTGCGAATGGAGCTGATGCGTCTCAGCTCAAGATATGCAGCCTTGCACATGTTCATGACATGTTGGTGCAATGTGAGAGTCCTGTCCAGAGTAACACCTAGGTTTCGTACTGATTGTGTGAATTTAATGTTAAAATAAACAAACATGAAGAGAAAAAAGGTACAGGCATCAAAATTCTGTATAATGTATTAAAAAAATAAAAGATAAAGGCAAAATATTTAAAATCCTTAAAACCTAAAGGCAAATTGGATTTTGTCTAGAACTTTATGTGAAATAATATTACCTTTAAAACATTATGTAGTCCCAGTCATGTCATGCAATGATTGACAATGCACCTGAAATGATGTGGGTCCTCCACAAGTGTAAATAATACATACTAATAGATCTGACTGGGCGAGTCTACAGTAAATGTTTTGAATACAAACCAGCATACTGAAGCATACCTGCATTTAAACAGACATGTATAGAAAATTTAAGCAACTACCTATTTTCCTCCGTTACAAGTATACTGACATTAGTACTTCCATGTTGTATCATAGGCCTTTTGCAAATCAAAGAAAACAGCTACTAAATGTTCTTTGTTGATAAAAGCATCGCAAATGAATGTTTCAGGTCTAACCAGGTGATTGTTGGTACTACTACAGCCATTACAGAAGCCACTTTGCAAAGGAGATATTAAATTGTCTGTCTCCAATTACCTTGTATAGATCACTCATTCCTACATTTTACATATGCAGTTTTTTATCAAAGCAATGGGACAGCAATTGAAATGATCTGTGCTATCCTTTCCTGGTTGGGAACAGGTATGACCGTAGCCTCTTTAAAAAATGTTGGTATATTAACAATGGTCCCTATATCACTGACAATTTCCAAAAGAGTTTTTAAGGAGGATTCTAGTAGGTGTTTAAAAAACTGGAAATGTATTTTGTCGGGAACAACAGATGTATCATGTGCCTTGTTCAAAACTCTTATAAGTTCCAAAAGTGAAAATGGTTGATTATAACTTTATGAGTTATTTGATGTGAATTTCAAATGAATCTTTATTTCTTTATTTTCCATCCGTGCAAAATCTAATAATTGGATGATGATGAATTTTTTGAAAAACTATTAGCATGTACATTTGCTATGTCATGTCTGAAGCTTAAGTTTTTCTTGTTTACAGTTAGATGTCGAAATGAGTTGTTTCCTTTGCCATTTAGTTCTCTAAACGTGTCCTTTCTTTAGTTATGTTGGCACCCCATGACTCCGTTCCAGCAGATGATGGTAAAGAGTTGGAGGTGTCACCCTGTTTTTCATTTCTAAAGGTCATGGTTCGTGATTTACGTATCCCCCATCCTCCCAATTGCAGATTTCATGTGTGATTTTTTTAATTTGTATTTATTTATTTAGTTTTTTTTATTATTTTTTTCCATCAGGGTTGTTCTTTGTTTCGTTTTGCCATATTTTTTTAGTTTTCCCTGCATGCGGGCTCTGAGTTGTACTCAGTACGTAGGTCGGTTTATATTCTCAGGTCAATACTTGCAAACACTAGTGCTTCTGATTGTTTTCTTGCCTTGAATCTGACATGCATGAAACTTAGGATCGTACTTGGACAGTTTTTCCATGATGCTCTGTTACACTCTTCAACTGTGCAGCAGGCTTTATCCCAGAATATGCAGTAGCTACATGTGTACTTAAATTTTCAGGTGTTGGATGTTTTTTAAATTTTCTCAATGCTTTCTGGCTATGTCTAATGGCTTCACTACAGACTTTTAGTGAACCATGGATTTTGGGGTTTTTTTTAATAGTTAAATGAGGATTTAGGAATACATTCTTCTGCAATCTCATATAAGCCATGTAAAATGCTGAACAGGGTCACTCAAGTTTAAAACAGTTGTTTTTATGAAAGTCAAGCTTTGCAAAGTGTTTCAAACTTGGCCGAGTCAGCCTTCTTTAATTTCCCATGTGGAATTGGCTCACTGATGGTAGTTATGTTCTTTAGAAACATTGGGAAGCGGTCACTGCTGTGAAGGTTATCAGAGTCCTTCCATTCATACTCCGAAAGCAGAGAAAATGAACAAATTGTCAGATCTAAGCATGTATATGTACCTGTTCCCGGATGTAAATATGTCGGTGACTATGTGTTGTGTAGACAGCAATTGTGTCCAGAAATGAAATCTTCTGCCTTTTTGCATCTGTCATTTATGTACTTCAATTCAAATAAAATGTTATGGGCATTAAAATCCCTGAATAGGGCAAAGGCAGTAGTCAGCTGTGAACAAGGCTGTCTAATTAATTTGGTTGTAAGTTGGTTTTTGGTGGCAAATAAATGGAATGAAATGTAATCACTCGATGAAGAGTGAAACCTACAGCAATTTGTGTTTAAAGGAATGGCATTATGTACACAGCAACAGTAGCTCCTCTTGAGGCTGTCAACATTTTGAGAGTTGGTGTTGAAAAACTATTTTTTAAGTGTGATATCTGTTTCTTTTAAAAAGGTTTCCTGCCGACACAGCACTGCAATATCATGTCCACTTAAAAGCAGAAGAACTGCACTGTAGTTGGTTTTAAATCCTCAACAATTCCATTGTATGATGGTGTTCTTCATTATCAATTCCATTGTATGATGGTGTTCTTCATTATCAATTAAATGTAGAGATGGAAGACTAATTAGGTTGAACCTTTCACAATGGAGCACTTCTATCTGCTTATTTATTATTTGTAGATCTGGAGACGCCTTGAAGACACAGCGCTGTATCTTCTGCATCGATTTCCCCAACATCTACCAAACATATTTTGCTGCTTTACAGAACCATCAAATTCCTTTGTTCTTCCTGTTAGGTTCCAGTTTCTTTTTGCTGTTTGTTGATTTTGGTATCAGAGCATTACTGAATGTTGCCTGTGTGGAGATTGTGTTTTTCTGAAGCTTATAATGAGGAATAAGGTGTTGCTACATCAGGTAGTCATGTTGGGGTCTGTACACCCTTTGTTATCTTTGGACTGGTTTTTACAATAGTTGAGAAAGTTGGGCCATAAAGGGAGGTTTTAGATTCTACAATCTTTCTGGCATCTGGAAAGGGGATATATGAGATGTACATTTATTTCACTCTTTTAATTTCCTTTTCATGTTTCCAGGTTTCCACAGTCCTTTGAGTTGGTGTGGTGATCTTTGCCACAGTTTACATAATCACTATGACTATCACATAACAGCTGCTTTGCAATTTTCCTACTTTACCTATTCTGACACAATGTTAGGCTAGCAATAGAAGACATACACTGTATGATACAGGTCATAGCTGGGATACACCCCCACCCCACCCCCACCCCCGCAGTGAGCATGCAAATGACAGTGTATAAACATGTCTTCTTTCGCTGGTAATAAAATGGTAATAAATATACTCACATTTATGTATCCTGAATTTCCTCAAAATGTTCTTTCTTAGTTTTGCAAATCTTAATGACATGACTTTTGTCAGGGAAAACATCTGCCAGTATCCCAACGGTACAACCAACATATATTCTTATCTTTAAAATATGTTCTATTACAGAATTAATGCTGAATTATGTATGCTTGTACAATTAAAGTTGAGTTTTCAATATACATGTAGTCAAAATTTATATTAAATTTTATTTAAAAATATAATAATATATATATTATTCAAATATTATTGAATAATATGATAAGTAAATAACAAAAACTAAGAATGTAATATAAAGTTTTAAGTTGTAGAACACTTCTGTATTATATTATTGTCATGATTATGATACAACTATCTAGCTTTAAACTATGTAACAGACAGAAGCCAAACCAACAATTTTAGTAAAATCAACAAATTATTTATTTCCCTAGAATATGAAGTGCAAATTTATGAAAGACTTACAGTATTGTCAACTAAATCCCAAATAAACCTAAATGTCCTATCACAAGTCCAAAGGTATAGAATATTCAGAATAATTCCAATAGATTTGAATGTCCTGATGTACTACAACGATGTAATCCAGAATGTCACTGAATGAGTTCTCAAAAATCCCAAAGTAGCATTTTAGTCCAAAAGTTCAAAGAGCAATTTGTAATTCCAATTAATAATTAAAATATATAATTCTTCTTGAATTATACTGAAACACTACTATAACCTCTGATCATTGATTCCCAGAGAATGATATGAAACAGGAATTAAGACTTTGTTTACAAAATCTCTTTATATCCAAACTTTACTTGACCTGCATCATAATAGATTTCCTACAGAAAAACCAAGTCTAAATGTAAACAAAACTGAACCTGAACTCTTGCTATGCCTGCTTTTAGAATGTTTTGAACTAAAAAGCTATTTTTCAGGATGAGAAAGGCTATACACTGCAGTCAGTATCAATTGTTGGAGTAAGAACCCTGGAAAACCCCAGAGAGAACCACTGACCCAGGAGAAGCTACTGGCAAGCATGCTGAATTCAAATTGCATTCAAATCTAGTAAGAAAACTTGTGAATAGGATCCCAATAATGATCACAAGTGTTCAGGTTTCAGATTTATTAATTTCTGCAATAAATATTTACATTTCCAGGATTATATACCTATAATCAGTCATTGTTGAATCCAATTATAACACAATTTGCAATTTAAAAAAATTCCACTACAATTAAAGAACAATGGACATGGTTATTTTTAGCATACAGGCAAATTGTAGCCAACTGTGCTTTAATCTGACTCTACAATTAGTAAGTCAAATGCATAAAAAGTAAATATTTTTTGCAGAAATAATAAATCCCCAATGTAAATGCCTGTGATAATGATATGTGTTTGAATTTCTTGAATAAATAAAGGTCTCAACAAATAAGCATTGGCAATATTAGCTCTCAAACTCATACTTTTCATTCAGGGATCCCTCAAGGCTCAGTTTTGGGCCCTCTCCTCCTCCTTATTTATATCAATGATCTACCACTAAATAATGAATCCACAAATACAGATTTGTTTGCAGACAATGCAACCTTGTATACATCTAGTTCTGATGCTGAAGTTATCCAAACAAGATTAAACACAGACCTTTTTAGAGTCCAAAACTGGGCACAACAAAGGATGGTAATTAATGAAGGTAAAACAAAATGTATGATTTTGGGGACATCACAAAAGCTACACAAGTCAGGAAACCCAAATCTATCTCTTGCAATAAATAATCATCCATTAGAAAATGTCAAACATGAAAGGCTTGTAGGTGTGTCCATAGATAATAATTTATTATGGAATGACCGTTTTGATAAGCTTTGTAAAATACTGTCATCCAAAATTGCCCTTCTCAGTAGAATCAAGAAATATTTACCTATGTAAACTCGCAATCTACACTACAAGCCATATATTCTTCCAACAATGGATTATTATTCTAATGTATGGGGAAACAGTGCTAAATCTGAGCTTGACAGGATTTATAAACTTCAGAAATGAGCAGCATGTGTAATTTAAGATGCATCTGTTGATCATCACTCAAAAGCATTATTTACAGAACTCAAAATGGTTCATAATATATGACAGGATAGATTTCCACAAGGCAGTTCTTTTATATAAATGTCTACATGGAACTGCACCAGAGTATCTTCAGGACTTATTCAGGCCTTTTTCAACACAATACCAGTTGAGATCAATATCACATGGAAACCTTCTAGCACCAAAACCAAGAACAGTGCAATTTAAAAAGAGTTTCCAATACTCTAGTACAGTTCTGTGGAATAAGCTTCCACTACATGTAAAATCTGCTGAAAATATTAGAGTATTTAAGAAGAGATATCATGAGCATGTATGTGTTTCTAATTGATAAAGAATTTTATATTTTAATACTAAACATGTTAAAATAAACAGTAATTATTGCTATCTTCATATAATGTGCATTGTTATACTCTCCTTAAGAGGGCCTCAAGGGAGAATAGTCCTTGACTAATGAGTCACCCTCTATAAATAAAGCATTATTATTATTATTATTATTATTATTATTATTATTATTATTATTATTATCAGCAACCCCTATTTTATGGCTCGACATTCTCACCTGGTAAAAGTCATTAGACCCCACTTTTTCCATTTCTGTAATGAACACTGAAAGACCAATCATCTTACTTAACATTTTTAAATATATAACTTTGTATCTGCAAGTCTTCTTTCCTCAATCTTTTCCTTTTCATCACTTTAATGCAGAGCAAAATCATAACTTACTCCTTGATGTCATAAAGTCTTTTTCAGAGCTAATTCTAGTAAATTAATTTAATATTTAAAAGTATCTTAATACAGTTGATAAAATTATGTAACGATTTATGTATTCTCAAAAGTCGACACAAGATAACATGTTTAAAAAACACAAGGAAATAATTTATAGTGAACAATGTAGTCACATTCACTAAAAGTTTCTATACCATTAAATGGGTCAGAACTTTAAGACTGAATCCCTGATCAGTGTTATCCAAGATATACTGTATATGCTCGCTTACACGTCCAAAGGCAAATGGCACAGAGTCAGATCTGTGGTAGCGTAATGTGCTGCAAGATCTGGGTCTGTGCAGTATGTTAGAAGTAATCAGTTGAACACACAGCATAGACCCTGTTCAGCAGGCCAATTATACTACAGCAGACCAGGATCTTTTTCTCTGCAGTTCGACTCAATTTATAAGGGAGTATATACAGTACTCTGTATATTTATGGTGTATACTATGATGAAGTGTTTCATATGACTATAGTAATGATCAAAGTACATGTACTAGTCAGCAGTCTTGTGTGAGCAAAATTATTTTTAGTAGACAATTACGTGAATTTAAAACGATATAAATGTCTCCAAAGTTTTTAACTGCCACTTGTTCAGCAAGCCTAGGGACAATCTGCCATTAGTTTAAGAAAAAAAAGTCACAGGTGCTTTCTCAGTCACCACTCGCCAATTTAATGAGTGGATGAGTTGGTTTTAAAAAATAGCTGAAGTTTGAAATTTTAAGTCAGACGAATTATGATTTACTGTATTTCTTTCATGATAACCCCATCTCCAAAATTTAACAAATATTTACAACAGAAAACTTTGTCCAATAACAGGCCCAATTCTGCTTTTTCATATATTTATTAGGCTGGTACCTTGGTCCTATCATGAGAGATGTTCTGTATAGTGAAGAAAATAATGAGATCTTGTACAAATACTGAACAAGTGCATGGTGAATGGAATATTATACATTATAGTACTCTACGAAGACATTACTATGATGTGGTTGACTTGGAAGATTACTGACAGGTTCAATGACCCTGACCTTTAGTCAAGGTATGCAGTCTTTACCTAAACTTACTATGCATAAACTGATTTTCTTATTAAACCTAACATGAATGTGATCGCTTAACTTTAGCCACCATAATTAGTTTCTTTATTGCACTATATACAATCCATATGCAATGTTTAGTCAATGAATTTACTTTCAAGCAGAAGTTATTCTGCAAAATCCAATTTTCTTTGAGTCATAATCACCATGACCATTGATTTTTTTAAATCCTAAAATGAACAGGCTGCTTCGATACACTGAGTGCAAACCCTCCAAAAATGGTGATCACTGGACTAGTTATTGTGCAAAAAACATTTTTCTACTTTCTGTTAAAGTGACCTTGACTTTTTGAAATACAAATCAATAGGTTTCCTTCTTAGCAATTGTTTAAGTCATCCACTAATTTTTTTGAAGGTACATGGTTGATAACTGAAATTTGTAGGAAAAACTATTTTTCTTCTATACTTTTTACTGCTTGACCTCTCTTCCCCCTTTGTGCTTCTTTCTTACACCAGGTGCAAATAAACCACAAAGTTCAGTCCAGATCTGTGATGCAAAAGTAATGTCACTATTCTGAAACCATATTTTTTTTTCTTTTGGTCCCCATCACTCTGACCTTTGACCTTTTGATCCCAACTCATTAGGTTTCTCGCTTATCCCAAGTGCAAGCTATCCACAAAGTTTGGACAATGCATGTGACGTAGAATGAATGTTATTCTGCTGAAACTAGTTCATTTTTCAGTCACCATGACCCTGACCTTTAATCCTATGTCCCCAAAATCATAAAAGGCTTCTTCGTTACTACATGTGCAAACCATTCACAATGTTCAAAACAATGTATATGGTGGGCGACTTGACTTGTTAAGCACAAACAAAACTGGTGACAGATGGACATACAACATAATACAGTATGCTTTGTCCAGGTGTATAAAAAAATGGGTTCATTTGAGTTTATTAAAGTGTACAGGTAATGCATGAAAAATTATATTTACATCTTACTGAATCATAGCTCCCAATCACACTGAAAAGCTTTTCTGACAATAAGAAATTTTGCATTGTACATTCAAGTTATTGCATGTCCTGCACGTTGCCATCATTATTTGATAACATATTATCTGCTTCGTTTCCTTTTTTTTAAAATCATTTGCTCTGACTGCTTTTGCACAGGTCTCTCGTGTGATTCAAATTTTGTTTACAGCAGGTCTAAATAAAGCTGCAAATAATTTGCTACAACAGCTGTCTCTTCCTATAGAGAAAAACAAAAATGAACTGTATGACTATTCATTATTCATATATGCCTTCTTTAGTATGGTAAATTCAATAAATAATTGCAACACTGGTCACAAGGAGATGATTTAACACCTAATAGCAAGTTGCTTGAACTGCCTTTGCCTATACCAGCAATACATCAAACTGATTCAGGAAAATCAATAGAAGATTTCAGCTTGTCATACATACAATGTAGAGAAATTCTGCATTGTTGCTGCAAGGCAAAATACACAATAAGCCTTAGATTTCCCAATGAGTGAATTTTATTATATGACTTTCCTTTGTCCCTTTCAATGGATAGCCAAATGAAAGAAAACAACATTTTTCCAGTTAACATCATCTGTGTAAACATGAATTCTACATAATGAAGTACTGTTGCTGATTTGCGTTTGCAATGCCTCAAAAAAAATTAGTTATCTGGGGATGACAGGATAAATTTTTATGCTACCTAATGCTGGCACCCTAAGGTCCAGCAGTTTCAATTTATATACTACTTATGCAACATTTTGTTTCCATGGTGACATACAAAATGTGGAATTCAGAAATGTAATCTATCCAAAGGCATCGCTATGCAATCTGTTCTACACTACTGTTTAGTGTGAGAGTTGTTATCCAGAAAAGGACATGTTTAAAATCAGATGAGCAGATATACATACATGCATGCATACACAGAACAACCGACAGAGCAATAGCCATATACAGTACCCTGCATGAATTACAAACTAATATGATCTAAGGAATATGCACAGTTTTCTAGCTGCCATGTTTTAGGATTAAGTAAGAGGGGTAGAGATAACTTTATCATAAATAATAAAACAGCATTTCACAGGCGATGGTGGTTAAAAGAAATAGAAGCATAGTGTACATGTATTTATAGTTGCCACTGATTTGCCTATTAAAGTTTTAGTATGTGTGTGTTTGTGCATGTGTGTATGTGCACTGTGCCCACATGTGTGCCTTCTCCAGCGTATACCTTTATGGCCCTAAATTTTATAATGTGATACTGTCCTAAATGTCAAGGAGATGTAAGTAAAGATGGCTCAAAAGACATGATAAAGGTACTGAAATATTCCTTAAATATTTTATATAATCTGACCAGCAGTGCTGCAGCGATTCAATGAGATTGCTGCAATAAAAAACCTGTGTATGAACAATATAGGGATTAAACATTTTTCTGCCATCATTGTTTGCTGAATCCTGAGACTCTGTTCAAGTTCAATACTTAAGGGCGATGGTTTTAACACACCTACAGGATTTAGTGAATGTTGATTCAAGACACAAAGATGAATATTCACTATTCTTAATCTGGAGGACTTTGTTCAAGTCCACTATTTATTGGTAATGGTTTTAACACACCTACGAGATTTAATGAATGTTGATTCAAGAAACAAACACACATAATCACTATTTTAAATACAGGATTCATATATCTATGGTACACAAAATTACACAGCCAAGTGGTCTAAAGCACTCACCATTACAGATCACTGCCATTTCACCTGACTGCATGGGTTTGAGTCTTGGATCTGGCCAATGGAGGTATGAGAGAAAGCTTCCATGGGTTGGTGGTTCTTTCCATGGTTTTCCCTGGTTCTTCCTCCACCATCTATACTGGCTGCCATGTATAGTCTATCCTATGCTGAAAAATGGCATTAAACCCTACAACAAAACAACAACACCATTTACAGACTTTTCCAGACTGGTTTGAAATATTTTCTCAACCCCTCTGGCATATTACATGGTCACTTATTAGTCAATTCAACTATTAGTCGATCCCCCTACCTTTCTTTTAGCGCTACCAAAAGCCAGTTTCTTTGATCATCCTATAAGTCGGGGTGTATTCTGCACTTCAAGTTGAGGCTATTTACAAGTCAGATCTGTTTGAAAGGATGACTTGTTGTCTTTGAGTAAGAGTCACTCTTTGGAAAAAATAAACATCTTTGCATTTGCTGCACATATTTGGTCAGGCTGGTTTAAAATATGATTGGGTACAACCCATGTCAGGTTCCTGCAAAGTCCATACCGGATGAGGGCCTTTTCCAAAAGTTTTGATATGGATGCAATAAGAAATCATAATATTTATCTTAAGCAGCCTGGACAAAGAAGTGGCTGTCTTTGTTATGTCCTCCTTTACAATTCTGTCCTTGACAATCCTTATGGTGTTTCTTATATCTTGGTCCAAGAAGGACACTATTGGTGTATCCATTTGGTACTTGCATAGGAAGGGCAACACATCTTTGCTGAAGACAGGAAAATGTTTGCCTTCACTAAAAACAATGAATCAGTGCAACTTCTGAACACAATTCCAAATGATTTTCATTTGGGGTTCGTACCTTGTCCCTGCTGGACAGCTGCAACACACTTCGGTACATTGGGCCAAATCTCAATGACCTGCTCAACAACATCCACATTTTCAACCCATCTGTGAGAGCAAAACCTTTGGAAGATGCAAGATCCAGCCACCTGTGTAAAATACTCATGTCAAGCAGGGGAATCCTTAAACAGCCAAAACAAAGAGGTTAATATATGCTCAATATCCCAATCTGTCACAGTACTACCAAGTCTAAAAGCATTGTGAACAATGTGTAGTCCACAGCTTCCATTGATAATAAGATCTTGTGCCTTCCAGCTGACAGTTGAACCATCCATTGAAAGTTGCACAAGTCCTTGGGTCCCAAAGGAAGAGCAGACGTCCTTCAACTTGTCATTGAGATTGTCTGCAGTGGCACGGCCAAGGAATTGAGAAGTATAAAATGTGTGACAAACTGGACTTCATCCCACAACCAGAACTGCCAAACAGGATACAAATGAACAAATGAGCATGTGGTATCCGCATGATTTAAAACAGTATCCACGAATCACATGTGTGTCACATGTCTCACCAACCACAGTGAACCAGTCTGCACCAGCTGAAGATCAACATCGACTCAACACAGTTCAAACAACAACAAAAATTAAACACAGCAAGATGAAATTCAATGCTTTTTCCTGATCTTTTGGTCAAATCTGGTTTTTCTAAACTTTTCCAGGTCTGGAAAGAGTGCTTTCTCCAGACTTTTTCCAGACTTTGTATGAACCCTGGAAATAATAAGTGTCCTCAGAGTTACTGATCCTCAACTGTCTGAAAAGAATTTCCAAGAATTCAAGAAAACACCATTTCTTCTTTTCAAGTGCTTAGTCCTGAAGCCATCTCTGATATTCTTGAGCAATAAGATTTTCAAATTAGCCCCTTTTTTAATTGTCATACTGAATGCATGATTGGTATAATTGGCACTGAGAACAAACCAGACAACCAGACACCATTAGATGACTTTTTGTGACAACCCCATGTTGATATAACCATCTCTTCAGGATCATCAATGGCACAAGTTTAAATATATTCATTATGGCAACAATATTTGAGATTAGATAGGCTTCATTTTCATTCAGGACCAACTACATATAATAATAATTACATACCAACTACATATAATAATAATTACATACCAACTACATATCATAATAATTATTCAGGTGAAACCCAGGGTAAAATGACTTTCCATTTAGGAAATGAAGCAATTTCTGACATGGTGGCAATGCTGGATACCTAACCAGCACCATTTTCCATTAGAACCAACAAGACATTCAACAGAATTCCAGTGAAAACGCAATGCTGACATGACTTTCAATCTAGAAAGAGTAGCACTATGATTTTCAAATGGGTCACTGCAGTGGCCATATTGTATTTCAAATTATCACAATTTTTATTTAAGGTCGCCTAAACACCATGTGACATATTGGATGTCAAATTGGAACAAAATTGTTTTCAAGAAACCATAAAACTATTTTAGTGAAATCCCCAGATTGATATGAACATCATCCACTCAGGTTGAGTAACAAAAACAACACTTTCAAGAATTCCAATGCAATGGCCATATTGGATGCAGAACCATTTTCATTTATGACCAACCACACATCATAAGATGTCTTTTAGTGAAAAACCCATGTTGATATGACCATATCTGAAGTTAGATCATCGCCATTTCCACTTAGGACAATCTAGACCTTGGCATGAGGGTATGTGTCATGTTCTTGGAAATCCCTCTAGAAGATGAGATCGAGTAATAAAAACAAATTTGTGCTAAAAGACAGAGACAACGGGCCATCCCAGTAGTTCTTCTGGTGTATGACAAGCAGATTGGATTTTCTTGTTTAGTTTTAATGGCACTCTAAACCAGGGGCACCCACAAAATTATTGGGGAAGCGGACAAATATGTATTGGTCAGCTATTAAGTTTTCTTTTGACATTTGTAGGCCAAAGCATGTTTAGAGGTTAAATCAATGGGGGGGGGAAGGCCCCACCCTGCCCAGATGTGAGGGCACCCATGCTTCGAACACATTAGTGTGTGTGTGTGTGTGTGTGTGTTTGTGTGTGTGTGTGTGTCTGTGTAAGATTTTGATTTTTAACGTAGGTTAAAATAATTTCAGTCATATCACTATGATGTCTGCAGTGTGACAGTTTATAGTGATGTCTAGCACTGGGACATCATGCCACTGACATGGAGCATCATGCCCCACCCAGTCACATTATCCTGACACCAGATCAATCAGTCCTAACACTAGCCTCCTAATGTGATGTGATGTGATTTGGATTTTTAATGTAACTTTTTTAAAAATTTGGTCATATCGCTACGATGTCTGCAATGTGGTAGTTTACAGTGATGTCTAGCACTGGTGCATCATGCCGCAGACATGTACCATGGTGTCCCACCCAGTCACATTATCCGGAAACCTGGCGGACCAGTCCTAACACTAACCTCTTAATGCTGAGTGCCAAGAGAGACAACTGTTAGTACCATTTTTGTAAGTCTTTGGTATGACTTGGCCGGGGATGAAACCCACAACCTCCCGCATCCGAGGCAGACACTCTAACCACTAGGCCACCAGAGTGGTTCCTCTTAATGCTGAGCACCTAGCGAGGCAACTGTTACTACTACTTTTATAAGTCTTTGGTATGATTTGGCCGGGATTCAAACCCATGACCCCCTGCATCTGAGGCAGATGCTCTAACCACCTAGCCACTGGAGCAGTCGAACACATTATCATGCTGAGGAAATGGGAGCTAAGTCTTTCCTAAGAACACACAGAGAAAACTGACCAAGGTGGGTATCAAATCCATGACCCTTAGATTAGAGTCTGTTGCTCTACCAACCAAGCTGCTGCAGCTTCCTACGACCAGTAGAGCTAAACATGAAAAAAAATCATTACAATGATTACTGCCATGGAACATTTAGAAACCAGGTTTTAAGATTTGAAAAATTATCAAAAGAAATAAATTAATAGGAATATTTAATGCACTTGTAGAGTATGAAAATCTCGTCAATGTTATTCATCTCCATGAGCAGCTGCAATTCATTGATTTATTTAACGGCACAACAAAACATGAAAAAAATATTTAGCATCTATGTACATTTGGTTGAAAGGTACTGTAGAAAACAAAAGACACATAAAGCCGCCTGACCTCACAGCAAAAACAGGAAACACATAAATCCATATTAAACTTAATGGCTACCATAGTGTATCCATGGGCAAGGCACTTACTCCAAACTATTTTTGTTGCTGTGCTACAAAACACCAAGAAAAACTTAACCTGTGTGACAGATGAAAAAGAAGAAATATGGAAGGACCTGTCTGAAAAATAGTGTGTCCAATCTTATGTGGTACCCAGGTAGCCATGTGGTCTAAGGCACTCGCCTTTACCGATTGCTCACATTTCACCCCTCTCTGCTGGATTTCTGTATCAGATATATTGATATGGGTATGTGAAATAGCTTGCGCGTTAGTTGCTTCCAGTGGGTAAGTGGTCCTTACCAGGGTCTTCCTGGGTTCTTCCTCCACCAAATATCCTGAACTCAACAGCAGATACAATGTCCAGCTCTAGCATTCTACAAAGCTGCTAAACGTCAAAAACAGAGTCCCCTTTTTCTAAAACATTTATGTTTGATTGTACAGCTTTCGTAAATATTTTTGCAGTTATTTGTCATGTAAAATAATTACAGTATAACCTGTCTTGAAATACCAAAAATATGGTCTATCAAGAGAGGTGGTTGCTCATAGCAGGTCATATCACTAAATAATCGATAATTCTATGCATTGAGAATATGTTCTCTCAAGACAGGTGGTCTTTCAAGAGAGATTTTACAGTACTTTTAACTTGTAAAGTGTGAAATGTGGATATCTTGCAATCAAAATGAAAACAAAATAAATTAAATCAGCAAACTTGTCATTTCCAAAGAAAACATCTTTTTGAAATCATTATATCTGGAATATAAATCCTACTCCATACAGTAATGGATTTCCAAAACTCTTCAATCACAGAACAATCATAAAACAGGTGTCTGATATTTTCATCTAGTTTATAAAAAAATTACATTTTTTTTTATAAATTGAAAGGCAGTTCAGTTGGTATCTTTGGTGCACTAGTAGAGATTTTATCCAGATTTGATATCACTTAATTGTCTTGACTGTTGCCTGATGGTTTTCATAAGGTTTATTTGTTCTATTCTTCACCAAATCTTATACGATCTAATTTGTAAAATAGTAAATATTTTCAGGATTTGTTTGTGTTTCTTTTGTTGATATAATTATTTGTCTTTTCCAGTGACAAGTTATTTTGGAGAAGATTGAGAAATATTCGATGAAATTATCTATGCAAACCTTCTGACGCAATATTTCAAACTTTAATAATGATCCTTGATTATCCAGATTTTTGACACGTAATCCGCTTGACTGCCATTTTGTATAAGAATGAAAGTCATTAATATCAACACCATTCAGAATATCATGATACAAGTGGTCAGCCACTGATGATGGCTCCTTATTCCACCTTGCTAAGACACGGATATCATCTTGACAAAAGTGTACAATAAAGCTTACAGTTTGCAATGCTGTTATAGTTAGTCAACACATCCTGGCCTACACACCAAGCAAACAAATAAATAATGAGACTTGGAATACATTATTTCATATCTAGCGTTCTTCATGTATTTAACATAGTAAGACAAAACCTGTCTAAAAATTTTTGTCTTGAACACTAGTTGCACTTATTATTATTTTAAGAAATGTACAAATAATTATAGAAAACCATTATTATTTTTTTCTAACATACATACAAAATTTCAATAATTTAATTAGGAATGACTTCTATCTTCCAAACACCAGAGGACAAAATTAATTATATAATTCTGCTGGAAGGCTAGGACATGAAAAATTAAAGGGTAAATACAAAATCGATAAAAAAAATTTTTTACAAAACATAAAGTGTACTTGAAGCCTTGCAATGGTAATGGCAAAATTTAAAACATCCAAACCTAACTTTTGATGGATTAAAATTTTGACAATGTGGGTTCCAACATGCCCAATACAACACGTGGAATGAAAATTCCACAAAGAAGCATCTGGATCTCAACTCTAAAAGCTAGTGTGTTCTGTTGCACATGTATGTCAAGGATATCTTGAGCAGACTGTACCTTGCCAGTGCCAACTTACAGTGGAAACAAAAATTACTAATCATACAATTTTTTGTGTTTTTCAACTTGATTAAGAAGCTTGCTGACAACATGCCACCAGTGAAAATTGTTTATATAAGAATTGTTTGCCATCTGCAGGATTTTCCTTCTTCAACCATACTTTTTAACTAATCCTTTTTAAGATTTTTTTCATTTCTTGATAGTTTTATCTAACAGGAACAGTTATGTATATTCATTTGTAAAAGTTTATCTTTGTAGAGACTGTAGCAATATTTTTAACTTTACCATTCTAACTGCATAACATTTACTTCGCACTATATGGCTAGGATTGAATCTAGATATCAACTCTGTACTTTATGCAGCCATACATACTTGCCCAATCCAGCCAAAATCCTTTAGTCCTTCATGATTGGCTTACACTGGTCCCAATGTATATATTTTATAACTGACTTTTAGTAGTATAACAGTATTATCAACATAATATAAATATGATCCTGGAAAAAATAACCTCAAGATCATTATTGTTGATTTGAGACTGAATCAAGCGTATCTCAGTCTGGCTTACACTCATTGCCACTGACTGACAGAAATATCTTAATGATTTTGCTTAGCATGGGCATCCATTAAGAACAGATGATTCATTATCATAGACAAAAAATGTAAAGATGACGAAATCTTCAACTTAAAAGACTACTGCATACATTTCCAAAGGATCATACTGGGGTTTAAAAAAATGCAGACTCAAATGTCCAAATTAAATTCTGGAGGGGAATTGTTATTTAAGCATGAGAAATTAAAATCCGATTGTGGAAGGCTTGAGACAGGGATGGCTAATAATTATATGTGCTGAATAAACAAGAAACAAGCAAGGATATTTGTGACCCCTGCTTTTTGGTTTGTTTTTTTAAATAAAATTATCCCAGTAAGGGCCTCTAAGTTTATTGATTCCTGGAATGAACACACACACACACACACACACACACTCTCTCCATCAACATTTAGTGCAAAAACATCAAATACACTCAAAATAAGTGCATGCAATGCTGATTATCAAAGGCTTTCGTACCTATAACACAGTGCCTTCTCACACTGATAGTCAACAATATCAACACTTCAGTGTTAAAGTACTTCACTGATAAATACTACTGCATCAGAAACAAGATCCAAAGTCAACAACCTGGTCAATAAAAACTCAACCTAAATTCAAAGCATGAAAAATGGGTGTTTATCAATTGTTTCCTCACTACATGGTCTAAAGCACTCCCCTTTACCTATCACTACCCTCTAACCTCTGTCTATATGGGTTTGAGTCTTGGATTCAACCTATACTAGTAATGTGAGTAAGCCTGCCAGTTGTTCCCATGGGTCAGTGGTTCTTAAAAGGGTTTCCTGGGTTCTTCTTTCACCAGCTGACAGGTCTGATGGCCTAATGATCAGAGCATCTGCCTCGGATGGGGAAGGTCACAGATTCAAACCTGGCCGAGTCATACCAATGACTTATAAAATTGGTATTAGCAGCTGAATCGCATGGTGCTCAACATTAAGAGGTTAGTGTTAGGACTGGTCTGCCTTGTGTCACAATAATGTGACTGGGTGGGACATGTCTGCAGCATGATGCCCCAGTGCTAGGCATCACTATAAACTACCAAAATGCAGACATTGTAGCAATATGACTGAATTTTTTTTAAAGCTACATCAAAAATCCAAATCACACACACACACACTCCAACACCAGCTTTAGTGGCTGCTATGTAAAGACTAAGGCATTAAGCCAGCAACACCTTAATATCATACTGCACTGTATTTGAATATTTTGTAGACCGACATGCAAATGAATACATAACTTCAAGGGATAAACAAAAAATAACTTTAGTCTAAAAATAGCATTTTTATTCATTGGCAATAAAAGCATAGTTTGTAAACTTTTCCAAGCCACGATTTTCAGGTATGCAACAGTTCAGTGTGTCTGCTACAAAATGTAGTTCTTTACCATTTACAGCTATCACAATCCTCTTTGCAAATTGATATGGTGTTTCTTTTCTTTTTTGAACTTTTATTTCATTCATATTAATTATATATATATATATATATATATATATATATATATATATATATATATATATATATATATATATATATATATATATATATATATATATATATATAAGACAATTATGATTTAAACAAGAAATATGGTTTAAATAAAGAAAGTAGAGCACTACAGATACAACATGATTAGCTTCTTGAACAATGTATGTGCAGCCATTCACTTACTGGTGAGCATATTGAAATGAATGGAAACTATAAACTAAGTTAAATGACAAACCAACAAAAGGTAATTAAAATATTTAAATAAATGTACAGTTGATCAAAGTCATTATATTCACTTAATTAGCATTTAAACTGACCATACAATTCTTTCTATCCTCCATTTCTATCTTTCCACGGGTCTGTTTGACTCTAAATTTTACAATCGTTCAAAGATACAGAGATATCATCATGTGACACAGGTGAAAACTGCTATGCTAATTTTTTCATGGATTTTCAGCCATATCCTCCTATGATGGTTCATAATGTTGTACAACTGATATGCTGACAGACCAACTAAATGTGTGTGGAGGAGGGTGAGAGAGTTGTTGTAGGATTTAACGCCATTTTTTTTAGCCCAACATAGGCTATACATGGCTGCCAATATCAATGGTGGAAGAAGAGCTCGGGAAAACTTCAGAAAGAACCACTGACCCACGAGAAGCTACTAGAAAGATTTCTCACATACCCACACTGGCCGAACCTGAGACTTGAACCCACGCAGACAGAGGTGAGATGGCAGTGATCTGTAACAGTGAGCACTTTAGACCACTCAGCCACTTGGGGCCCCCAGGTGAGAGAGAAAGATGTGATGGCGTGTGGGCTTGGGAAGACTTATCATAAAATTCATTTTTTATTGTACATCCCCTTTTTTGTTGGTTGATTAGTCTGCTGCCTTACAAACCAACAGAGTGAGAGGGCATGGGTGGCATTCGGACATTTTAATGTTACACAATCTCTTTTTAGAACCTTATTAACGGGTTTTATAAAATAGGACACCAAAAAACAAAATCAAATGAATGAAGCATTACACAGGTTACAGTATGTTTGTGCCTCCTAATCAAGAAATGTACAGGGTAGTCTCAACAGGTCATTGCAACTTTCTATCACTGGTATTGTGAACAATGTATTTAAATCCCATGGAACATGTACACCTAACCATTACAATGACTCAGTTTCTTTTATGCTGAATAGTGTAAGTTCAGTTTCAATGTTTTCATCAGGCCCAAACTTTTTTTCTCACTCTAGAGATTTCCCCATAGTCTGTCCCTTTTGCATATCTGAGAGATAAAATGGAAAGCAGAGGATTTCACTAAATTGCAAACAATGTTTAATTCATGTAGAAAATGGAGATTATATATTTTCTCATTATTTTCTTATGTTGCTAATTATTAATCAGTGGAAATTTGTCACTGGTTTACAAAGTATAGAAGCTATAACCTATTGCTGAAACATAGCCTACTTTTGAAACAATATTATATATATGCACATTAATGTGCCATAAGTGGATCCCAATTTGATATACAGTCAACTCCACTTACATGCACAGCCTCGGGACCGGACCCAAGCTATGCATATAAATGGATTATGCATTTAAGCAGAATTCATGCATATTTACAATGAAAAACAGGACCATACTTTCACTATGCACTTAAGCGATCTATGCCATTAAGCGATATGCATTTAAGTGGAGCCGACTGTATCAACAGTATTGGTACTATATGTCAAATTGCTTTGTACCACCACTGTAAAAGCCTTGTTATTTTTATGTGATTATGTGTGTGTGTGTGTGTGTGTGTGTGTGTGTGTGAGATTTGGAATTTTAATGTAGCTTTCACAATTATTCAGTTATATATATATATATATATATATATATATATATATATATATATATATATATATATATATATATATATACATACATACATATATATACACACACACCTACCTGACTTTAGTGTGCAATCCTAAGCTTGATCATTAAAAACAACTATGTATTATCCTTTCTGTTATACTCTGAATTTACTGGAGTCCATATTATGAGATTGTCACCAAGCAAGAATTTAAAAAACCCAACAAAGAGGTATTCACATGCAAAAATAGCATAATCCCTCCTACCCCTTTAGGCATGTCCATAAATTTAAGTACCGTCAACATTATTATATGCACAAATACATGTACAAACATTGTACGGAATAATATCCCAAAAGAAATCAAAGAATCTTCTAGCATGCCAGCTTTTCAGCATGGGTATAATAAATGGATGAAATCTAAACCTCAGTTAATACCACATGGCCTATCCATCTCCTCCAGCTATATTTCTGTATATACAAGTATAGGTCAGCATGTGTTATGCAAGAGTTTAACTTGGTCTAGTGAACATTGATAGTAACTTCATGTGTTGGTGTGTTTACAATTTACAGGTATAGTTAACTAATCTGGGTCTGTGATACTTATGCTGTTGTTGTAGGGTTCAATGCCATTTTTCAGCACAAGATAGGATATACATGGCGGCCAGTATAAATGGTGGAAGAACTCTGGAAAACCCTGGGAAGAACCACTGACCCACGAGAAGCTATTGGCAGGCTTTCTCATGTACCCATGTTAGCCGAGCCTGAGAATCAAACCCACACAGACAGAGGTGAGATGGCAGTGATCTGGAACAGTAAGTGCTTTAGACCACACAGCCACTCAGGGCACCTGATATTTATGTACAATACTATGTGAACATAAATGTGTAAGTGACTGATTGCATTCTGTATATATCTGTACATTTATCTTTGAGGGTTCAAGGTAGATTGGTTCTGTTACCCTCATTAAATAAAATCTTTATTATTGATTAATATTAACTTTTAGACTAAAATTAAATAAAAATTCAGTTTTGCTCCCTGACCATGGTGATGACAATCTGATTAAAACTAGCTTTTTTACATATGAGAGATTTGACAAGCAGCAAACACGTTCATGCTCTGTTGACCTTTGGAAATCCTGTTCTACTTGTTTTTAGTAACCTCTCAAATGAAGGTTGCTAATGTGAGTGTGTGAACATTCACTGGACTACTGCTACTTGATATGAAATAAACATTTCCTGTGTGTGAATACATCTGACTACTTCTGAGTTGACCAGGATGCCAAAAATCTGCATATTTTTTATTTTGTACTGTTGTGGTGGGCCTGAACTATTCTACAATGTGAATATCAATCGTTTAGTGTGTGTTATCAAACAGATGCCAAATGATTGTAGAGGATTAGATGAAGTTGCAAAAGCTAGATCTTTGTAGGTAATACAATTAAGGTTCATGTTAATTAGTGTATGCACCTAGTCATCATTTTGATCCAAGACTAATTACACGTACAAATTTAGACATCTCTCTTAACAATAAGAATCACATAAGACCATCACACTTTAAACCATTTGGAATACTTGCATTTTATCGTATGCCATATTAAAACTAATAGTGCCAAGGTTCTGAGACTTGTTTGTTTGCCAGAGAAATAAGAATTCCCATGCTTATCACCATAAATCATCATAAGATGAACTGCTTTTCAATGTCATTTTGTTATATATATTTAATTTACATTGTGCTTAAAGTTTGTCCATGTCATGATTTATAAAAAGAATGCTTACACAGCATTTCAGTTCAAAGCATTCTATGCCCAGTCTTGCATACAAAAGGACTTAAATTCTCCATCAGAATAGTTCCATAATTAGAGTTTGCAGTTGTGTGCTGTTGACCTCAGATATAATTTTAGAGGTATTATTTAATTAAATAATTCACCTGAAATTTACTAAAGTGCTCACTGACAAAGACATTCTGGGACTGTTTTTACTGGGTGGTGCAAAACCTGACTGGTCTATATATATGTATGTATTTATGTATCTATATTAGGGATGGAATAGAAGGCAAATTTTTCTATGGGCTCCAGGCACACCAAGAAGGGAACTATCTTGTCAGGCTGGATATTTCCAAGTAGTGAAACACCTGGCCAGCTCTGTGTGGCCAGGCCAGGTACTCATACATCCCTACATTTGTTAAGACCTAGCATCATAAAAATGTGTAAATATAACATCATTTTTTTAGCAATTATAAATATGTGCTTTTCTGATTGTAACGTTACTTTCCTCTGGGCTAGGTCTGGGCTCTAAACAGTTTCAGGATGAAGGGTAATGGACTCTACACTCACGGAACTCAGATGAGTTCACAGCCTATTTTTGAGTTTCCCTGACATAAACTCGTAAGTCCCTCACTTTGATATGGACATAATGGAAAATAAAAAAGTACATGGTCATTATTTTATTACGTAAATGAATTATATTCTCAGCTTCATAACATCACATTAGAGAAAAACTTTTTTTTCTGTAAATGTACAAAAATTTGATGTACTGCATTCTAACATCTTAGAAACTAGCTTTTCAAATCAGTTTCTTTACTTATTACTGTTTTTTGATCTAACAAATGTATGTACATGGCATTCTGGCTATTGAAGTCTTCAAGTACACTCCTCCATCACTCTGATCAGCTCAAACAAACAAAATGTTTCCAGTTGCACTGGTTTTAAAATTAGGGCAGGCGGGGGGGGGGGGGGGCAGGGGATGTTGTTGTTGTTAAAAACATTATATACATTTAATGTGACTTTGTATTTTTTATTTTTATACCATAGGGAGGGGACTGCTATGACAGGATGAAAAACAATGGCAGTCTGAAAACCGGAAACACACATATCTTTCTGTTTGGCCTTAATTTATTCACTGTTTATTTGCACAGAACTGTGCTGCATTGCAGTAATAATTTTTCACACTAATCCTGAGTTGTGTCTCAATAGCTATGACAACTCTCGGCAACAATTAAATGATTCAGGCTAAATTTGTGATGGCTAATGGCTGATATCTGCTTTAAATCTGTGATGTGATGCAATTTGGATTTTAATGTAGCTTTAACAATTTTCAGTCATATTGCTACAATGTCTGCATTGTGGCTGTTTATAGTAATGTCTAGCACTGAGGCATCATGCTGCAGACATGTAGCATCATGTCCCACCCAGTCACATTATCCGGACACCAGGCCGACCAGTCCTAACACTAACCTCTTAATGCCGAATGCCAAGCGAGGCAGCTGTTAGTACATTTTTATAATTTTTTTGGTATGACTCGTCAGGGATCAAACCCACAACCTCCCACATCCACGGCGGACGCTCTAGCCACTAAGCCACTGGCTTTAAATCTACCATATGATTCTACATTTTCAAACCAGGAGAACTGATTCTCACAACTAGGTCTCTTAAGTTCTCATTTCGCAGCGTCATTGGCCATAGTATTGATGAAGACAGCATTAAACATACATTCCAGGTTCAAGTTCTTTCTGTCGTCTTCACCTGCACTCTCACTTTTGTCTATTTTTTGCCTTTAATTAACATTAGTGTCACTTTCATTGGATGTCCATTTTCCAAAATATGCAAACAGATTTTGTTGTCTCATTTTATGAGCCAAAGTACTTCTCTGCAATCTTTTAAAAAGTGTTTACTAATATTGTAGTGCCACAATCAAAAACAAGTAGCAGTTTATTATTATTATTATTAGTAGTAGTAGTAGTAGTATAGCATAATAATGATTTGAGAGTTTTGTTAAACTCAGGCTCTGAGAAAGCCTTGATTACTTTTATTATAAGCACTGTCACCATTATTTAAACACTGTTAAAACGATAATGGGCATTGTTTATTTGCTGAACAATCACATATACTATATACACACTCAGCAGAACATCTATTCCCTTCAAGTAATCAAATAAGAGAAGGATTAACTGGTAATTAGTCACAATAGCTATGCTGACCCAAAAATATAAAAAGGGAACTTTGCTGGGAAAAAAGAGGAGCATCAGAGATGCATTTAATGGAGAATGGTGCATTGTTTGAGAAATTCACATGTAAATGACCTGAACGCTTATAAGCTCCAAGCTGCAGATGAGCATGATGTGAGATCTGCCATGCCAACAGAAAAAGGTTTAATGTATCCCTTTGTGATTAAGAAAACCCAACACCTGACAAAGTAATTCATGAAACTGGACATTTCCCATCTGTCAAAAAGCCAGAATACAATGGGGTATTATTAGTTGTATCTATATGATGTCACAACTGTGCAGTGAAGCATTCCATGGCAACCCATGGAATACAGAACTTATAAAACTCAACATTCAATAGGCATGAGGTCTAAAAAAAATCACTTAATATTTGCCATTTTGGTCCTAAATCTGCAGTGGAGTTCAAGTTTGTTTTGTTTTAAAAAAATGTGAATGAAGCACAGTGAAGAAACGCAGGAAAAGGTGAATGGAATATTATCATTTGTTTTGTCTTACTGTGCTTGGCAATTTAATGCAGAGTCAGAATTATATGCGTAATTAAACAAACTAATATAGAAGAGGAATTTTATTATTTTCTCAGACTATTTCCGAATGTACACAAGAAAGACACTGGGAAAGCCATTGAGAATCTTTATCTGGTTATAGCTACAGCATAACAAACAATCACATCTATCACTGTGATATTATAATACTAAATATTCACAATGAATGTGAACTGGCAATCTGATGATATTTACAATGGTGACAAAACAAAATCTGCATAATGCCAAGAATTACTGCAAAAGAAATAAAGAACTTATTCTTCGGGTTGGGGTTCCAACTTCTTTCAACAAAGGAGTCCTGCACTCCAGCATTCAAAATCACAAGAACACTTTAACTGAAAAACAGCAGGTGAATGCAGTGGGGTTTTTTTCCCTACATGGAAAATAATATTGCATTTTTTCAGCCCTTTAGTACATAATTGGTGTTTGTACTGTATCAATGACCAGTGTCATAGAGAACCATGTCTTTGCATTTTAATTTCAACTTTTACAAGACTTACCATTTTCTCCTCATGGGCTAAGAATACGTGACATTCAAAGTCACTGTACAAAGTCTGTCTTCTCAGGTAGCCAAAACAGCAAGGGTCATGTTGCATTTTGGCAAATCTTGACAAACTTTGCAGTCGGTGATCAAATATAGTTTCTGATGATACAGCATCACATTTCTGAGCCACTACAGAATGTGGCATGACTTCTAAATATGTCTCCCGTATGCTCTCTCTTTTGCGCTTTACTTCTGCCATTAGCCAGTGCATACAATGCTGGGGTGGGCATCTCCTGTCCAATGTAGTTGAACCCAGATACATGACCATAAATTTCAACTTCGTCTCTTTATCTTTCAAATTACTCTGTGTGACTTGTGCTTGCCCAGATTCAGCATCTGCCTGGAAAGTTGCAAGGTTTTCTTGACTGCCTTCCATCTTCAGTACCCAAAATTTATCTAAAAAAGCAATATAAATGTCTTATATTGAATCATATGCATCTGGTGGGAATGAACCTATTATAAAGCAAAACCTGCAGCTGTTGCACAATTACAATTTTCCACCAATTTTTTAAAAATGAAGATGTAGGTGAAAATGGGTGTAACAAAAGCACCTTACATTTAAATGTTGCTGAACCATAATTTAAAAATAATTTCTTCTTTTCCAACACAATTAATTTACATTCCAAACCAGTTATCATACCAAAATGACTCTACTTTTGAAGTGACAAATAACTGCCTGATACCTGTAAAGTCTGTTAATATGGTATATCATATTGTTATTTTAGTCTACTATTTCATTCAGCCATCTCACTCGCAAAAATGATTTTTTTTTTTTTTTGCTTTTTTAAAAATCAAACAGTTGAGCAGTCTCTGGCGTTTTCTAAAACCAGGACCAAATGATAACGCTTTCTCTTGCAACTAAGACAAAAGAAGTTCACAAAAGAAACATACACCTTTGATACTTTCACTGACTTGCATGTAATCTAGTTAGTACTGCACAGCACTATTCTGCATACATTTTAATAACTGATAGGTGTATATAGCCATCTTGTTTTCTAATTTGTGCATTTAAAAGAATAGTATTCAAATAGGACCTTATAATGACAGAAGAAAAGAATTCAGCTTCATTTCACTTTAGGTGCTATTAAAGGTGAAACCTCAAGCTTTCGCTGTAAACTTTGCCACCATTTTCATGATTCTTGTTGTACGTCTGTATGTCGCTATGGGTATAGTGACTGAAAAAGGTACACTAAGTATCAAAGCTTTCCTTTTAATGACCATTGAATTTAAATCAAATTCTCCGTCTTAAATGCATTACATATAATTAGTACAGTCAACTTTCTTTACAAGCAGTTTGACATCAATTACGACATATACCATAAACTGTGACATTCCCGTAAGTCAGTCTCAGTTGCAAAATTGATCACGATGTCTGACGACAAGAAGCAACGTTGGGTACCACTGGAGTCGAACCCTGAGGTAACGCATCTTGCATGAGTTTTTTAATGTGATGCTTTTGACATACGTTGCACACTGTAATATTTGATTAATGTTTTGTTTTATTTTTTATATTTTGCAGGTGTTGAACAAGGTTGGTACACTAAGCTGGGTCTTGAGAGCAAATCGACGGGATTCACTGATGCTGCATCATGCATGAATTTGCATAATCAGCATGATGTCACCCGACTCTTGTAACAAAATTTAAATTAACATTTACTTGAAACTTTAAAAGTATCTTTAATTGAATCATAGCATTAGTTCAAGAACATGTTCATTTTTAGTTTATGGGAAAAGTCGCAAAAGGAAATTAACATGCAGCGCATTGTAATTATGCAGAAGAAACAAAATGAATAATGAACCTTTTTATTTCTTCAAAGGATTTACTTTTTCAGTATTAGGATATTTTACAGACACCATTTCATGCTCTGGTACTGTAATCAATAGTACTTCTTTCAGCAAGACTAAAAATAAATTTACTACAATTCACACTTTCACTTTCAAGATTAGCGGACAGAGAAAGTCCATCCTTATAATTATTATCTTACGTGCACAAAACAATTTCTTTATCAGAAACTGGTTTTCCATATTGAGCTTGGGTGTAGCATGTGCTATAGAGAGCTTTACTTTTTTTGTATTTTAATTTTTCATTGCATTCTGATTTAATTTTAAAATGGCCTTTCCTAGAGGAGTATCAGCAGCTATAACTTCCGGGATTTTTACTACATGCTGGTGCTGCACAGGCTTTATGAGGTCCAGAATTGTAATGTGCCTTAACTGATGAATTTGTCAGTTCCATTGACAAATATACTGGTTGAATTTCGCAATAACTCCAAAACATCTTTCCTTTAGAGTCAATGGATTCAAGCCATGGATCAACCCAGAAATTTCATTGTCTCTAAGTTCTGTCATACATGACATTTTTTTTCTGCCACAGAGTCTGGCTTATGTCTCATTATTTAAATAGTTACCTCAGTCACATGGTAGCCTTGATTTTGTTCCTCCACTTTCACATGAATTTTCCTTCTCTAAATCCTCTTTATAAACCTTCCTTGTGAAAATAATACAAGAAACTAATTTTATCCAAATATAAAAGATCTGAAACTACTGCTTCTACAATGGTCATAACATATTTGTCACTTAAATGTAAAGTCAGGCCTTTACTTAGTTGGCATTAAACACTACATGTTAATCAATTAAAAATATTAAAAACTTATTACTGTCTTTAATGAGTTTATAAAGGTAAACACACCTGTGTCACTAAAGTACCTTTTGTAAATTTTATTACATTGACTGGATTGAAATCCAAGTCTGATCTATTTATGTGTATCTGGGTAAAATGAACACTGCTAAATAATCATACCAGATTGGGTTTGTTTGAGGTGATCTGATTGGCTGTTAATTTGATTGCTTAACCCAAATGCACTTGAGCAGTAATAGAATTTGTATGTGTGTAACAGTTACCAATAAACACATTCTCTGGTATCACAAAATGTGACCGAATTAATGAAGAGTAGTAGTAGATTCATGCGTACAGGGAATGAATGACCAAAAAAAATAGATGCAGTGATTCAAGTGCAAACATATCTCTTTCCCAGTCTGTTTTAATATGGGGGAATAAACATCCCTGACTAGAAGACTGGAAAATTTCACTTGTCCAACTAAATTTGATCAGCTGTCTCTATGATGGATTTGTTTCTTCTTTTTTCTTCAAAATATACATAATTTTACCTTCATTAAAAATCGGACCGCTCCGGTGGCCTAGTGGTTGGAGCGTCCACGTTGGATGTGGGAGGTCATGGGTTCAGTCCCAGACGAGTCATACCAAAGGCTTAAAAAATGGTACTAACAGCTGCCTCACTTGGTGCTCAGCATTAGAGGTTAGTGCTAGGACTGGTCGGCCTGGTGTCAGGATAATGTGACTGGGTGGGACATCATGCTACATGTCTGTGTCATGATGCCCCATTACTAGACATAACTATAAATTGCCACACTGCAGACATCCTAGTGATATGACTGAATTTTTTTTAAAGCTACGTTAAAAATCCAAATCACACACTCATTTTTTAAATCGTGATTTATCAGTTGTAATCAGTTTGCAATGAAATATTCTTTTGATATTTACAACCTTACTTGTTGTATGTAATGGAGCTCTGAGTGGCAGTATGGTCTAAAGCGCTCACTGCCATCTCACCTCTGTCTTTGTGGTTTCTAGTCTTGGGTTCAGCCTGTGTGGGTACATTATAATGCCTGCCAGTAACTTCCTATGGGTCAGTTGTTGTTATTGTTGGGTTTAACGCCATTTTTCAGCACACGAAAGGCTCATAGCTGCCAACCCTCACGAATTTGGTGTGAATTTCATGACTTTTTTCAGCGATTCACGGATTCACGCCGCAAGCCAAAATTTCACGAATTCTCCAATCCTCAATTATTTTAAATCTTTAATAAAATAACCAATTTCCCATTAAGTACTAGTCGTGATATTCGCAGTTGCGAAACAGTCCGGTACTGCTGGTCGTGATATTAGTAGATCTACAGCCGATTAGTACAGTTGGCCCAGTAGCAAGCATTTTAGACTATTTGAATTTATATTTATAAGAGTAGTTTTACAAATGCTTTTGAGAGAAACTGGGGCCTAACCAGAATTTTGCTCTGCGCATGCGTCACCAACACTGATTTGAGTTAAGGTTCAGCATCACATGTACGATTTTGAAAATGTCTTCACTAAGAAAAAAGAAATGTATTACTAAAAAAAGTGAAGTTTAATTTGGAATAGGTCAAAAATTGGCCGTGCATTCTGCCATTAAACATTGATATTCATCATGCTTTTTGCACTCAATGTGCCATCGCAGAGACAATGTGAGGAAGCACATCGGTTGCCAAAAACGCGTAGAAGTTGGGAAAATTAAGAATTCGCAGATTTCAGCTCCGGAATATTTTAAACAATTGGCAGAAGAAATGCAGGCTACCAACACTAAAGCATTATTTGTGAGTTTTCTTGTCGAACACAATCTACCTTTATCAGCTGGAGACCATGCTAAACATTTGTTCTGACAAATGTTGCCTGACTCGAAAATCGATTCCAAATTTTCATGTGGAAGAACCAAAAATGCTGCAGATCCTGTGCATTCCTCACAGCAACAGTGCAAGCGAAAGTGTATTTGCTCTAGTGAGGAAAAATAAGACTTTAGGGCCTCCTTAGCTGCAGAAAATTTGTAAGTAATTTTAGTCACCAAGATCAACCAGCCAGCAAGAAGTCTGAACTGTTTAGAAAACAAATATACAATCAAGCAGTTGAGGAAGTTCAAGTCTGCTACAGTATCATGTCTTGATAAATAAATATTTCTGCATATATGTAGTGTTTTAGTTTTATATTGCGAACTTGATATAGTGTAGTATTGACGGTCAGAGTGGATGGAGTTATTGTCATGGTATTTTTCACGAATTCTTGTCCAAATTCACGAGTTTTTATCCCTATTTTGACTAATTGTGAGCCTGGAAGGTTGGCAGCTATGTAGGCTGTGCATGGCGGCCAGTATTAATGGTGGAGGAAAAACCCCAGGAAGAACCACCGACCCACGAGAAGCTACTGGCAAGCTTTCTCACATACCCACATTAGCCGAATCCTAGACTCGAACCCACGCAGACAGAGGTGAGATGGCAGTGATCCATAATGGAGAGCGCTTTAGACCACTCTGCCACTCGGGGGCCCCCCTATGGGTCAGTGATTTATCCCAGAATTTTCCCCAACTAGTTATAATGGCTGCCATGTATAGCCTATCTTATGCTAAAAAAATGGTGTTAAACTTTCCTGTTCTGGTAAAGGTACATTGAGGATTTATTTAAATCTCATGAAATGAAATGGACTTTTTAAACTAAAATCAAGATGCCATTTGTAGAGGTCATTAAAGTTAGCCATCTCATTGACCAGTGTTTCAGGGTTGTACAACTTCAGTTACCCATGACAACTTATATTTGAAATCAGGGACATAATCAAAAGATTAATCATGGAATCTTAATTTGAATTAAGTTTATCCTCTAATAACTTAAGTGCTCCATTGACAACTATGTACAAAGACTAGTTCAAAAGGACTAAAACCCATATATTCTTGAATTAATTCTCTAACAGTAAATGAGGGTTCATCCCATTCTTTTACTGTGTCAAAACAATATAAGCAAATCATATACTTCAAAGTTTGTTAAAGTCACCTGACCTTCAGGCTGATGGAAATTTAAACTGTTGGATGCCTAACTTGTTGGAATATTCCAGTCATAAAATTTTACTCTTGATCAGACTCGACTGATTTAGGGAGTCCAGTAAATGTACAGAACTTTATCCAAGATTTTACTATGGTTTAAGTTGCATATTCTTCCGAGGAATTGCCTCTAGACATCGCATGGATGCACATATTATGGCCAGCAAATATTGATTGCTTCACATGGTCTTGAGTAAGGGACCAAGTCTACCATTATTCTGCTAAATGTTCTTCAGATGCTGGAATAGGTAGCAAATGAGCCTTGGGTATCTTCAGATTGTGTTTTCTTGAAGTGTGACAAGATCTATTGCATTTAAAAACCTGACCTTTTAAGTTTTGGCCAATAAACATTATTCAAGACCATGTGAATAGTCTAATTGACTTCTACATGACAAGCCAAGTTAGTTTCTTGAGCTAGAAAAAGAATTATTTCTTGTCAGTATGTCTTTGGAAGAACACTTTGATATGCCACTGACCACTAATCACCACTGGGTACCTCGAGTGGTCTCCATTTCATAACATACCCCATTTTTCACAAAATCACAAACTGGTACTTGTGCGGCTTTAAGTTGTCTATTAGCCTTCAGAAATAAGCAGGAGATTTCAGGATCTTTTTCCTGCTCGACAAAGAATGATTGGCTTTTGTCACCTATTAGAATAGGGAGCATGAGTAGTAAAAAGGATCACTATGATCAATATTTGTTGATTGATCAATATTAGGAGTGAAATTTGTAACTGCACAAGCAGGATATAAATTTGGGATTTCATTCTCAACAGAATCAACTCTTTGATCTGTTGTCAGTTACAGTTGGGTTAATTTTAAACTGTATCTCCAGCTAGCTCAATAGATAAAGAAGGCACTGCTCACACAGTCCTGGGTTGTGAGACTAATTCTGATTTTTAAAAATTGCAAAGTATAGATTAATATTAACAAAGCTGCACTCTGCTGCCTGAATATGAACACTTTCACTAGAAGAAGTCTTCTCGGACATTCAAAGTACCTGATAATAAAAGACTCAGAGAAGCACCTTTGCATCTTAATATTTGTATAAGGATATGTTTGACAACAAGTGATATAGAACCTTTCAACTTAAATGGTTCATATTTTTGATGCAGTGTAACCTGTCTTGAAAGACCACTGCCATGTCACCTATTAGAGATAAGCTTGACACCATAATTTCAATTGACCTGTTGTCACCATACGGTTGGGATACAGAATTTGAGCAGCAACCATTAGCAGTATTTGAACCTGTCTCTATGGATTTTGTACGTACAGTCCTGATGAAGAGTGCACCAATGTAATGTTTTCACAATTAGAATCACAACTATGAAAGATTCAATAACTTCAGTAAAGGCTCTGATATTGATGTAGGCAGCAATTAGTTTTCATAAATTATCAAATTCAGATGTCTTAGTGATGTAGACGCAGACGAAAAACTTGTAAATTGTGAGTATGAGAAATGCAGCTACGGTTGGTCACACTGCCTCACTGACATGACAGTGAACGAGTTCTCTCAAGATTTTAAAGCACATAAAAATTCTTCAGTGACAAATAATTACACTGCTATAACAATCGGACTTTACTCTTAAATTTTTCAACACATAATGTGTACCAAAAATGTAAAATGGTTAAAATTGCTTTTAAACGTAACATACGCTACATTGCTTAACAGTTAACAGGCAGGCCTATGCATATGGAGTTGAATAGATAACAGGTGTTCTATTTATAGCGCACTGCACTTTTTTAACTATGCTCTAAGAGTTAAAGGGTTAACCTAATCCTTTTGACAACATTAAAACCAAGCTTGTATGTAATGTGTGCTCTACCTGTTCTTATTTTTATAAATCTATATTGAATTTTTCTCTTTCTCTTTCTCTCTCTGTTTCTCTTTCTCTCTCTCTCTCTCTGCGTTTGCATTTCCCTTGACTCATTACATTTCCATTATTTCTTTCTGTTGGCAAAGCTTTGTTAATTCAAATTCCATTTCATTTGTGTTTTTAACTGTAATTCCTATAATTTCAAAACCAGGGACAGACTTGTTAATCCAACCCAACCACTATCATCCAAAATTTCATATCCCACCAAATACTGAACCAAAATGTTCTTTATCTAGACTCTTTCTTTGTCACTTATGAAAAGATCACCATGTCTGGCAAGCTTAAGCAACTCGTCCTTTTCCAAAGACTCTTCCTGAATAAGATTTTAGATTACAATCTGTAAACTTGTTGGCTTTACTAAATATTTTCAAATACATGTCAATGAAATTTAGATTGATCCTTGCAAGGGACAATGAAGATTTTGAAACAATGTCAATTTAAATTTCAAAGACAGTATTTATTGTTTTAAAGAAATTCAGTTCCAGGACAAGCCCTCAGTTTCTGTTACAACTCTGTTGTCTTAAACTAAGAAACAGAAAGAAGTGAAACAAAAAGATAATTTAAATTATTGAATAATTTATTTCCCTAAGTTACATCGTAAAATAGTTAAGAGAAACTAATTATTTCCATATCATGCAACCATATTTATACTTCTTGTTGATCAATACACAAATTCAGATCATGTACAAGTAATATTGACCTCCAGGTGGCAGGTCTGTTCTTAACCCTGCAAGGACTCGGCTAACGGGTTGATAACTTTAAAACTCTAGAGCCTCATACTATTACCATAGATATATACACATGGTGGCCTGTACTTACCCTTGGTCTTTTTTTCCCTAGATCATTACTTGGAAACTAGAAGGATATATATATATATATATATATATATATATATATATATGTGTGTGTGTGTATATAAAATCATATTTGTTGTAATATATGAGAATTACAATTTATGTGTATGTTTTTTAAAAATCACAATGAAAACACTTTGTGTACCATTTTTTTATTGCCACATATGTATGTGTAATACATTATACTTCAGTATATTCTCAATCTGGGAGTGCCCTCCAGTTGGCAATTTGTGGATGTGTATGGACTTGAACCTGATCTCCTTGCCATGGTACCTCGTCCAGTGGTAGCCGTCATGCTTCTGTATCCACTTACTGACAAGGTAATTTAAATTAGAATTTAATTCATGCAGGTAGTTATTATCTGATACAAGCAGTAATAACAGTCATCATTGATCTTTTTGGTTGATGAACATAAGTTTTGTAAAATTGATCAATACTGCATTGCTCAGCTCCATGCTGGAATATTTTCACTGAAAAAATTCATTGATACTTTGATAATAAAATTAGATTTACATGCAAAAGTCATGTGACCTATTGTATAAATATAGGAAAGGTTAAATGGTAGGAAAGGTGTAGTAAGCCATATGGCTCAAACTCCTAAAGTAGAGAACAACCTCTCTTGCAAGCCAGTTTTTCGCTTTAATCTGGTCATTTTCTATCATCTATTACTACCCAGAAAGCTTGCAAAATTTCTTAACCCAAGTTCAAGAAAGTTGCACTATAATTTTTCTTTCCTCTGTGAGAGCTCTTAGCCTTGAACACAAGGTCACTGGCGAAGTAAATGGATTAATGCCACATTCGAAACTTAAATCTTATATTTTGTTTTTTTTTTAGTCACAGGAATCAGCAATTGGAGAAGTGCAGGAGGGAAGTGACATATATTTCATTAAGCAGACGATAGGAAATGCTTGTGGAACAATAGCTATCGTGCATGCTCTTGCCAATAATAGAGACAAGATTCAGTTTGTTGGTGAGTTTTTTATGTTTGATATACTGTTTTGTATATCTTAAAACAATTTATCTTTAATTTGATTTTTCTCTTTGAGAAGTCATATCTTAATTATGCAAGATTTGGCTGTTAGCTGTGCTGGTTATGGAAAAGGAAAGCTTATAGGATTGCCTGTTGTCTGACATCCATGTTCTTATGCCTGTCATTCCATTAGCACAAGTTTGTTATCGTACTCCTCCTCAACTACTTTGATTGCCATGAAACATGACACACATTCGTCTCAAGGTGTAGTGGATCCTAAATCAAAATGGTTTGATCAGATGTCAATATAACCATTACAGCAGTCATCTTTAAAATCTTATTGCTACTCCTCCTAAATGGATGCTTGTATTAGCATGGGGTTTCTGCTTAAAGGTCACCTGCCACCTATATTTTACAAATGTGTGATATTACTATAGTTATAAACAAAACGCATTGGTTATGCATGCACACAATAAAAATGTTTAATTAGACTTAAAACTGCTTTATAAAAGGAAAAAATTATTTGGCAATCTCCGTAAACAATCGGTAGTTTCCGCGTGTCAAAACCGGATATGATGTTCATTTATCCCTTCTATTCAACCTAGCCATTCAAGTGCTTAATTTCCCCACGTAAATGTCTATGTGATATAGCGTACGACCGTGTTTTTGTACAACAAATATGGTGCACTGTGTTGCATGCGGATGTAACCAAAAGAGTGATGATGGGAAAAAGTGTTCTTTCTTTTTCCAAAAAACCATGTTTACCAGAAAAAAGTGTATTTAATCTGTGGGATCAAATGGGGAGGGATGGGAAAGTTGTATCATTTATGCCGGATTATAGTGAATTTGGCCCAAAGACAATTCGGCCTAACTTCAAATACACTTCAGCCAAACTTAACAATAGTTTGTACGTTCTTTTTCTTCAGCAAAAAAGTAGATGCTATGTAAGATAGGTTTTAGGTGGAAAAAAACTAAATTTAAACGAACTATTTTGATATTCTTTGAAAGAAAATAATCATACTTCGTAACGATCATACTTATGAGAGACAACACAAACTGACATATCTTGCTTGTTCAAATTAAAATATTTATATGCATTTTTTATGCTTACAAATATATGCATCTGCACAACAACATTCTCAATTTAAGTCTTCCGGTCAAATTATCAATAATCATTTATAAAACAAAAATACGTAACAGATAATATTCTACATAATACGTAAACATTTTGCTATGGGGTACATGAGATATTATACAAATATACTTAATTTTAGGCTTCACATTGTAACACAGCTGCATACAATACATACTAGATTACGCATGAGAGAGAGAGAGAGAGAGAGAATAATGTTGAGCATTTTGTCAGTATTTAGTTGCTGCAATATGGAGCTCTTATCAGTTAATTTTATTGTTTTTATTTTTCAAGTTGTGTTAGTGTTTGTGTCACGGTACAAAATAAATTGATAAACATACACTTGTTTGAAAATAATGTAAAATAAATTAACCTTGCATTGTTATCATATATTCCTTCTTTTTTCATCATGTGAAAATTATTTTAAAAAATATATATATCCATGAAATCCGTATATGTAGCGGATGCCGGCTGTGCATGCATCCTTAGCCCTTCAAACATCAGTTATGATTACATATGGCAAACAGATAGAAACCCGGGTGATAAACACAACTGCCATGAGCAATAAACTCATTGTTTAAACTTACCGACAGGATATCAGATACATAGGTTATTTTATTACAATGCAAACCAACCCCAGAAAATTGACTTTGTTATCTTTTTAGTGTGCTGATTTTTTTCATCTTTTTTTTTTATATATAAAGTCTGCTGACACAAGGAAGCCAGCATTGATTCTTTTTACCTGCATTAACGGGAATTTTCAAAATGAATTGAAACGATGGAACAGTTTTGAAAGCGACACAGTCTAGTGCGTCGTGCACACATACTGATATACGGCTGAACAGTAAATAAGTTTTCATTAGTTTCATCTAAAATATTCCCTATCCATAGTTTATAGTGTTTTATTTTTCAACAACAAGAAGCATGTACTTCGTCTTGCAGGGATAAATGTACGTCATTTCCAGTTGCGTCCTCTGTAGGTGGGAAATCATAACTAAGGGGAAGTAACAGCGTTGTATACTTCTGTTTCGAGTAATTAAATTATTATTTATTCTTTACACTTAATTTTTTTTTTTGTGCGAGTATAACTATTTTTAATCATGTAATGCAAATCTGATATAAATAGGAAAATGTTGGAGTATGGCCGGTGACCTTTAAAAAACCTTGTGAAGAAGTCTAGTTGGTCCTGAATGAAACTGGTGTCAGTCTGTCATCCAAAAATCTTGTTTTTGCTGCTTCTCCTGAAGGGAAGTGATATCAACATAGGTTTTTTAATTAAATGAAGCCAGTTGGCATGAACATCCAGTATGGCCATCACAGCTGAGGAGTCAATCACACAATCCCAGGAGGGTTAGACATCATTTTAGTTCTTCTAGTTCGGAGCTAGGTTCCCTCAAATCTAAACTGCCTTTGACTGTAAGTGATGGAACATGCATCGGTCATCAGTCACCAAACCAGGTACCAGTCTTCACAACATGCCAAATATACGTATAGCACCAGGGATAGGTTCGATCAAATATCCCTCTTCCACTACATTACCTAAATATCCAAACTTGGGTATGGAGCCTGCTTTTATGCATGCTCCTTAGATAGGAAATGGGACCCCTGTCCCCTTCTTTTCCCATAATACTTTTCATATTTAGAGCTTCCCCCTTTGGCCCCGAGTGGTCTAAAGTGCTCTCCATTACGGATCACAAAAATCTCACCTCTGTCTGCGTGGGTTAGAGTCTCGGATTCAGTCAATATGTGTATGTGAGAAAGCTTGCCAGTAGCTTCTCGTGTGTTGGTGGTTCTTTCTGGGGTTTTCTCGGGTTCTTTCTCCACCATTAATACTGGCCGCCATGTATAGCCTATCATGTGCTGAAAAGTGGCGTTAAACCCTTTTTTTTAAAACCCAACAACAACAGGTTCCCCCTTTAATATATTTTCCATTGCTACTATGCAGCTTATTACTTTTTTGTGTTAAAAAATCTCATATGTTCAGTCTCCCTCAGAGTAGAGAATCGTCGGTAACCAGATCTCCTGCTCTTTCCACATTCCTCAGTGATTGGGGAAATATCACAAAGGTTTTCCACAGCCCAAGACTGTGCTCAGTCGCATAGTTTGGTCTTTTCCTTGCAGACCTTCAGGATGCCTATTCACACATCCCAATCTTTCCTCCGCATGGGAAGCTTTGGTTGGACCAAGAGTCTTTCAGTTCATGATTTTGCTATTGGGAATCTTCACCTGAGTTATGGGAGTAGAAGCATCCTATCTCCAATCACTGGGAGATTCTCAACAAAATCAATGTCTATTCCATTGTTGGTCCACAGTAACTTGGGTTGGTCTTTTACCCAATTTTGAGAAGTCGAAACTTTGTCAGTCTCAGGACTTAATTGAAAATCTTGTTATTGCTTTCTCCTCCTGAAGATTAGTGTTAGGACTGGTTGGCCTGGTATCTGGATAATGTGACTGTGGGGGACATCATGTTACATGTCTGGGGCATGATGCCCTAGTGCTAGACATCACTATAAACTGCTACACTGTAGACACCATAGCGATATGACTGACAAATTGTTAAAGCTACGTTAATAAACCAAATTACACACACACACTCATAGTGATAAGGGTGTTTATGTTATCTTAATACATATCCAGTATTTAATGTTGCTCGATGTTGAACATTTTGTTTTATTTATGGCTCATAGCAATTCGGCAAGTCATTCAAAAGAAACAGAGTCCCTGATTTTATTGATACAACATCAGCACTCACAGTCGGCAGTAAATATAAGGGACAAATCCATGAACACGTTCAAGTCTCCAAATTGTGAATATCGAAAATGTCATTTAAATGAACCCAATATCTGATAATTATGATTGCCTTTGGCGACTTTAGTGACCAGTAGCAGCAACTTAGAAATTATAGAGCAAATATTAAAAGTTAGAAAACTTATAATTCTGGCAAATTTTCAGTAGTAATTCCTGCAAGAATTGACATTTTTGTGGCTATAAATATGCATTACAAATTAATTCCCATAAATAAACAACCCCATTTTATTCTTTGTCAATTATTTGAGCAATTTGTAGTTAGGTATAGGTTGTTTTTAAACAGTTGTTTCATTTTTGTTTGAAACTTTGCTTGTTAGCATGATCCATGCACATTCTGGAAGTTTAGTACAATGAAATCTTATTTTCATGAGTTTAAATTTTCATATATAAGTGCAGAAAATAAGGTTTTCGTGAATAGTGAAATCCATGTACTGGGGAAGGGATCTTGTTTCTTCCATGTAATGGTTATTGTTTAGTGGGTCTTTGAATTTATGATCAACTACAAAATCCAGGCACATTTGTACTCCTTTTAAAATAGTGACTTCACTGTAGTTCAAGTTGTTATAGTCCACAATATTTAAAAAGATTAATGTATTAAATGCCAGAATATCCAAACATGTTATGTTCTAGTGGTCACAAGCACAGATATAGTATTTACAGAAATTTAACTTATTGTCATTCTCGTTTATTTGTAATTTCTTGTCGTTTTCATTTATTTTACAGATGGAAAAAGTTTTAGCAAATTCCTTAATGATTCACTTAGCTTGACCCCAGAGGAGAGGGCCAGTCTGCTAGAAAATGATGAGGTACAATGTCTTTTGACAGTACAATAACCACCCACCCACTGTTTTCCCCACCCACCCTGTCCCAAATCTCAAAATTTCAATAGAATCACCCTGGTTTCTCCTCCATCCCAAGAAGCTTGTTAGCATGATTTCATTAAACAGTAAGTCATCTTTGGTTCTATTGTCTTGTTGTGGATAGATTCATTTTATACGACTTTTTGTAAGAATCATTTATTGGGAAATAATACTTTTTGATTTACAGTGATTCTGTAGTAAACACCCTTTTTCCACTTACAGTTGGTATTACTAATAATTGTAACAGTATATTCTTACTAAATATTAGTAGCAAAGTATGCATGTGCTTGGTCTTTTAGGTAAATGTTCAAAAGGAAGCAACTCAAATTTAGATCAGTGGTGGTAGTTATCTCCCTTGGAATGTGTTCCACTGAAGGTAATACATGACACCGTAATACAAAATGCTCTAAAATGAAATCACCACATCCATTCAGCAAATAGTGGTTCAGATGTTAATGTAAATTCTCTAGAAAGGAAATAAATTTTAGAATATTATAAAGATCATTTGGAGCAGTATGTTTGCAATAATTAAAAGGACAATGAATAGAATTTTACTGGAGTGCGGTCTTGTTCGATCTGGTCATATTGAAAGTAGTACAGTGCTACCTGTTTATCTCGACATACTCAGACCCAATGTAATATTGCTGACATAAGCAGCTGTCGAGATAAGTGATTGAGGTGGCTGCAAAAATATCAAAATTTAGCAGACAAGTGAAATTTTTCTGCAAGGGGTAATTTGTCATAGGTGCATAGGATTTACACCTTGAGAAAATAAACACTGGAAATTTTTATTAAATCAAGGCAAAAGACAAAACCAGTTTGACATACTCTTGTATATTGACAACTTATATTTGTGTTACCATTGTGTTATATGATCCATAATATGTACAGTACATGTACATGCACTTGAAAAATCCATGAATTTAGATATAGGTCACATGTTAGAAAACTCCTGTATCAGTCACATCCCATTAGAAAAAAAAAAATATATATATATATATATATATATTTTATATATGTAGTGTATAAACACCTCTATAAAAAATGGTAATTTTGTTTTATGTACTGTATGTGCATTGTCACCAGCAACACCTAGCTGTTTAGTTGTTTGCAGTATTTACATGGTATATGTACTTAAATTGTCCTTGATTTTGGGCAGCCGGAAAAAACTGATGTAATCTTCTTGCTGAGGCTACCAACAGAAAGAGGCTTCTGATAGGGAAATGAAAACCTGTCACCACGTTTTGAATTAGTAAAGCATAATTTGTATTTTTGATGACTTCGGTGGCTTGTTGACATAAGTGATGTTGATTCTGACACTTTCTCTTAAAAAGTTATTAATGCCAGTATTTCTAGTGGGTTTTTTGTTGGAACTAGTATACTCGACCTTTAGCAAGCATTTATCAAATTAAGGTATGTTTCAAGCAGTTATGAATTGGATTTAAATAATTAAAGATAACTTACATTTGGAAGCTTGGACTTTTAGGAGAAAAAAATGTGCAGTATTTCTTTACATTGCGTCCTTTTCATTTGGGAATTAAATCAGGTGAAGCACTGAAAAAGCATATCAAGCAGGAGTTTGGAAAATTCATTAGACAGCTTGATGGTTATACTAGTGATATGAAGTAGGTGATGTGTTAGGTACATTTATAACGTTTGAACATGCAATAAATGTTTAAAAAATTTCATGCTTACTGTTTAAAGTAAGCCAACTTCAAAATTTGACCTCGGTGTTATTAAAGCTAGAAGTTTTGTTTGTATTTCCTAACTTTAGCAGTTTGAGAGATTATACATTGTTGCCCCACAGACTATTGGTACATTTATAGCTTTTGAACATATGCAATAAATTTTACATGGTTTTCATGCATATTGTTTTAAGTAAGTTAACTTCAAAAATGATCTAATTGTTATTAAAGCAAGAAGTTTTGTTTGTATTTACTAAAGCACAGTTTGCAAGACGTTGGTGGTCCTGAGTGACTAACCTGAGTGATATAGTACTCTTCCATCACTGTTATTATGTACTCATCATGTCACTGCCTCAGCAGATGTGTTGTATGGCATGATCTAGTAAATGTTTTTACTTTTTGGATTTACTAAAGCACACAATAGAACCCATTCAGTTTGTTGCTGTGTAACATGATGTCACAGTATGTCTAATAAATGTAACAGTAAGTCAACACAAATCTTTTGTGCACGATTAACTCATTGATAAGATACGATTTTTCTTATATTATCAATATCCTTTTTATTTTCTTGCCATAAGACAGAATGCATTGTTTTATGTCTGTCTTTCTGTTACCTATTTCATTTCCAGACAATAAAATGAGTTGTGAATTGTCTAGTTACCATATGTTTTTGGGGTGAAAAAATATCTATTTATTTTTCAGGGTATGGGTGCAGCTCATGAAGACAGTGCCCAGGAAGGGCAAACACGGGTTAGTTTGTTAACTAGATTTGAGACAAGTTTTACTTCATTTGTGGAATATGTTAGATTATTTTTAGTAACAGCAAAAACAGGTTGACAGTTTGCCAGAGATAACTATTCCAGCTTTAAAATACGACACAATTTTAAATGAGGTTTTCTTACTCACATTGTTGCAAAGAGCATGGTGCATAGTATTTGTATTCTCCAGACAGAGCCATGAAAATTTGTTTATTTCTGTCTTCCTTTTTTAATGAAAAAAATCACAATCTAGCCAAAGAAATGGTATGAAAATTTTAATTTCCTATTTTAAAACTTGTTCACTCTACTGGAGTGAATATTCTGTTATTAGTGTTAATTTTATGAAAATTTATTTGAAATTTTTCCCTTATGACAGTATAATGATAAGTTTGAATTTGTATATATGTATAATGGAACTAAAGCTATGAAACATATCAGGGGAAGAAATGTTTCAACTTAAACATTCTTTCCCAGGGGGGCAAGAAAGAAATTATACAAAGACACAGACATAAAGAATAACCAAGTCATCTATTCAGACTGGCCACTTTTTCATATATCCCAATATAGCCGTAATAGTACAAGTCAAACCTTTATATTCAGGCCTCCTCTATAACTGACCAAAATTTGGGTCACATGAGTGTCTGGTTTGAGGAATGAATTCAATTATAGGTCAAATACCAGTGTAAAAATAGTTCAGAATATCTGCCAGCATGCTTAGCCCAGTGCTGTCCCTGACACTACCTGCATGCTTAGCCCAATGCAGTCTCTGACACTGTCTGCATGCTTAGCCCAAAACTGTGGCTTACACTACCAACATGCTTATCTGATTGACATTTTTTACACTACATGCTTACTCCGATAGTATCTGTGGCACTGCCTGAATACTTACTCCAATGCTGGCTTTGACACAACCCACATGATTATCCCTACCCCAATGCTGTCAGATATTCCTTTAGAGAACATTGTAAGGGGAAGTGCAATTTAAGTATATTTAGATGCTTCATTCATGATACCTTGTATGATGCTTAGATGTCATTAGTGAGACGGGAGCTCATATTGCATATGTATAATGTTACATTTTCAATCCTACCCATTTATGTCGACATCTTCAGGCCCAAGGAAATATTGTTGACATATGCCGATGTCGTGATAAGTGTTATGGGGAGGACGGGACTGGACAAAAATACAAGTTAAATTCGCCAGTAAGGGGTGACCTGTCTTCAGTAAGTAGCATTTACACTTTGAGAAAACAAACAATGGAAATTTTGAGTACATGAAGACAAAACCAGTGTGAAATACACTTGTATATTGACAAATTACATTTTGGTCACCTTTGTGTAATAAAATCAACAATAAATATTGCATCAGTCACATCCTGATATGAAAAACATTCACTACGATATTCAATGTCGGCATTGCACACGGTAGCATAGTTGTTATTTACATGCTTCAGGCACATGTACTTAAATTGTCCTAGATTTTGGTCAGTCTGTTCTCATCTTATTGAGACTACCAAGGGGATGGGGCTATTCACAGGGAAATGAAAACCTGTCAGCAAGTTGGTTTAAACAGTACAATGTATTTAGTTACAGAAGTCATCGTGAAAAGTACATAAAAGCGAACAAGAGATGTGCGATTGATTTGATTAATGAAGGCTAATATTGTATACATTGACACGTGCTAGATAAAGTTAAAAAGGAAACTTTCACAGCACAGTAAACTTGTTTTAATCACCGATCACTTTGGAAAATGCAAGAATCAGATTTCATTGCTTTTATTTAGGTCTCCACGAGAGGCCAACTTTATAGGACCAAACAAAAGCCTGTTGTTTTATCTGACCACGACATTAAAGCCTGGCGGCAAGATCAATTAATTGTTGAATAAAGTACAGGTTGGAACTGGCCACTTGCTGACATAAATGATTAGGCAAAAAAATTAAAACATGGCGGCAAGATCAACTAATTGTTGAACAAAGTATGGGTTGGAACTGGCAGCTGGTCGACATAAATGATTAGGCAAAAAAAAATTAAAACATGGCGTCAAGATCAACTAATTGTTGAACAAAGTATGGGTTGGAACTGGCAGCTTGTCGATATAAATGATTAGAAAACAAAGGATTTGTTCAAGCTGGGACCAAGGGCTTCTGTCAACATGTTTAATCTCGACATCGATATAAACATGACAGTTTTGGTAGTAATAGTAGACCAAGGGGCCAGGACTAAGCTTTTTTGTCGAAATAGGTGGCTTGGCGATATAAGTGGGTAGGACTGTATTATTTCATTACTCTTATTTCAGCTGATTGTTGAATAGTAATGCAACCATAATGTATGGAGTTTTGAAGTTCAAACTAACCAGTTATCTCCCTTTGACCAGTGTTTCATACACTATTTTCTATGTGCCTATTTTTCTCCACACAGGCTCCTGACAGAGATGAGCAAGTCAATACTCATTTTATTGCATTTATGTGCCAGAATGATGGACTGTATGAATTGGGTAAGTGGCTTAATTATTTTCAGTCTGCCCAACTATATTCCTATTAAAGGTTTTACAGAATATAGTTTGCAGTGTACATAGTGGCATATATTTGTTCAATTACAATCTGAAAATGCTGACCAAATTCATGAACTGTCTAAAAAGCATCTTTTCTGTAAGTGGTTAAACTTTGGTATCTCCTAACCAGCAACAGAACTAGCTTTCATGGTGGTATTAGCATTGCTAATGTGTGTGTGTTCAAGTTTTTAAAAGTCATATCTTCTACATCAGTTGATGTGTGCAACTGAAAATTTGGAATACCATAAATGCACAGATGGCGCTGGCTTTAACAAAGTTGTTGCCCAAACAATTGGCAACCTCAATATTTTTTTGCCAGTTCTCAAAAATTGTCGCCATTTTCATAATATCTGTTTATCTCAGCATTTTGAACCATCTTCAGGGCCAAGGTAATATTGTCGACATAAGCAGATGTTAAATAAGTACTTGGATGTAGGCTGAAAATTAATTGAAATTTCGCATACAGGTGAAATTTTTAAGAGATGACCTGTCATCAGTGACTAGGATTTATGTAGAGAATTTTTTAATAAAATTTTGATTAAATGAAGATATTAGTTTGAAATACACTTGTACATTGACAACTTACATTTGTGTGGTAGCCTCCACAATATGTTAAATAATATACATGCATATGAAAAATTCTAGTATTCGATCACATGTTAGAAAATTAATGTATTTGTCAAATCCAGTTAGAAAACACAACAAAAACATATGTATATAAAAAAACGGTATTCCTTTTTTGATCTGTATCCCATTGTCAACAAACTTGTTTCCTGAAACAGTTCACTCTGATATTTATTCTCCTCATAGCACGTGGCTATATAGTTATTTATATGCTATATGTACTTAAATTGGCCTAGATTTTGGTCACCAAGAGAAACTACCATGATACCAAGGTGATGAGGCTATTAATAGGGAAATGAAAACATAAACAAATTAAAACATTTAACATTCTTGCAAGATGTCCCACCTTCATTTAACTTGACAGACAGATATATGTTGTTTCAAAATATTGGAACTTTAATTTGGTTTTTAAACTGCCATTAGTAGCAATCGTAAGCATGAATGTTTTTGTTTCAAATAGGAAACCAGTTTGTTGTCAACTTTCTTTGATCAAAGGTCTTTGGCTTGCTTTGGTGAAGGTTCATGTGTTATTGAAGGTGCCGCTAAAGCCGTTCTTTGAATGATCCAAACAATCCCCGTTTGTAATTATGTGGCAACATCAAGTACTTGTAACACATTGACAGTACCAGAATATTTTTTTCCTTTCCTTATTATATATACAGAACGATCAATGCTTCAGAGGTAATCAGTTTTCTTTGAAGTTTCAGCAAAACTATTTTTTTCTGGTACATTTTTCAAAATGGAAAAAAATTACCATCGTCTGGTCGATTGTTGTCATTCCGTTCTGCCTTCAGAGGTTTTTGGTTGTAGCTAGTCTGGTGGCATGGCTATTTGGGTTATATTACAGCACAGAGTACTAAGGCCTGACATCAGCATAAGTGGATTATGATATAACAGTGCCGTGTTTGAGTGGTTTGTCAATATCAACAAAGGATTTGTTTATGTAACAATAGATTCCAGTGCAATTTTATATCCAAGTTTGCAGTTTCCTGTCATGGTGCCTTTGAATTTTTCAACTCCATTATAAGTCACATGATCAACATTTGCCGCTGATGAAGCAAGTGTGATTGTAAAGTGTCAAATTTTGAATTACAGAAAATTTTAAAGTTGAATGCATTGAGCATTAAAGTCTTATCGCATTTAAGCCTGAAAAGTCTTTGTGAAGGGTCACTTTGACCTTTCTTCATTCAACCCACCCACCCACCCCATGTCAGTGTAAACTTCAAAGGGACAGCATTCCGACCCAGTGAAATTGACCGCAGTATCTTAACACGGTCCTTAGAAAGTAAACACTTGAGCTACCAACCCTAACCGCTTGATAGGAACCTATGTCCACTTATCATATTTTCAAAGGGAAATTGTCAGTCACTGTCGTACACAGATTATGAGCTGTCTAAACATGATGAAAGGAATTATTTCTTTGGGAAAGATTAGGGACCACCGCCTACGATTGGGCAGACTAAATATGGGCATACACTTTAGAGCAATCTGATTTTAAAGTGATGACCTTAGTCGAAATTCTTTAGTCTGGAAATTTTCTAGAAGAGGAAACTTAGTCAACTCCAAGTAGGCATAAAGATGGTGGTGCTTTCCTCGTGAAACAAGAAAGGGACCAGGTGGTCGTCATGTAAAAAGAAAGGCATGTTTAATGCTAGGACACAAAAATCCTGAAAGAAACATCGATAAGGTACGCAATTTTAGTTTCACGTAATATTCTATTATTTGATTGTTTGTTTTATGCAAATGTGTTTGCTGTGACTAGGTTTCCATATTATGTATCGTTTATTCAATTCATGGAAATGTCTTGATGCTAGAATTGTTATGCAATTTATTTTATTCAATTTCATGGAAAGTGTTGTTGCTAGAATTGTTATGCCATTTACCTTTTAATTATACAGTTATTAGTTCATTAGTAGAATTGATTGCATGCAACCCAAATGTTCGCATGTGTAGGATTTCATAGGGTTATATGAAATAACTTCCTTTGTAGTTAGGACGATACAGATCATCGTGAGTTAACGATAATTACCTAATTATATCTGATTTTGTAATGCTTGAATAATCTTGTAGTTAAAGAACGCCATAAGTTACATTTCTTTTGAATTTCTTGCAGTAGTAATCGAACATGTAGTACCATATATAAAATAATACAGTAATATTTGGTAGACGTTTACATGGTAATTTAAGACTTGCCGTTAGAAGCAAGGTCAATGTCCTACCGTAAGTGAATTGTATGTACCTCTAGATAGTGGGTATACAGAATTATGAGGTAAATTTGTCCTTTAAGGAACAACTTTCTGAGAGGAAGACAGGAGTACATGGAAAAGAAAGAAAGAAGGACGAGGTCAGAATAAAGGGACCAGGAAGTTCAAGAAAGGGCAGAACATAGAGCTTAGAAAGGATGAACTAGGAGACGTCGATATACGGTCAGACAGGAAGATGATGCAATCAATCATGGACATTGCGATCTTTTCACCTGTCGTTATGATGTAATTAATTTGATCTGATTAAATTTGTTGTTTTCTTGTCAAAATCGGGCTCGTATTTTGTTTTATTTCTTCCCAGTATTCTCGCTCAGTTCTCTGTTGAAATTCCACTCTTCTTTCACTCCCGCCGGGCTATAATATCGAGGGAGGTCATCCTTTGGATAACGCCAACCAAACCCAGTTTTGAACTTTTAAGATATTTATGCTCATAACATGGGAAATTACTAATGATCATGAATTAATTATCCATTGAACAGTGAAGATTATAATCAGTCGCTACATAAACTCTCTCTCAGCTGCAAAGAAACACTGCCCAGATGCAAGATATTACACATCACATTCAGGTCATCAGTCTTCCGGATGATCAAATTTTGGTTTTAGAAAAAGTAGAACTGTGATTGAAACTTTCTGTATTACATTTGTTCCATATTCATACATTTGACTGTGTATGTCTCAGTAATTAAATTAATATTAACATTATACAGACATCTGAGAGCAAATTAAGTAGAAACAATACAAATATTATTAAGATACTTGAATGCAATGAGAGTGTAAACATGTCTAACAGCTTTAGTCAGAGTAAACTCCCCTGTCAGCAGGTTATTAAAGTTTTTTAACCCATTAAATTTCCATTTATCATTTCCTGACAGTTAATTCCACAGGCTTGGACTTGAAAACACCTGAGTCTTTAACCATACTTGATTAGCTTGCCATTGGTGTATGGCAAGTCACTTATTGTCACAAAAGTAAGATAACAATGAATGTCTTGTCACGGAATTGTATAAATCCCTTTATTTATTAAATACATGTTCTCGGGTTTCATCTTTTTGTGTACAATGATACCCGAGGGTGATTTGTGCATATTGTACAGTATTTTGAAACCATGAGTTCAGTTCATCCTATGCCACATGAGCGAAGTGTTTTCAATGGGAAAAACCAAATGCTTCCAGTGCACAGACAATGGCTGCATCGTTTGTGTTTAAGCGCACAGACAATGGCTGCATCGTTTGTGTTTAAATGCCTCACCGTAAGACTAAAATCTTCACATTACGGAACGTCTTGTCAGTGAGCAGTCTACTTAAGGACTTGCACATCTTCAGCTGTAGAGCTGATTGGAATCGATGTGGTACCAGCTATAGAGCTAACCATAGAAGCTGTAGATTTATGTGAGTTATTTATTAATTTCTTACGTATAAGTTATAACTATTGTACTACCACATTATTATTTTTGTACATTTTCTATGTAGCTTCGGTTTACGTAGTATAATGCAAATATTTTATTTCTTGTTTGTGACTTAGCAAGAGATTATTATTAGTAATGTAAAGTTTCATGTGTAAGAAACATTTAATATCATAGGATTCTTATCGGGCATGGGTAGATTCACTTGTTTTGTAATTATTGTCCCAATAATCTAATCCATATAGCTTACCGTATATACTGTCATTATGTTTTTTCATATATGCCCATGTCATGCATAGTACATTGTGTTACATGTATTTTCAGCTGATCGGAGTCGACTTGGTACCAGCTGTAGAGCTAACCATAGAAGTTGACCATATCAGCTGTAAAGCTGAACCTTAGCAGCCATAGAGCTAAGTGAACAATGTTGTACTTCGAGTAACAGGTAATTGGGCATTGCTGACCAATTGGTGGATGCTGATTGCTTGACTGACCAAGGAATTGAACTGTGGTTGATGACTACCTGGAATACTGCATGCTTGATTGACCATGTGCTGGTGACGGAGTGTGTAACTCCATTCATGTAATCTTTTAGTCGTGGGCTAATTTTGGGGTTTGTAATACCCAGTGTCTTTGGGATTGTAAAGATATTTGGTATGATATCTGTCCCATCGTTTTCATCATTTTACTGTTTGAGTAACACACATCATTCTTTTCATTGGGTGAAATTGCTTTGAATCATTTACCTTTGTCCTTGTACTGTGTAAGGTCATTTATTTGTATTTTCATTTGTTGCATTATTAGGTTCACGCGGATTATGTTAATTTGTCCAATATTTGGATCTTATACACGCATGTATTAATCATGATTCTTTTTTCATTCAAGTCATTCATCATTAAAAATTGTATTTGTATCACGATCAAAAGTATTCTGTTGTAAATGCAAAATCCAACCCAGTTATCTAGTTACATGTCTATTCTAAAACAATATCTCTGGCAATGAAAGCATTCAAACATTGTGATAGTCTGCCAAGTTCCAATGTAAAGTGTAATGTATTTCCCAAAAAAAGAAAAACTGAAACAATCGCCACTGGACCATCAATGTCACATCTGGGATTTTTTTTCTGTGGCCTGTGACGAACGAATCTGTTCATACCGTCAACCCATGTGGAAGATGCCATTGACTTGATGCTTGAATTGTATCTGGCCAGCCCTCTGTTGTCACGAGAAGAAAACATATACTGCTGGTGGAACACTCACAGGTTTCAGTTCCCCTACTTGGCCAAATTAGCTAGATACTATTTGTCTGAATCAGTGTGAAGCATTCCGAGCGAGCAGCTGTGTTTAGTGACACAGGCCAGATTTTTTTCAGATCATCTTGGATCATTACTTGGCAAGAAGGGAGAAATGTTACTTTTCCTTAAATACAACCTACTTCAACTAGGCTTTCAGTATTAGCTGCAGTAAGCACACAGTGACATCTAACTTTAGTCTTAAAGCATACGTATTATTGATTTTAATTATTATTGGGCCATAGTTATTAACATTTTTTAGTCATTTATTGAAATCTAGTAATGGTTTCCTGCATCATTGAACGTAAGTTAAAAGACTAGCTTGATACATTTTCATTCATTTATATCTTGAACTGGCAAACCATAAGTTTTATCAGTGTTTTATGTTTGTGTGATTGTTGTTTTCTATAAATAGCAATGTACTTCTATTCCACTTTCTGTTTGTTTTCGTATAGAAATTCAGATTCAGTTGCCACATAAACAACCTTGTTATAACTCACATTGCAAAATACCTGCTTGCATTACACTAATAGGTTTATGTTTCTGAACCAGTCATTGTTATGAAACAAATAATAATGAAATAAATCAGTCTCATAATCGGTATCCACAATTTTAATAATCGACTATACTTGGTATTGGCATAATCAGCAAAAAGTGACATCGGTGCAGCTTTAAATGCTGGTAGATAATGAGTGTACACTAAAATTGAAAAAGAGAGCAAGATCCAGAATGGAAAATTCTCTGGTACAGTTCATTTCAGGTTGACCAGATAATGTTTTCAGGAGTTACTTGTGCACATGATAAAACTTTTATTGCAATAATGTAAGTGTTCAAGGAAAATATGATAGTACAGTGATGACGACAAAGTTAAGGTGACAAAACTGACGGAGCAGCCAAGAGTCTCTCATTTTTATCAAACTATTTTAGTGCATTATGTACCTTTATTTTCGATTGTCCCACTAAAATTGTGTGTCCAGATTTGGAGGGAGGGTATCATTGTCTCCTGCCTTCGGGTTATATGTGCATTTCTTCTGTTGTACCTAGATTCATGAAACATGGTGAGGGAATATATCTTAATGAATACTGTACTTTCATCACAAAAGTAGTGACCTGTATTTCATGCTTCACCAAATACTGTTTATGCCAGAATTAAAGTAGGTGATTGTTTGCATCCCTATTAGTAACACACTTTACAACAAATGGTCACTGTGTAATCTATATTTAACATTTTAAACTTATGTTAAGGCCACCACTCCTGCCCAAAAAAGTATTTCCAGTCAGCCACTTGTCCCTGACACTGCCAACCATAGAATCCCCCCACCCAGATTTTTTTTTTAAATTTCTGAAATTCATTTGTGCATCTAATTGAGCTGCTTTTGCCCAGTACTTTGAAGCACTTAGTACATTATATATACTAATCACAATAATATTTGTTTATATATAAAAAAAACACCTTACCTACCTACCCACTTTAATTTTAAAACCAGTGCGATAGGAAACGTATATATCGGGGGTGGGGCCTAAGGTTTTGCAGTACATGTATATGACCAAAGTTGTGTTTTATCAAACTGTATAATACTGCTATATCTGGAATCATTTAAAATGGCAAGAGGACTGTCATCTTAAATGTAGTTAACTGTGACCCATATTCATCATTTCAACAACTTTGGTTCAATTGATGTTTTTACTATTCATACTATTTGTTTGTTTAAATATCTTAGTACCATACCCATGCTTAAAAATGTCACTGTGACCCATATTTCATATTTTTTTGTCTTTGGTTAAAGTGTTGCACTGAGTTTGTAATTACATAGGTTTTTGACATGTTTTGTGCATAATCTTCTCAGTGATCATGAAACGTAGGAATGCATTGTTATGAGCACTACGTCATTTCATTGGGTCATTATTGACCATATTTTGAGCCAAACTGCCTTGGGTTAAATTTTGTGTTTGGTGTTCATTTTTGAAACACTGTTCATGATAGAATCATGAAATTGATAATGCAGTGCATTTTTGTTACTTCAGGTCTTACAAGAAAAAGATGCTCATTGTGACCAACATTTCATCTTTTTCCGCATTGGTTAAGTTTTTGCATTTAACTCTTTCTGACCACATGAGTTATTTGCACAATAACAATGATGATGTTGTAGGGTTGAACGTCATTTTTCAGCACACGATAGGCTATACATGGCGGCCAGTATTAATGGTGGAGGAAGAACCCGGGAAAACCCGGAAAGAACCACTGACTCACGAGAAGCTACTGGCAAGCTTTCTCACATACCCACATTGGCCGAATCCATGGCTCGAACCCACACAGATAGAGGTGAGATGGCAGTGGTCCGTAACGGAGAGCGCTTTAGACCACAACGATGATGAAACTTGATAAGTGGATGCATCTTGACAAGTTCTACATTCTACATTCTTTTTGCCAAAGTGATCTCTGTGGCAAAATTTCATGTTAATTGATTTTGTTACTGTTTTAAAAGTTAATTTATTTAAAGTCAAGGGTCATTATGCATTACTAAGACAAGTTAAGTGTTTATGTTAATGATTTTGACTCATCGAAGCAAGACCTTTATACAACCTGTCATGGTAAAAAGGTCCTTTCTGACCAGTGCAGTTGGTAGTTGGAATAGATAAATTATTCATCGATAAACATTCAATATTACTGACTGTACATCATATATTGTGATATGTTACTCTCAGCAGGTTAACTGTATACTGTCCATGTACAGGTTGCAAAGGACGGTTTTTGTAAACAGATTTAATGCTGCATCTACTTGCCTAATATTCATAAAAAATGAAATACACAAGTCATAAAGGTTTGGGGATAGCTAAAATAAAACAAATCATGCAAATATTATTCACGTTGCCTGGCATGTCAATGGCAATTCAAAGCAAAAGAAGTTTATACACACCAACCCCAAATTTATATCTGCATTTGTCACATCCGAAGGTCATTTTTTACCCCAGTTAATGCTCATAGTGCAAGCACATGTCCTTCCCCTAGGTGATAATTTTGAAAAACTGTGTACTTAAAAGCTTGTTGCTATTCAAAATAGTTGCCATCCTGGCAATTTATTAAATTTTCTACTTGAATCTGCATGTCTACTGTTACGGGTGGCTAGCTCTGTTTCCTAGCCAACTGTTATTTCGCTTACTACAAACTGTCAAGTAATTATGGTAGGTGTACATGCCTCATGTAAATTTCAAGACAAACACAAGCTAGAAACACTTAATTCAGAAATATATCTTTAGTTATGAAACGTAATATCGGGAAAAAGTCACATGATAGTTAAGAAATTGTATGGGCCAATTTATGAATCTATCCCTTGCCACCTTAAATGTTTGTCTCAATATTGTTTGTCAAGGTTTTGTACGTATCAGATATTTAGACATGTAGTGAAATGGTATAAAGGAAAATTCATTGTACACAAAAATAAAGTTATTACTCTTGTAGAAAACTACTACTTTGCAGTAAAAAGTGGTGTATTTTTGTATATTGTGAGTTACAACTGACTGCATTTGTTCAGATATATAAAACTGTGTAGAATGTCAGATATTTCTTGTCTTTGTTTACCATGAGGATTACCTTTACTGTCTGAGTGTCAAAAATAGATTTTGGAGTTGCAAATTTTTGTTCAGTGAATGACAGAAACACTGTTTGTTGTCATTGATAAAACTGAAAAGATTGTCTAAAGTTTTCAAATTAACTTAACAGAAAGCCTACACATAGTTCTGTAAATAATATGCTATAAAAGCAATTTTAGCATGATATAAAATAAAAAAAAGTCCTAACCTTCTGTTATTGTTCAGGCAATGCTAATAGCAGCAGTGGTGTGTTCAGGTGTTGGGGGGGGGGGGGGTCACAACAGTTTAAATAATTGTGAGAAATCAGAGTTGAATCAACAAACAGTAGATCATGTTGGAACATTGATATGCTGCCATGAGGGAGATTGCTAAGCTTACAGAATGGTATTTCAATTAATCCCCATAATTTTCCCATATCTAGTAAGTCAAGCGTAAAATATGCTAATTTGTCATACATGGAAATAGTTCTAAGAGAGTGGTGTAAAGACATTTACCTCCCTCTCATCTAAGTCCTCTATACAACAAAGAGTGATATGTTGAAACGGGAAGGTAGTAAAATGAGGCTAAGGCATAAAAATTACATCCATAAAATGAATCATAAAATTCTATTGTTGACTATGCCAATAAAAAAATAGTGTTTCTTAAATGTGTAAGATTAAGAGACAGTTGTTACACAAATTTAATGTCATATCCACCTGCCTCATATAACAGTTCATAGAAAATAAAATACACAAAGCAAAGAAGTATGTGCACCCCAACCCCAAATTTATACCTACATTTTTACATCTGAAGATCATTTTTGACCACCAAGTGATGCTGATAATACAACTGAAAGCCCTTTACCTAGATGATAATTTTGAAAAAATATTGTGATCTGCACATCTTGAGGCAATTCAAAATAGTTGCCACACAGGCAGTTTAAAAAAAAAGAAGATATTCTGCTTGCCTTGAGCCCACATGTCTACTGCTATGGCTTGCTTTCTTTTCTTCCAAGCTTACTACTGGTATTTCACTGTCCACTTACGATAGCTTTTAAAGCAGATTTTAAGAACATTGATTTTAAAAATTGATGCAAAAGCCACTTCAATCTGTTCTATATCAACTAACTAAATTTACTTTGATGTGACAAAATATTCTTGTTTAATCCTTTTGTCTTTTTAATCTTCTTCATGATGGATGGGTGGGTGGGTACTGACTACATACTGGCGAATAATTAAAAAAAAAGATTCAGATGTTTAAAACAATTAAAAGTTAACATACAAAGATAAAATATTACATAAGACTCTTTAGTAGCATCTTTCAGATTATTGTTGTAAACTTGAAGCAATGAAATTTATGTCTGATTCCTCAAGTTCACACATCCCTTTTTGGCTGCTTGAAATACAGCCTGGTATGCACTTTTGAAACCTGTCAAAAAGTGAATAAACGTTTCTACCATCTCCAGTTTGACTTGAATAATGTTTTGGTTTCATACATATAATTTATCGCTGCTATTGAATCCTGCCCAAATTTTTTATTGTTGAGTGACTTTGATGATGAGAACTTGAATGAAATTACTGGTAGTGATAGTGATGAAATTTGATCCATGCTGTATAATGGAGAATGACAGTAGTCTCACCTGTCTTTAAATCTGATACTTTGGTTGGCATACGCAATATCTTTTTTGTAAAACTGAGACTTGAATCGTGATGGTGTGGTGACTTGTTGGTGTACACAGTGTCTTTGTGTAAATCTGAGATTTGAATGATGATGGACTGGTTGGTGTATGCAGTTGTTTTTGCTTAAATCTGAGACTTGGATGGTTATATTTTGGTCAGCATACCCAGTGTTTCTGTGTAAATATGAAACTTAAATGGTGATACTTTGGTCAGTGTACCCAAAATGGTTAGAGATATTTTGCTTGGTATGTCTCATCTGTATTTTCATTCTCACAAGGTTCAGATTTTTCTTCATACATGTCACAATTGCTGCAAGAAAAGAAAATGTGGAGAAAAAAAATTCAAAGAAGTATTGGTGACATTTTAATAAATGATGTAAAAAGAAAAGTATCAATTTATCATCCTTGCACTGAAGTGTTATTAGTTTTATTTTTATTATAAGGTAAATAACCTTTTATTTTTCCAGGTAAGAAAGGGGAATTTTAGTTCAATTTAAAAAAGTACAGAATCCTCATTAGCTTGCAACAGATACACTGCTTTGAATGATAGCATGATTAGACGTAGGAGAAAAGGTGTTTAAAATGGCATCCAGGGTTTTAAGTGTTAGTGTATTTATCCTTCAGATATAATGTTGCCGATCTATTCTTCTCCAAGATGGCTGCATATTATTTGTATATATTAATAATTGGTGGTTTAATAACTTGCAATTTCATGGGTGCTTTACATCCATCAGTTTCCATTAAATGGGCGCCGAGTGGTCTAAAGCGCTCACCATTCCGGATCACTGCCGTCTCACCTCTGTCTGCATGGGTTTGAGTCAAAGACTTGGACTGTATGGGTACGTGGGAAAGCCTGCCAGTAGCTTCTCGTGGGTCGGTGGTTCTTTCCTGGTTTTTCCATGGTTCTTCCTCCAGCAGTTATACTGGCCACCATGTATAGCCTATCTTGTGCTGAAAAATGGCGTTAAACCCTAGAACAACAACAACAAAGTTTTCATTAAGGTATTCTCTTTATTCTACACCTGAAAATCCATTCCAGTACTGAGGTCTATTATGAACCTGTGATCTTGGTGACGTAGTGATGATGTACATTTGCCAACTTGAAGAGAGACAAGTGACTATAAGGGTTCCTCTTCACAAAACTACATAATGAGAGTGTTCAGTCAAATTCAGTTTTTGATGGTCAGCTATGAACTAAATGATCAATATAAGAGAGATCAGGAAATTATTCTTGTACACGTGTAAATGTCAGCCAATGTGCAAGTCAACCCCCATGTTGAGTTTGGGTGAATTTGGCCATGAATTCTGCCTGAAAAATGGATAACTGTACTAGTATTATTTTTTAAATCACTATTTACTTATACATTCACATATAACGTAGGTCAACCTTTGTACAAGTCAACCCACATGTTCAATTTGTGTAAATTTGGCCATCAAATCTCTCTGGAAAATAGTTGTACTAGTATTATTAGCTACTGTGTTATTCATTTACCATATAGATTTGTTTATTAGTCAATGTTTCTTCTGATAATTGACTAAGGATTTAGAAATAAACAGTACATTTATTTCTCCATTACATTCTTATCATCATTTATTATCTGGAATTACTGTAGAAATTGGCTTTGTCTTGGTATGTTTTTTTTAATGTATTTTTAGTGCATCAGACTTTAAGTTGACTTCTGTCAGCATGATCAAGAACTATTTACTTCAAGTTTCATGATAATTCATTAATTGGATCAGGATATCTATCGTGCAGCACCGTCCTTTTTCTTCAGCTATGCAGCATGTCAAATCTCTTCACACACGCATATATACAAGGGTGCAAGGGACAGTTTTTATGCACACATTTAATGCTGCGTTCCATTAGCCTAGTATTAAAAAAATTAAAAAACATAAAATACGCAAGTGAGATCAAAAATGTCCATATTTTTTATAGCTATATTAAAACAAAGCACACAAAAAATATTATTCACTTGACCAGAGAAGTCAATGGCAGTTCATAGCACAAGAAGCACCTCAACCCCAAATCTATACCAGTCCTGCATTTTTCATGTCTGAAGGTCATTTTTGACACTATGCAATGCTCACAGTGCAAACATAAGCCCTGTTCCTAGATTACATTTCTGCAAAACAGTGTGCACTAAACGGGCTGATGCAGTTGAAAATGTTGTCATCTAAGCCATTTTTGAGATATTCTACTGGCCCTGAATCCACGTGTTTACTGCTATGAGCCATTTTTGAGATATTCTACTGGCCCTGAATCCACGTGTTTACTGCTATGAATGACTACTCTTCTTCCTAGCCAACTATTTATATTTCACCATCCCTCCCTCAGAGTATCATCAGCCTTTCCTCACTGAAAGCATGATCACTGCCTGCCTTTCCTCACAGTATCAGCAATGCTTTGGTCTCCAAAATATCAGTGATGTCTTCCCTCCCAAACAGTATTATCAGTGCCTTTTCTCCCTTTCCATATTAGCAATGTCTTTCCGCCTGCACAGTATTTTTAGTGCCTTTTCTCTCTTTCTGTATTTCGGATGCATGAGTTCTTGGTTCGATTCCCGGCCGAGTCATACCAAAGACTTACAAAAGTGGTACTAACAGCTGCCTCGCTTGGCGCTCAGCATTAAGAGATTAGTGTTAGGGCTGGTCGGCCTGGTGTCAGGATAATGTGACTGGGTGGGACATCATGCTACATGTCTGCGGCATGATGCCCCAGTGCTAGACATCACTATAAACTGGCACACTGCAGACATTGTAGCGATATGATTGAAAAAAATTTAAAGCTACATTCAGCATCCAAATCACACACACAACACACATACACTCTTTTTGTATTTGCAATGTCTTCCCTCACACTACATCACTGTCTCTGATCCATAAAAGCATGATCACTGCATTCCCTAACAAACAAAATCAGCAAAGCCTTCTCACCTGCACAGTATCAGCAGTCTCCCCTTCCTCACAATAACAGCAATGCCTTCCCTCCATACAAGTATCAATCACTGCCTACCCTCTCTAATATCAACAGTGCCTTCCTTCCTCCCAATATTTGCAATTCCTTCCCTCCTGCCCTGTGTTAATGTCTTTCTGCCTCACAGTATCAACTGTGCCTTCCCTCTCCCACAAGTATCAGCAGATCGGCAATCCCCTTCCCTCAATATCAGCAATGTCCTCTCTCCCTACTGGGGCCCCAAGTGGCCGAGTGGTCTAAAGCGCTCTCCGTTATGGATCACTGCCATCTCACCTCTGTCTGCATGGGTTTGAGTCTCAGATTCAGCCAGTGTGGGTATGTGAGAAAGCTTGCCAGTAGCTTCTCGTGGGTCAGTGGTTCTTTCTGTGGTTTTCCCAGGTTCTTCCTCCACCATTAATACTGGCCACCATGTATAGCCTTTCATGTGCTGAAAAATGGCGTTAAACCCAACAACAACAACAACAACAAACTCTCTCCCTACCAATATCAGCAATGCCTTCCCTTCCTTCCATCAAAGTTTAAAAACTTCTTTTTCCGATGTGTGAATTGGTAATGCTGCTTGGTTATTTGTACAGTAAGATCAACCAAATTCTGCATACACAATTATGGGACAGGAAGAAATTCATTAGAAATTCCTAAGTGATCTAGAAAGGCACTCATTGAATCCTTCAGAACTTGTCCAATGTAGACAACAGAAATTATGACATGATGAGATGCTGCATTTCCTGTATTAGGTAAGAAGACTGAAATTTGTGGCAAATGAGATTTTGACATAAATTTATTGACTGATGGTTGTAAAAGTGACTTTCGCCAACTTTGTTTCTCCATTTTCTAAACATGAGACAGTAAATAGAACTGTTTGCTTCATTCAGTCTTCTGTTGTCTGCTATTATTGTAAACACTTTTTCGTTATCTGGTGACGAGATAGTAAGCTAGTTTCATGTGTTAACGTCTTCAGTTCTAAGCCTTAAGTTTGTCGTCTTTAAATCTTATTGTGAGAATAATAATAGCAATAATATTATAATAATATTATAATAATCAGTTGTATTTAAGTAAATAGACCACTCACAAATCAAGTCAAGAAGTTGGGAAAGAGAGCAAGCAACAACATTGCACAGAAAAAATTTGAGATGGATATAAGTGATGTCATTTGTGTCCTGTTAGTATCAACGTAGATGTGATACACACACACACATATATATATATTTTCTGTGTATGAGAATGCTGGCGTGGAGCTTTCCAGCATGCCAATCAACTTTGTCAGCACCTACCATAATTAATGTCAATAATGTGATTCTCCAATTCTCATGGCACCATATTTTCAAAATGAGTTTCTAAACAATATCTACATATATTAAAACTCGCCTTCGTAGAGAAGTTTCTAGCATGACTTTTGACAATGACAGCACATGTACAAAATGAACATAAGAAAAACAAACGCTAGAAATGCAGCCAGTTTGGTGGGGATGGGGGATGAACACTGAAACATAATATCATGCAAGTGATTTTTATTGGCAGGCAAGGCTATATTAGAACCTACTTCCCTATAAAGACCACTTTCAGCTAGCATTGTAATTGCTGGGCCTATCAATACACAATGGAGACAATAAAAGATTTCATTTTCAAACAAACTGTTTGGAAAAAGTTATAATTTTTATTAGCATACAGATTATCCAGACAGAGAAAATATTATTTTTAGTATATAGATGTTTAGGTCAAAGACATTTCTTATTTAATTACCTGTGACCATTGGCAATTGGAAGGGCTTTTATGTTCAGCTTGGTGGCAGTAATTGTACATGTATCATGTTGTATTAGGTGGGGCAGCTAAAATATTGCAGATAGCAGCATTGATCCAAAATGTTTCAGAACCAACTGCTTTGATTTTACACAAATTTGTGGACCTCTACTATTTTTCATTCATGTAATTAATCTGCAAAATTTCACAATTTTGTAACCATTAGGAAACATTTTCTTATGTAAATGAGCAAGGTGTGACTTGGATCAGATTTCAGTCTGAAAACCTAGACAAAATCTCTACAATAAAGTCCAGTAATGTCAAGAATCAATAGCACCAACCTTGTCTGCAGCAGTAGTTTTAATCAGATTGTGAGAAGCATAGAGTACCAACAGGAAAAGGTACTTTAAAATACTGTGTAACATTATATTGGTACTAATACACTAAAATAATGCAGTTTATCACAAGAATTTACAGCTGATGAATATACCATGAAAGCTGTTTTGTAAGGACAAGGATTTTAAGCTGTCCTATTATATCACCATGGGAATGCTTACATTTTTGTTTTGAAGGCTAATAGATTACAGGGCAACAGCGTGGTGGATCTTTTAGGATTGGCAGCTTAATGTCGTGTAGATGACTGATAAATAAGGACAAGACGTACCATACAGTGTAAATAATCATTGTCAAAGTGTTACTCCTTTGAAGTATGTAAAAACAACAAAACATTGTATTTTCTGCAACTTTATTACCATCATTTACAGAAAAAAATTTCTTGTTTTTATTTAATGACACTTGAATACATTATTGGCTATATCATGCCAAGGAAATGTGAGCAGAGTGCCTTTCTCAAAGACACACAGCAGCATCAATTCAATGAACTTCAAGTTGTGATGAAAATTACCCATTCAAAAAAAAAGTTTATTCTCTCATTATGCATGCATGTAGATAATTATGTACTAGATTTGCTCGCTTATGAATCCAACTGCAAACTGCACAGACCCAGATCTGCCAGCACATCAAGCGACAGCAGATCTCGGTCTTTGTAGTTTGTTGGGAGTAATCAGTAGAACAAATAAAATAGACCCTGATCTGCAAGTGTATTATGCTTTGACAGATCATGATCTTTGTTATTTGCAGTTTGACTCGTCTTATAAGCAACTACATATGGTAACCATTTATTAGGGTTCTCTCCCATTTTATTATAATGCACAGCCAGATAGCAATATCTTGAATATCAGATAGCCTAGAAACTATCAGTTAAATCCTAACTGGATGGTACAGATTTTATCTGGATAATCAATATGAATTCTCTGTATGGTATATAAACCCAGACGGGTATGCTTTTTCAAGCTGGTTCATTATCTTTCATGCTGTAATAAATCCCTGTATTTTTGCAGACCTCCATTTTGCACTCGGATGGCATCAGTATTTGTCATTTAAACATTAAAGCTTCTAAAAACTGATTACTGTGAGATCAAATTCAAGCTCCAGTGATGTTGAATTGTCATGCCCAGTTACACATGTTCATTGGTACACATCTACATTGGTACACATCTTACACAGGTTAAGTTTCACATTTAGGTCACTGTTGGATTATTTGTGTTCCACAAAAAAATGTCTTCTGGAATTTTCACCAGTCCATAAGTCTAAATGAGATTCTGTTATGGCCCTTTGTCAGTTTACCTTGTTCGTTGTCCATCATCTATTGCACATCAATCAGTCAGCAATTGTTTGTTCCCATTCTGGAGTCCATATTCAAAGTTCAATTTTCATCAGGCATGGAAATATATGTCTATATCATCATAATCTAGTAAACTTTTAATAATGAGTGAGATCCATGCATATTATTTAGATGATCTTGCATCCGATTGGCTAACTTTGTCACCACAATGAAGGCCATTTTTCAGATCCAATTTGGAACAAACTGGAATAGATGCTTATATTATTCAGTTCTTAGATAAGCTTATTAATGAGCAAGATATACACTTGTAATAATGATTTGATCTTGCATCTGATTGGCTGAGCTTGTTGCCACTCAGGAGGCCATATTTCTAATCCAATTTTGATCAAACTTAGTCCATTACTTGTATACTTAAGATCTTATACAATAAAGACCGTGATATATGCATGCTAATGAGGTGATCTTGCATCTGATTGGCCAAGCCAGGTTCTTTCTCCACCAGTTATATTGGACACCATTTATAGCCTATCTTGTGCTTAGAAAGGGTGTTAAACCCAAAACAACAACAGCTGTTGAAATAAAACTCAATAACCATCATTTGATAGAAAGCTTCTGGAAATGAAAGCCATTCGAGTTCAGACAAGTATTGCTAATGCACTCTCAAGTATGGCTGCCATTACTAAAAATAGAAAGCCCTATAAATTGAAATTGCCTTTTCAAAAGCTGCAAATGGAATTTGTGAAAATGGGACAGAATGCATTCTGTCATCAATGCCTTAAGACTAAATACAAATATTCATTACCAAGTGTCAGAGCTATGACACATGCAAAAGCAAATTTCATTGTTCAGGACTTGCATCCATGCAGCATTGTACTAAACATGGGCTTCTTAAAACAGGCTGTACCTGAGACATGGGTGTTAAATATTTCTGAAGTTTTGTTGTTCTGTGTTAATGAATGGGGAACAGTTCCATCCAGTTCTCTAATGGTAACTGATAATGTTTCAAACCTGGCTGTAGCATAATAATAATAATAATAATAATAACAAGAATAATAACAACTTTATTTAAAGAAGCTCATTTGGTCAACTGACCCATCTTTCATGAGGCCTTATACAATTGTGCACACATACAGCTTGTATTTTCCAGTACAAGATATTGTCTGTCATGATGCCATGTAGTTTTTCATTTTCAGACTGTTGTATATCCATTCCTTTTATCATTACTTTGAAGTCATCTTACTCAGCTACTCTTGTTCAACTTCTGTGATCATGGCTTCTGATTTGGCTGCATGTATCTTAATACCATTGGGCTCACACCAGTTATTTATTTAACAAAATCTTGATTTAATTTAGTGCTAATCTCGTGGTCTTTTGATCCAATATCTTGTCATCTGCAAACATGTTAGTGGTGAATAGCTCAGTGTGATATGGTAAATCGTTGATATACAGCCTCAGAAGCAGAATGTCCCCCACATATTGGCTGCTATGCACGTGTATTAAATGTAGCTGCCCAGAAAACTTGGAAAATCAATGCTGTCAGCAGACATATTGGCAGGACCAGAAGAATTGTCAGCTTTTTTTTTACCATGGTACTGTTGCTGAGGAATACCGTAGACTAAATGATCATTAGGTCTTAAACAAGGTAATAGAAAAAAGTAAAATCATCAGGTTTAGTAAAATTCAAGAAACTATTTATTTCCCTAAAATGAAAATTCAAATGACAGAGTATTGTGACTTTAATCCCAAATAATTCTAAATGTCCTATCAGAAGTCCGACAAGTGTAAAATGTTCCAAATGAATTTGAATAGTCTTGAATGTCTTGATGTATCACTGGTAAAATCCAGAATGTCATTTAATGAGTCCTCAATAATCCCGAAGTAGAGTTTTAGTCCAAAAAATCAGTAAGCACTTGTATTTCCAGTGAATAATGTCAGTAAAATTTCTCCAAAAATTCCTGAACACAGCTACAAACTCTGATCCGAGAGTCTGAGTGGTCTAAAGCACTTTCCGTTACGGATCACTGCCATCTCACCTCTCTGTGGGTTCGAGTCTCAGATTTGGCCAATGTGAGTATCTGATAAAGCTTGCCAATAGCTTCTCATTAGTCAGTGGTACTTTCTGGGTTTTTTCCCAGGTTCTTCCTCCATTATTAATACTGGCCACGATGTACAACCTATTGGGTGCTGAAAAATGACATTAAACCCTACAACATAAACAACAACAACAAACTCTGATCATAGATTCCCAAAGAATGATAATGGAACAGGAATGATTAATCATTTACCTAACCTCTATTTATATACACATTCATACTTTACCTACATATTAGTCATCCTGATGGAAAAGTTTACTAGCTTCTGAACAAGCTCAGACACAACTTAAATTGTAGTAAACATGTTCACAAATGGCCATTACCATAAAGTAAAATCTACAGCCATTGACAAAGTTAAGCAGCAGTCTGTACTGAATGTTGATGTGCTACTATTTTTCTGGAAAAACATGACAGTGCCGTAATGTCTTCTTGTCTTATGCTATAAACTCTAGACTTTGATGAGCTCAGTTAAGAGATTTTGTTTGGGTACCATGCTTTTCTTGAAAATGCTTATCTGTGGATCTGTTGTTTCAGAAACAGATATACTGACATGATTGAGACCAGATCCAAGTTTGTCGAATTGTGAAAGGACTTAGTTTCCTCTAGTCACATGAAATATTTAGTGTTCTCACTTGTTTTCTTATTTCATGTTGTTTTGGTGGGGTGGGGGGGTTTACTGATTGACAATGTTGCAAAGTTTACATGAAAACACCCCAACTCATGGAATTTTTGGTGGAACAGAAAGCAAGTTGTTATTTTTTTCAAATTGTATTACATATAAGGGAATTGTACAATATTTCAATACAGAATAAGCAAAATTAACTTTTGAAACATAAATGCTGTCAATGACCAGTACCTATGCTCTATATCACAATACAGGTATGCAATATTGCAATGGTTTTTTCTTCTTTTCGACAACACATTCAGAACTCAAAAGTTAAAATGCACAATGCAGACACCGCTCTGGTGGTCTGATGGTTATAGCATCTGCCTCAGATGCGGGAGGTTACAAGTTCAAATGCCGGCTGAGTCATACCAAAGACTTATAAAAATGGTACTAACAGCTGCCTCGCTTGGTGCTCAGCATTACGAGGTTAGTGTTGGGACTGATGGGCCTGGTATCAGAATAAGGTGACTGGTTTGGACATCATGCTACATGTCTACGGTTTGAAGTCCCAGTGCCAGACGTCACTCTAAACTGCCACACTGCAGACATCGTAGCGATATGACTGAAAAATTGTTAAAACTACATTAAAAATGCAAATCACATGCAATGCAGAGAACCAGATCTGCTGTAACATAATGCACCTGCAGATCAGGGTCTTTGTTATTTATTCAGTTCTAGACCAAAGTTGAATCACAGACTATTTCATTATTTTTTTGTTACCAAAGAAATAAATGTAGGGATTTTAATGCTATAAATGATTTTTATGTTAATTAGCACTAATCCCTCAATAGACCCTGAAAACTCTTTATGTCCAGTGATGGATGTCGGCATGCAGTAACTGTACATTAACAGTTATACTAATATGTATGCTAGTATTTGAAATAGCCAATTATTGCTCAATCTACATGTTGATTTCAGTGTAGTGAAACTTTTAAATTCAAGGTGTAAAAATAACATTTTTCCAAAGAAGAAAACTGATCATTTATAATCTATTATACAAAATCATAATCCAATGCTAATTAACTATCATACCGCTATACAGCACCTCAAAACCATTTAAAGCCATCAGATACAGTGGGTATTACAGCACCTCAGAACCATTTAAAGCCATCAGATACAGTGGGTATTACAGCACCTCATCACCATTTAAAGCCATCATACACAGTGGGTATTACAGCACCTCATCACCATTTAAAGCCATCAGATACAGTGGGTATTACAGCACCTCAGAACCATTTAAAGCCATCATACACAGTGGGTATTACAGCACCTCAGAACCATTTAAAGCCATCAGATACAGTGGGTATTACGGCACATCAACACCATTTAAAGCCATCAGATACAGTGGGTATTACAGCACCTCATCACCATTTAAAGCCATCAGATACAGTGGGTATTACAGCACCTCATCACCATTTAAAGCCATCAGATACAGTGGGTATTACAGCACCTCATCACCATTTAAAGCCATCAGATACAGTGGGTATTACAGCACCTCATCACCATTTAAAGCCATCATACACAGTGGGTATTACAGCACCTCATCACCATTTAAAGCCATCAGATACAGTGGGTATTACAGCACCTCAAAACCATTTAAAGCCATCAGATACAGTGGGTATTACAGCACCTCAGAACCATTTAAAGCCATCAGATACAGTGGGTATTACGGCACATCAACACCATTTAAAGCCATCAGATACAGTGGGTATTACAGCACCTCAAAACCATTTAAAGCCATCAGATACAGTGGGTATTACAGCACCTCAAAACCATTTAAAGGCATCAGATACAGTAGGGATTACAGCACATCAACACCATTTAAAGCCATCAGATACAGTAGGGATTACAGCACATCAACACCATTTAAAGCCATCAGATACAGTGGGTATTACAGCACCTCAGAACCATTTAAAGCCATCAGATACAGTGGGTATTACAGCACCTCAGAACCATTAGATACAGCAGAGATTACAGCACCTCAGCACCATTAAAAGCCATCAGCTAGTGTTGATTACAACGGCCCATCACCAGTAAAATTCATCAGTTTCAATAGGGATTACAGTTCCTTATCACTATTAAAAGCCATCAGATATAGTGGGGATTACAGTACCTTATCACTATTAAAAGCCATCAGATATAGTGGGGATTACAGTACCTTATCACCATTAAAAGCCATCAGATATAGTGGGGATTACAGTACCTTATCACCATTAAAAGCCATCAGATATAGTGGGGATTACAGTACCTTATCACCATTAAAAGCCATCAGATATAGTGGGGATTACAGTACCTTATCACCATTAAAAGCCATCAGATATAGTGGGGATTACAGTACCTTATCACCATTAAAAGCCATCAGATATAGTGGGGATTACAGTACCTTATCACCATTAAAAGCCATCAGATATAGTGGGGATTACAGTACCTTGTCACCATTAAAAGCCATCAGATATAGTGGGGATTACAGTACCTTGTCACCATTAAAAGCCATCAGATATAGTGGGGATTACAGTACCTTGTCACCATTAAAAGCCATCAGATATAGTGGGGATTACAGTACCTTGTCACCATTAAAAGCCATCAGATATAGTGGGGATTACAGTACCTTGTCACCATTAAAAGCCATCAGATATAGTGGGGATTACAGTACCTTGTCACCATTAAAAGCCATCAGATATAGTGGGGATTACAGTACCTTGTCACCATTAAAAGCCATCAGATATAGTGGGGATTACAGTTCCTTGTCACCATTAAAAGCCATCAGATATAGTGGGGATTACAGTACCTTGTCACCATTAAAAGCCATCAGATATAGTGGGGATTACAGTACCTTATCACCATTAAAAGCCATCAGATATAGTGGGGATTACAGTACCTTATCACCATTAAAAGCCATCAGATATAGTGGGGATTACAGTACCTTATCACCATTAAAAGCCATCAGATATAGTGGGGATTACAGTACCTTATCACCATTAAAAGCCATCAGATATAGTGGGGATTACAGTACCTTATCACCATTAAAAGCCATCAGATATAGTGGGGATTACAGTACCTTATCACCATTAAAAGCCATCAGATATAGTGGGGATTACAGTTCCTTATCACTATTAAAAGCCATCAGATATAGTGGGGATTACAGTACCTTATCACTATTAAAAGCCATTACAGTACCTCAACATCATTGAAAACCATATATATTAGAAACTCCGGGGATTACAGCCCTTCACATTACTAAAATCCATCAAATATAGCAGGAAATGTATCCCATAATGCAATTGAAAGCCATCAAATTGAGTGGCCGAGTGGTCTAAAGCACTCACCGTTTCAGATCACTGCCATCTCGCCTCTGTTGGCATGGGTTCAAAAATCTCAGAATAAGCAAACATGGGTATATGAGAAAGCTTGCCAGTAGTTTCTCGAGGGTCGGTGGTTCTTTGCATATTTTTCCAGTGTTCTTCCTCCACCAGTTATACTGGCCACCATATATCACCTATCTTTTGCTGAGCTTGTTGTGATCCTACAACAACAGCAACAGCACCCAATAACACTATTGAAAGCCATCAAATATTGTTGGAATTCTACCCCATAAACTGTTGAAAGCCATCAAATATTGTTGGAATTCTACCCCATAAACTGTTGAAAGCCATCAAATAGAGTGGGAATTCTACCCCATAAACTATTGAAAGCCATCAAATAAAGTGGGAATTCTGCCCCATGACGCTATTGAAAGCCATCAAATTGAGTGGGAATTCTACCCCATAACACTTGAAAGCCATCAAAAAGAGTGGGAATTGTAAGCCATAACACTAATGAAAGCCTTCATATTGAATGGGAATTCTACCCCATAAACTATTGAAAGCCATCAAATCGAGTGGGAATTCTACCCCATAACACTTGAAAGCCATCAAACTGAATGGGAATTCTACCCCTTAACACTTGAAAGCCATCAAAAAGAGTGGGAATTGTAAGCCATAACACTACTGAAAGCCTTCATATTGAATGGGAATTCTACCCCATAAACTATTGAAAGCCATCAAATCGAGTGGGAATTCTACCCCCTTAACACTTGAAAGTCGTCAAAAAGAGTGGGAATTATATGCCATACCACTATTGAAGGCCATCAAAAAGAGCGGGGGTGGGTGGGCCGAGTGGTCTAAAGCGCTCTCCGTTACGGATCACTGCCATCTCACCTCTGTCTGTGTGGGTTTGATTCTCAGATTCAGCTAATGTGGGTATGTGAGAAAGCTTGCCAGTAGCTTCTCGTGGGTCAGTGGTTCTTTCCAGGATTTTCCCGGGTTCTTCCTCCACCATTAATACTGGCCACCATGTATAGCCTATCGTGTGCTGAAAAATGGCGTTAAACCCTACAACAACAACAACAACAAAAAGAGCAGGAATTGTATGCCATAACACTATTGAAAGCCATCCGATACATTGGGGATTATGGTACCTCATAACATTCTTTGCAGGGAAGATGTCATATTCTGCAGAACCCAGTTTATTTTTAGCTCACCTCTAAGAATTAGGGGAGAGCTATTGAACTGCCTTCATAAATCATTCTTTCTAAATCCTAAGCAACAAGTTCTTTCCACACCGTATACACATTGTCATTGATGGAATTCATCAGGAGTACTACACCTTCAACATTGTTATCATGTACTTACCTACAATGTTCTACACATGTTCACTACTACTATTTGTATGAATCCTGTATGTACCCATGCTTAAACCCTTGTGCATATTTTACTGTATCAATGGATCAGTTGTCTAGTTTTTAATAGCATTTGTTGTCTAAAGAAACTTCATTCGACCAAAATAGGATTCTTATTTAAATAAAGTCATTATTATTATTATTATTATTATTATTAATATTATCACAAAGTCTATCACTTTGAGTCATATATTGTACTTCACTATCATAAATTGTTTTTGGTTCATTGATCAAGCTCTGTTCATGCTAGAAACATAAAAAGCTTATGATTGTATGCTTCTCTGATAGTGCTACATCCTTACAACAAAAGAAGGTCACTGTGACCAATATTTCACACTTAACTGACATAGGATTACATGCTGAGCTTGTGATCAAAAAAGTCTTTTTAAAATCCTGTAGACATACTCGTATAACTAGATTCATAAAAATTGGTGATGGGATGCATCTTGACAAATGTAATGGGCATATTAAGAAACCAACACCATGACCCATATTTCATACTTCAACAACATGGGTTAGATTTGTTGTTTTAAGTTTGTTTCACAGGAACTGTCCGTGCTAGAATCTTTAAATGATTGTGTATATCACATCACTGCATATATATGTGTATATCATATACATCACTGCAAGTATCCCACTTATATAACAATAGATGACCACATATTTTACTGACTCACAGTAGGTTATGGTTATGTGTTTGCATTTAGCCAATATCAGTTAGGGGTTTTTGGCACCCTGTATTTATGCTGTTACACCTAGATTCATGAAACTTGCAGGGGAGATGCATCCTGACGAGTACTGAGCCCCCATCATAAAAGTAGGCCATAGACTTGTTATGCATGCTTCACTGTTTCTTTAAAATTTTCTATTTAAAGAGTATCTCTCCATCTCCAAGCAAGAATCATCAAACTGCATGAAACCTGGCACTGCACACTTGTTACAAATGTGGGTCACTAACCCATATGCCATGCTTCTTTGTCTTCTCATCCCATGTTCCTTTTGGTGTTAACACACTTAGAAAGAAAGGTCACTCTGACCACATTTTGCATTTTAATGACTTGGGTTAAGTTTTTGCATTTACCTCTTGGCTTATTGTTTTTTTGCATGTTTATTAAAATGTTAATGTTGGTAAGGATATAAATTTGTCAAAATAATTTTTCTTATAATAGGGGCCAACAGGTCATTGTCAAGATCAAGTTAGAATTTATTTTTTGCACAATTCCAAAAGCTGCTGGAGACTACTTAAAGCTTGATAGAATATACTGTGTAGTCATTGATTGCACTCTGATTGGCTCACCAGGTCGTAAGGCCAAGTAAGCATACAGTATAGCCCTTTGTCCATCATGCATTGATCCACATCTATCAAGAGTCATATGTTCATGAGCAATTGTTATTTTCAGCTTCCCAGAAATTATTAAAACATTTCAACAATTAGCAGAATGCATCCTACAATGAATGCCTTTCAGATATATACATCAATGATGCCGCCATGCACCTTAGTCATTACATAAGAGACCCTGATGTCAGGTGATTTACTATCCAGTTTTGGACATTATCCCTTTGCTAACCAAAGGTCATGTTTGTATTTTAAGAGCAACAAATTAGTTCCAAACACATAGCTCCATTACTTTGTTAATTTTCATGACTTACTGAAGTCAGTCTATTATATCTTTTGGAAGTGATTTTAAACTAAGTACAGTAGAACCTGTCTTGAAAGACCACCCCTTCTGCCCAAAAAAATATGATCTCTCAAGACAGGTGATCTTTCGTGATAGGTCATAGCACTATATAACCATTAAATCTGTGCAAGCAAACCTGGTCTTTCAAGACAGGTGGTCTTTCATAGCAGTGGTCTCACAAGACAGGTTTTACTGTACAGGTTTTTCAAAAAAAGTGGTTTTGCAAGGCTGATGTTTATTGGATGACTTCTCGTCAAATCTTCATTTTCAGAGGTGCCTAGTTTTGCACATTGTAAGCTTTTAAATTTTACGATGGTCATAAATAAAAATGGTCTGACATTTGTTATGGCAGCCATCCTGAAAATTATGTTATCACAGCTCCACTTGAACAGAAAGCCATATTGATATGGGGTTTTCACCAGACTTCTTATGATGTCCAGGTGATCTGAAATGAAAATGGTACCAATATGATGTCCAATATGTCTTCCACAGTGACCATCTTGAAAACCTTGTTATCACTACTACTCCTGAATGATGGACATATCAACATGGGGTTTTCACTAAAAGACTTCTTGTTATGTGTAGTTGATGCAGAATCAAAATGGCACCTATCTGGCGTCCATTGTGACTTCCATAACATCTATCTTTAAAACCTTGTTATCACTTCTCTTCCTAAATGGAAAGTCATATTGACCTGGGCATTTCACCATTAAGTGTTTCATTTTTTTCTAGACCAATTTAGACTTCATGCAAATCTTGTTATCTCTGATCCTTGTGAACAGATGCTCATACTGATTTGGGATTATCACCAAAAGACTTATGATATCTGGTTGGTCCTAAGATTGAAAATGAGGCTAATCTTGCATCCAATATGGTCACTGTACTGGCAATCTTTCAGGAACATGAAGCCAAACACTGTTGAAATTTTGGATGGAATGGGGTTTATATAGTAAGTTTTGACCACATATTTGGGGGATTTTGTTTCCTGCCTTTTTATATACCGCCATGTCGGCCTATTCTGCAGGTCGGGTGATTCTGCACAACAATACATCATTTCTATAAACATTTAATGACATGCTATTTTGGGTCAAAAATCCATTTTGTGTCCAGAAAGAAGAATCAAACATTAATTAAGAAAAGTGATATTAATAAAGTGTACAAAAATATCCTACATTTAGACTCGAAATGCACATAAAAATGTGATTTCTAAATGGCAACGTGAAGACCAATTCCATGACCTTCTTGAACATGTAACCCAGAAAATTTGATTTACCATGCATCTTTTAGAATCATACAAATAAATACATTATATAAAAGATGAAAATGTGTACCTTAAAGCAAAACTATTTTAATCCCAGTTTCCAATTTTGCAAGAAGTTGTCCCACACGTACAAAATCGTCTGCTACCCAATGTGTCTACTTGCCACTAGAACATAAATTCTCAACAAAATTCCCTGGCATATAGTCTGTTTCTAAATTCTGTAGTAATTTTTCCCAATCAACAAGACATTGTAAACACATTACATCCTATTCATTGTTGTTTCTCTTCCACATAACAGCTTATTTTTCATAAAATTTTGGACTTTGCTAACTTTTTTACAAGATCAGTTTAGTTTGCTTAATATCTCTTGCCATTTATTGGCATTTTTACGTTGAATTTTGTAAAACTAGCTATAAATCTAACCTAATTTTACTCGACTGAATTGCTGACAGAAACAGTCCAATATATTTGATTTCTATCGCAAGAAAAAGCTATGCGCAGAATAGGCCGACATATCGCGAGTCAGGAAAACAGGGTGGTGGTATCCATTGTATCCAAAATTAATATTATTTTGAACAGAATATTCTGGGGACAATTGCATCTTTTCAAATGGTAAGCATTGCTGTATTTTATTTTTGTCAATCGCTCGAATTCGGTATGCGTTTTGCTTCGATATTGGAAATTAAAACCTTAGTTGCACAGAAATGCCTGACGGCAGTGTACATTTTACAGAATTTTGACATCTTATCATTTTATATTTTATCTTGTAGTACGCTGCATGCATTTATCTAGAAGGTTTTATGTCCCAACCATTTTTTTGCCATTATTAATGATTATGTATTTAGAACATTTTGGGGTTTTTTGGCACCATGTTACCATTATTATGGTGAGGTGCTGAAAAATGTTACATATATACATATACATAGCCATCTTGAAAATCATGTTATTGCCATTTCTTCAGAATGGATTTTCATTTCCACATAGGTATTCATCTTAGGACTTCTAGTTATAAAAGAAAATGTTGCCAATCTTACAGCCATTATTGTCACCATGGTGACCACCATAAACATCTTGTCATTGCTCAAGAATACGAGAGATGGTTCAGTACTAAGCAGGTAAATTGAAGAAATAGAACCTACCCCAGAAATTCACCAGCCTTCTTTGCATATTTAGCATCTACCTGCAGATTTAAAGAAAAGTGTGTTTTTCAAATAATCTGAATGTATATATAGACCAAGAAAAGACACTATCAGTCAAAAACAATTTTTAAAAAATCTTTAATTGTTTTGGGAGAAAAGAAGCTTTGCAAAATAGAGCTACTTAAGAAGCAGTTGTTAGTTATAAAAAATTATGCCAAATTTTTTTTTGGTATAACTCCCAAAAAAGGTGTATGAAAAATTACAGCAAGTTAGTAAAACTTTTGACTGACTTATTCAAAAATATTGTTCTCATATGGCCTGGGCTTGAAAATTTTCTTTTGTCTCGTTAACAGGATTGTGTCTTAGAGCATATATCGTAGAAGTATGTTTTATGATAATGGAGTTTTCAATTTCTTTTAAGATGGGAGAAAAGATGGACCAGTTCATCATGGAACAAGTTCCAATGAAACACTTCTGGAGGTAAGATATGCTTCTTGTATTTGCTTGTGTTTAATGCATGCTTAGCTGTGAACAGCATAGACCCAGGTATGATGCCCCATAATGTGAAGGCAGGTCTATTCTATCATAGGTGAAAGGACATCTCTTGTTCAAGAACACAAAGGGGACCACACCGGTGGCCTAAGTGGTTAGGGCATCTGCCTTGGTTGCAGGTTTAAACCCCGGCCAAGTCATACCAAAGACAAAAATGGTACTAGCAGCTGCCTCGCTTGGTGCTTAGCATTAAGAGGTTAGTGTTAGGACTGGTCGGCATGGTGTCAGGATAATGTGACTGAATGGGACATGATGCCCCAATGCTAGATATTACTATAAACTGCCACACTGCAGGCATTATAGCAATATGACTGAATTTTTTTTAAAGCTACATTAAAAATCCAAATCACACAAACACACACAAGGTAGACCTATGGAGCCATAATGTAAAGGCAGACCTATTCCCCCAAATGTGAAGGCAGACCTATTCCCCCAAATGTGAAGGCAGACCTATTCCCCTAAATGTGATGGCAGATCTGTTCCCCCAAATGTGAAGGCAGATTTATTGACCCATAATGTGAAGGCAGATCTATTGACCCATAATGTGAAGGCAGATCTATTGACCCATAATGTGAAGGCAGATCTATTGACCCAAATGTGAAGGCAGATCTATTCCCCCAAATGTTAAGGCAGATCTATTGACCCATAATGTGAAGGCAGATCTATTGACCCATAATGTGAAGGCAGATCATGGTCAGTACTGTTCATTCTACTGGCTGCTACTTCCTCTAAAACATAAAGGATTGCCTGAAACGTTACACATTCATTCATCCCATGGTCTATTTGATCCTAAATGAAATTGGTACTACTCAGACATCCATTTTTAGTACCAAAGAAGCCATCTTGAAATTCGTGTTATTGCTACTTTGAAATGGATGGCCATATCAGCTTGGCGTTTTCACAGAAAGATTTCTTACCTTGGACTGATATGAAAATGGCACTGATCTGACAGCCAATCTTGAAAATCTCATCAATACTCCTTCTGAGCAGAACATTATACTGACATATAGTTTTTCACCAGAAGACTTCTTATCATGTCAGGTTGATTCTAAATGAAAATAATTTCACTCAGACACCCAAGATGGCTACCACAGCAGTCATATTGAAAGTCTTGTTATGATTACTCTTCATCAACACAAGCTTTTCAGTTAAAGACTTCTATGATATCTAGTTGGTCTTAAATGAAAATGGTGTTGTTCTGACATCGAGTATGCACAGATGCTATCCATTATGCTTTTTGCCATCAAGTTATGTTTTCCACGAGACTGCATATGGATTACACTTTTTTGCAACATTAAAAAATAAAACAAAAATAAAAGCAAGAAAACATTGTTTTTGTCATTTTTGTTATCATATCTTTAATTCCACTGTTATTTTTGAGAATATTCTTAAAATGTGACTGCTGCATAAGAATAGCATAAGAGTACTTTCCTTATTTGCTATTTATAGCAACTGTATATGACCCATTTCCAAGAAAACAGACAGGTTTCTTCAAAAGTGAACTTTGCCCAACAGATTCATTTTATTGATAAGCAAGTCAGTTCATGAACCAGTCTGTATTTTCAAAGAAAATGGCATTAGATGTTAAGTGAAATGCTTTATGGTGTGAGTTGTGGTTTTTATATGATGGAAATGTTAGAGCGGATGGATCTTTTCAAATTTCAAAAATTGTCAATACCGCTTTACAAACTTTCAAAGAAGAATATGAGAGTAATGTAATACAGCACTCTGAGCACCTGAACATGATAATTGCATCATTCTAGTACATGATCACTGAGCGAAAGTTAACACATGTAGACCAGCTGAAGAGAGTGCTGAATATAAATAAATTTCCAGTATATATTGTGTTTGAATTCTGGTTCTAATCCATATGGACTTTGCACTTTATGACAAGAATTTTGCCCAGCTGTAGAACCATACAAGTTGTAAAAATGTATCTTTTTTATGTCTGTAATTCTGGCATGGAATATATAGATTAAACTTTTTACGCCCAAATTATGCCCTTTTTGCCACTTATAATAGCAATAATTAAGATTATACCTCTCTGCAGTGCAGCCATCTTGAAAATCTTATCTGTGTTCCTCCTGAACAGAAAATTATATTCACATCAGGTTTTCACCAGAAGACTTCTTATGATGTCTGGTGGTTCTAAATGTGAATGCTAGCACCCAGACGTTTAATATGGCCACCAGTGACCATCCTATAAATCTTCTCTCATTTGGTACTAAAGGAAAATAGTGACATCCAGTATGACAGCCATCTAGAAAATCTTGTTATCGCTAATCCTTTCAAATGAAAAGTCATATCATTATGGGGTTTTCCCTGGAAGGCTGATAATGATATCTAGTTAGTCTTGAATGGAAATGGTACTGAGCCTGCCTCAAATATGACTGCCATAATCCTCATCTTTGAAAATCTTCTCACTTATTCTTGGACTGCTCCATTGGCCTAGTGGTTAGAGCATCCACCTCAGATGCGGGAGGTCATGGGTTCAAGCCCCAGCCAAGTCATACCAAAGACTTATAAAAATGGTACTAGCAGCTGCCTTGCTTGGCACTCAGCATTAAGAGGTTAGTGTTAGGACTGGTCGGCCTGGTATCAGGATAATGTGACTGGGTGAGACATGTAGCATGCTACATGTCTGCGGCATGATGTCCCAGTGCTAGACATCACTATAAACTGTCACACTGCAGACATTGTAGCGATATGACTGAACATTTTTTCAAGCTACGTTAAAAATCCAAATCACACACCCAGACTTATTCTAGGTGCTGGAATGAATGCATGATTTTATTGAATATTCATAATCTGTATTAGATTAATATTTGAATATTCATTGTGAAATATTTGCCATTATCACTGCCAGCTTGGGTTAAATCAGCAGTCACAAAACCTGAATTTCAGCCTAATTCTGTAAACAGTTTTGATTCCTCTGACATGTATATCGACTTGTCTTGCCTTCAGGGTTGCTGAATTACTATATTGGGTAGGTAACCCTTGCAAAGAGTAGAAGACAATTCAAAACACATAAAAGACCTTTCTTTGTACTGAAACATTAACCCATTCATTTACATGGAATTCACAATTGTTGTATCTGCATAATTAGTGGGCCCTGAGTGGCCAAGTGGTCTAAAGCGCTCACCGTTACGGATCACTGCCATCTCACCTCTGTCTGCATGGGTTCGAGTCTCCGATTCGGCCAATGTTGGTATGTGAGTAAGCTTGCCAGTAGCTTCTCGTAGGTCGGTGGTTCTTTCCGGGATTTTCACGGGTTCTTCCTCCACCATTAATACTGGCTACCATGTATAGTCTATCATGTGCTGAAAAATGGCGTTAAACCCAACAACAACAACACCATAATTAGTGATAGCGAAGAGCTATTTGAAAGGTAATCTCAAAACTATTTTCCTACATATAATGCATGGCTAAGCCGGGCCCCGCATTCACAATATATCTCAATTTAAGTACATACTCATCATCTGTGTGACTTGTATTTTTATATTTACATAAAATTCAATTACACTTTTTTTGAAAATTTGGCTTTTCTTGCAGTATTTTTGCTGCAATTTCAAAATGACAGCTGATCAAAAATTGAGTTGTGTATATAGCCTCATTTGGTTACCTCATTATCTGCCCTTTCTTTTCGAGCTCATTTGTGTATGGCGGTTGCGCTTGAAGCATTTCCGGTCGGTATTTCGTGCCACAGGCAGACTTTCCAATTAAATGCCCTAAATAAATGTGCAATAAAGTAAGTAACGAATAATTGTTAGGCACAATGGATAAAATCATATATCAATGATGGGTATGTGGATAATCAGGAATTCAGGACTCTCTGTCTCTCTCTCTCTCTTTTTTTCTCTCTCTCTCTGTCTCTCTCTCTCTCTCTCTCTCTTATCGCTATATACATATGTAGTTCCCCAGCCCTTTACCTCATAGCAATCGGCTTAATTACCTACCGAATCTACCTAACAGGAGAGGGAGATAACTAGGTTACCGAAAAGGTCTATAATCAGTATTGATTAGTTTCATGAAAGCTGTACATAATCAGGTGAGTTTTTCTATTGATGTTAAAATACAGAAGCTGTGTTGAACCAGAAATATATAATAGCCATAAATGTCTAAACAGAATTTTCAGATTACTAGCATATTCATGGTAATTGTAAACATAACCATGGCAGTACATTTCTTGTGAACTGAAGTCATTTAACAAGTAAACTTTGAAAGTTTCAAACAACTAACGAAATTGTGATTTCCTCTCAGTGCTGACAATGGCAGTATTATGTCGGCAGAAGCATTAATCACTGTCAGTTGACAGAGTATTTTGTCTTTCTTTCTTCCCCATGGGAACACAATTCAAAGTGTTTCCAGACAGCTTTACATCATTTCTTCATGGTTATTTTTATGGTCACCCACATTGAGGGACTAGAATTATTGCACATATTTAGTATGGCCACTAAGTGACACAAATGTATTGCAGGTTTCATCTCAAAATTGACTATATCACATCAGTTATGGTCACTGTCAAATATAAAAATGATGCAACTTTAAACCAATTTTCAGTCTTGAATATTCACCAAAGAGTATCTTTTAATGTTATTAGAATAGTCATTTCTGCACTACTAATTAAATTCTTCTGAATGGATTGTCATATCAGCGTAGGGTTTTCAACAAAAGTCTTTCAGTGGCATCCAGTAAGACTGCAACAATGGTTAGTTTGAAAATCTTGTAATTCAGCATCAACAGAGATGGTTTCAAACTTCAGCACTTAAAAAGAAGTAATGATATTATCTTATATTCCATGAAATTCTTTTTAGATGTTAAAGTGTCAGTCCCTTTTGAGGAACTCTTGTTTAATGATCCACTGGATGGATTTAGCTGTATCTGTTTTTCCCTCCATTTATCAATTTATATATCTAACAGACAAACCTCAGTCATCTGCCACCCCCAATCGTGTCCCATTTACTCATTGTGATAAAATGGACAGGTAATTGAGGGAGCACTCTGTGTGTTTATGCTTGTGTGCATGCATGTGTGTAATCCAGAAAGGACTGTTTGCTGACATGTCCAGTAGATGTCCTTTAGATGAGAGATTTTGACCAGCACATACTATCAGCAGCTGTCATTATATCAGATTGTCATTGTGCAAAAATGGGCAGGTAATTGAGAGAGTACTGTGAATGTGTGTGTGCATGTGTGTTTGTTGGACATATCAGAGGTTTCGACCGGCCCATATTATCAGCAGCCAGTCATCAGTAATAGTTTTCAAATATTATTGAATCAAATTATCTTTTGTTTTCTTACCCATTTAACTGCCAAATAAACACCATAATGAATTAGACTTCAAAGTTCACAAGGTGTAGTTTACATATTATATTTTTCTAACAGCCAGTAAAAATTAGAGCATTGGATTAACACATTAACCCCTGGCGACGAGTTTACATGGCAGGTGGTAGTAGCCTACTGTTGGCTCTGTAGCATCAAGGTCATGTATGATACGCTAAAGTGGGTGGTATTATAGAAAGGTAGACAGATGTAGCTCTACAATGATACCAAATAATCTGGAAGTTCTAGTTGCACTACAAAATACAGAGGGTAAAACCTCATTTTTTGGACCCGATTTATTTCCACCCAAAATACGCCCGTGGTCGGAATCTGATTTTGTGTAAGGATTTTAGACTTTTTGGTCTTAGATCTAAGGCAGACCAGTATGAACTGCAAACAGACATACGAACCTTTGCAAAAGAAAGGATAAGATGGGCATTTGGAATAAAGAGTGGTCACGATGTGAAAATAATGGGCCCGTTTAGCAAACAAAAAATCTCAAACTCCAACTTTTACCCTTCTGCTCATGCGCGAACCAAATAGCCAACGAAAAACAATGTTTCTAAAACAACTAGGCATTAGGTAATTGGAAAATCACCTGGAAGCTGATGTATTAGGATGTATTCAGAAATAGCTTTCAAAATGTGTTTCCTACTCTAATTTCAGGTGAAAATGACAAAAACTTCCAGGGGTTAGTGTGTTAAGATAAGGTTTCCAAATAGGTTTTTGAGGATGATAATAAACATGGGTTGTTGCTAGTATCTATTTTTCTTAATTAAGGGCAGGGCTTCACATATTTTGTTCAAAATATATGATGTACTGACACAGCAGCAGTGTAGTTAAAACCCATGGTGTAGGGATAAATGTATAGTACAGAGCCTGAGACAATCAATCAGTTGTAAGTTTATTTATAAGTCAAGAAGATAAGCATTGTCTTGGGCTTAGTGACTATAAAGTGTTTAGACATATGGAAAACATAATTACCAAAGAAACTTAGTTGGTAAAACCTCTGTTGATTGCCTGACAGAGAAACAATTTGTAACCATGACCTTGTCACCTTTGTATGAAACTTAGCAACACCTATATTGATTGTTGGACACACAAAATTTCAATTTGTAAACTTGACCTTGTGATCTTTTTAGTTTACTTTCTTAGGGTGTTTATTTGGGATGTAAATGGAAGCAAAGCAGATTTAATATTTTGATATCTAAGATGTCCTATGTCGAGTTGGACATGGTATGTGCTAGTTGAAACAGTTGATAAACAGCTCATGTACAGAGATTTTAGGATATATATGAGACATTCTGTATATATACTTGGAACTAAGCAAGGTTGCCTTATAGTGTGGTACATTATATGGAAAAATATAATGCATATATTTTAAGATCCATATCCATTATACCCATGTAATATCAGACAGTGGTATAATGGGATCCATATCTATACCTGTGTTATATCAGACAGTGGTATAATGGGATCTATATCCATACCTGTGTTATATCAGACAGTGGTATAATGGGATCCATATCCATACCTGTGTTATATCAGACAGTGGTATAAAGGGATCTATATCCATACCTGTGTTATATCAGACAGTGGTATAATGGGATCTATATCCATACCTGTGTTATATCAGACAGTGGTATAATGGGATCCATATCCATACCTTTGTTATATTGGAGACAGTTTTATAATGGGATCTATATCCATACCTGTGTTATATCAGAGACAGTGATATACTGAGGTGTTTTATAGTGAGGGACTAGGCTTTTATTCATGTGCCTTGTGAAAAGTCTTAGAGTTTATCCCTTGCACCAAATTTCTACTTTTGGTGTGTGTATGGGTGTGCCAATAGATTTTCAGCAAAATAGTGCCAATTAAAATCAAAGATAGATAGTGTTAAACCCATGACAACAACTTTCTCAATATAATTCAGTGCAGCCATTATCAATCATACTAGTGACATGCTGTGTTGATCAAACTTTGTTTTCGCAAAAGATAAACTAAACCTGCAAATGCATACTTGCACGTTCACATATCAACAAATGGGAACGAAGTCATTTTTACCTGTATTCAGTTAATTAGCAATTTTATCTCTCAAATCCAGTGAACCATCATTACTTAAAATATATGAAGCCTTACATTTTCCAGACATTTTTTTCACAAATTATTATTCTTTTCAATATTCCTTTTTTTTTAAAAATACTTTGGACATTTAGTATGCTTCTGAAGCTGATGAAAAATATTCAGGATGGAACATAAACTGAGGGTTATGTTTTACCAGCTCAGAAACTGATGATTCAATAGACAACCGTCAGACCATGAAACCCTAATTAGTACTGAGATTAGCTTAAAGTGTTATAGTAGTTAGCAATAAAAACAGTTGATGTTCTCCACATCTCATAAGCACATAGTTTTGAAACAACAGTTGTCATTTCTGACACACGAGTTTCAAAGTTCTTGTAATCTCAGTTTTATTAAGTGGTTGATTTCCCCTGGAGGCCCTCATTTTGGATGTAGTTGGTTAAGTCATCAGACCAATAGTAGTAGCATTAATAAATAACAACCAGTCTATTCTGTGGATAAAATCCTGAGCCAGTCTTCATAGTTCAATTTCGGTTGCATATTTGGGAAGATCATTTCTTATTTATTTATTTTTATTTAATTTTTTATATTATTTTTTTTGTTCGTTCAAGATCATTATCAAGCATTTTAAAAAGCTTACATTTTTGAATTTTTCGAGGTGAGCAAATTTTGAATCAATGTTTATCATTTTAGTATTGATTGTTGTCATAGTTAATCCTCATGATACATGGATAAAACAATCATGGTATTCCCATCCTTCATTTTCAGCAGTTGCATACATCGTTATAATCAGGTTTATTTTCATGGATTGAGATCAGCTCCTAATGAAGATGAAGACCTCTGTGGCTGTAACCCATTGATTTTGTCAATATTTTGTGTCCATTCAGATCTATGTGGCTGTATCCCATTGATTTTGTCAGTATTTTATGTCCATTCAGACCTATGTGGCTGTAACCCATTGATTTTGTCAATATTTTATGTCCATTCAGACCTATGTGGCTGTAACCCATTGATTTTGTCAATATTTTATGTCCATTCAGACCTATGTGGCTGTAACCCATTGATTTTGTCAATATTTTATGTCCATTCAGACCTATGTGGCTGTAACCCATTGATTTTGTCAGTATTTTATGTCCATTCAGGCCTATGTGGCTGTAACCCATTGATTTTGTCAGTATTTTATGTCCATTCAGATTAAGGAACATTTGGGACTGATTACTGGGGACATTTGGGCACTGTGCACATTTATCAGTAATGACAGCGCATGAACATAGACAGGCTGAAATAAATTTACAAATAAAAAATATAGCTAAATGCCATCAAGAATTCTTGAGTTGCAAAGTAAAATACTACAACATTGGAATTTATTTTCATGGATTTCAAATTTGTTTTTTCTGACAAATTAGGTTTTCTTGTTGTTACTTAAGTTCATCGAATGGTAAATGAGTATTTTTGTTTCAAAAAAACAATTGATCATAGGGTCAATTTTGATTTGAAGCAAAAGTGCAGTAGATAAAAATTGGTATTCCACAAAAAATGGTGAATTGACAATGCTAATTTTTGGTAACCAAGGATATGGTACTGCCTGGTTTTTCAAGTAAACATTGGTAAATCATTCACAAATAAAGTCTAGATTGCATTATTGTCAATTGCTCTAGTTGGATTAAGAGAGATAAATCCAAATATTTCAACTCTTTTAAGCAAGTCTTAAATATACTTTCAAGTTGTGAGTTCATTGTACCACACATAACGTTGCTTATTTACATGTATTCATGTGTGGCAAACAATATGTATTATGTGAGACAGGAAGAAGATGAAAGAACACCACAACATCTGCAAAAAGGATAGCCCAATATCTAAAAAAATTCAGACTACCTGACCACAGGGTAGATCTGTTCAGTATCAGATAATAGAAATTCTTTTGTCTGTACCAGAGTTGTCTAATAGCAACATTAAAGATAAGGATAGTGAATATTTTTGGATATACAATTACAGCTGTACATCCTTTATGTTTAAATGGGATTTACTGTGACTCATCTTTCTGACATCAGTGATTTAGGTTTATTACCACACTCAGTCTACAAAAAGAACTCACTGTGACCTTTTTTCATCTTTTACTGGCAATGCACAAGTGTTTGCTTTCAATGGCTGACCGTGTTTTTAGCATAATATATGCATTCTGACCTTAGAATCATGAAACTTAGCACGAGGATGCTTGTTAACAAGTTCTAAACACTTATTACAAAAATAGGTCTGTGTAACCTATATTTCCTGCTTCATTGGCTTGGTTAAAATTTAGTATTTAAAGTTCCTTACTTGTGAGCTATGTTTGAATCATTAAACATGATAATTAGATGCATCTATGTTTATCCTACTTCCTTACAACTAAAGAACATCACTGTAACCTATATTTGTCCTCTACTAGCTTAGGTTCACTATTGGTTGTTGTTGTTGTAGGGTTTAATGCCATTTTTCAGCACACGATAGGCTATACATGGCGGCCAGTATTAATGGTGGAGGAAGAACCCGGGAAAACCCCAGAAAGAACCACCAACCCACAAGAAGCTACTGGCAAGCTTTCTCACATATCCACGTTGGCTGAATCTGAGACTCGAACCCACGCAGACAGAGGTGAGATGGTAGTGATCCGTAACGGACAGCTCTTTTGACCACTTGGCCACTCGGGGCCCCGGTTCATTATTGGTATTTAGCTGATGATCATATACATTTTCTTTCTTTTTCTTTTGTTATATCTATCCTAGCCTTCACAGAAGGACATTTCTAACCATTTCAGTTGAAGGTAGGAATAAATACATTTATTCAGTGGTAACAGATTCCACTGCCTGTACCATATAAGAAATCACCTGACCCCCAAGTAATCAAATCCAGAAGATGTATTCAGATGTTTTGTGCTTAGGGGATTCACAACTTCAGGGTCAATCCTATGAGTCATACATTGAATATATGCCCTTAGCTGCCTTTCGGACCACAACATTTGTGCATGAAAGAAGGATTGACCAAGAAATTTTGAATAATCAAAACAATTTTTTTTTTTTATTCACAATAGCGATGTTGATCCAATCGTAGAAACAGTCAAGTTTGTTCAAACAGATTGAGGTTTCTTGTTTGCAAAGAAAGTTCTGGTGAATAGAGTGTATTTTTCCGTAAATTACTGTGCAAACATACCTTCATGGCATTTTATTTTTTTTTGCATTAATAGCCAAGGTGATCCAAATGTGCAGATGGTTGATACTAATTGTCATGGTTTATCAGAATAGTAAAACAATACATTATTTCCCAATGTTTAAAATGCACACAATTGCCAATGATGTATACTCTGATTGTTCTGTGCACAATATATTGTTACCATAGGTCTGTGCAGTTCACTTAGAACAATCCAAATATATAACGGGATGATGGGATGATCATGATAAACACCAGCTTGTGCCCCGTTCATAGTAGAATGAGCCAATTATACCTGGAAAATGTGGTATTAACATGGCTTTCTCTAGTGGCTGCAGGAAACAACTGAAAGCATTAGAGAGGCAAGCTTTGTGGTCTCTGATTATAGTCTGATTAATCTTTTCAGTCATACAAATATTATTAGAGAAAAAAATTTCTTTAGTATAAAAAATTAGCAAGTTTTATTTGCATATTTCTCAGAATTTAGAGGTCAGAAAAAATAATTTGTATGAATTAGTGATGCATGATAAATTTGAGGATATGAAGACAAACTGTTATTTGCTTGCCATCCCATTTGTTAATGCCCCCCTATAGATTTTATAAAAACAAAAAGCATCAAGGATATAAATGTACACATTTTTATTTATCAATTAATAATTTCTAACCTGATTGTCTCCAAGGGGTCATCAGCATGTTTCAAACCAAACAGAAGTCTCTTTACTAACACTGCTGCCATATTTATGTGGGAGAGTCTACTTTTCAGACAACAGTAGTAATTTTTATTCATCGTTTGTGATAAGTGCCAAATAATTCTGTACATTTCCATAACTTTGTGTTTGGACATGACCAGTACATTCTTTTGAACTCTTGTACAGTAGAGTTACACTGCTTGCCCTTTTTATTTTGTTATATTGGGGGGGATATTAGGGCTGGACAGTGTAAAAATTGGATGCAGATGACACAGTTTTTACCTTCTCCTCATCACTGAAAATGGACTTTTCCTGGAACCAGAAAAGAACGGCTAGCAAGCTTGTTGTTTACTCTGAACAATTCTGTTTTGTTTGAAATGAAAATATGATGACAGTGTTAAGGAGACCCTGATGACAATCATGTTAGAAATTATAAAATAATAAATGAAATTACAAAATTTTGTGTATTTTTGTATTCTTGATGCTTTTAATTTCAAAAATTGCTATGGGGGTATACACAAACGTGAGGGTATGGGGGATACAAACTGCCTTGAGGGTAGTTGAATACTATACAGTATTTCATTATGTAACTATCATACTCAGTTTACAGACTGGACTGCGTCAGATGCTCAGTTTTCCAGAATACCCTCTTCTGAGTGCACAACAAAAATCTAATAAAAATAAACCTGCATAAAATTCTGTGATGGGATTACCTTGGAAAAGTTTGCTGCAAAAAGTACATGTACTTTAAAAGTGTTTGGAAACACGTAGAAGCTCTTGAAAAGTGCTCGAATTTATAAACAAATCCACTTCATTGAAAAACATTAATTGACTGATATGAAAAGGAAGACAATAAAAAAAATGTCCATAAAAAAAAATCAGCAGCTTCACCTTCCTGAAATTGTACTTTATTGGGCCACTTTGAAGGAAAACTTTCCATTGGTTCACTTATTCTGGGATTTGAATCACCACATTATTCTGGGATTTGAATCACCACATTATTCTGGGATTTGAATCACCACATGATGTGTGAATGAATGGAGGCTGTGTTAACTGGGCCATTAAGGATGAATAAAATAATGTTGGTCAGGTACTCTGAGATGGGAAGTTTATTTTCCAGTGCAGTTGCCATATGCAATGTGTATACCTAATGAGGTGATCTAACAGCTATGTATTGTATTTGTTGAAAGAAAATTTACATGGGATCAGAGGGTGAAGGTTATCAGAAGTCTGTCACATGGCAAGAGTCAAACTCTTAAATGGAAATCTCAGCGATATGAATTAATTCTGAAAAAAAATTTGCTTTAACATAACAAAACAGTCAAAATTGCAGGCAGATAACTGTTAATTCCCAATCTGACTGCACCCCTACCATACACAGACACACCCGCCATGACTATAACAGTCTTCAACTAGGACTAGTTAAGTGAAATATTTGGAGCTTTTGTACAAAAATAAATTATTGGAACCTCAAATTTTGTATACACACCATAAGCAACATTTAATCTAACTTTAGATGCAATTTATAATAGCACTTGAAAATTAAGAGGTTTTTATGGGTCCTTGAAAAGTCATTGAAGAATGCTTGAATTTCCTGCTGAAAAGTATGTATGAACCATGGGCCAGTATTTTCTAGATTTGGCTTAATTTTAAATTTTGTACTTTCTAGCCAGATAATAGGCAGGGGAGAGGCTCAGTAAAAACAAGGTCTATTGTAATGATGAGGCTTTGAATAAAATTCCAACACTCTGCATCATCATCAGCTCTCCAGGCCATATGGCCAAGTGAGGTTACGGTATGGCCCTGAAGTCATCTTGGGCCATGTTCCCATCAACAGCTGCTTGCTGGCAAAACCATATTACTGAAATGATTTTTATCAAACTTGGAATGGCCTTGTATCATCAAGATCTCAGACAAGTTCGAGGAGCAAAATCCACGCCACAAAACTCACTTACCCGATTTGTATCATACTTTATCAATAGACTTGTATCATCAAAAGATATGCAACGAGTGTTATAACAAGTGAGTTCTTTGCATATTGATGAGGTAATATTACATCTGATTGGATGAGCTAATTAGAACTTAGAGATGGAGTTTCTGATTTGTTTTTGATCATATTTGGTAAGAGGACTAATATTATCAAAATGGTGGATGATTAAAGTTTTATTCAGCCCCAAAATGTCAGTATTAAATATGGATCATCCATTCTTTTATACTTCACTTTTCTGATGGCCACATTAGTATCACAGGTAATTTAATTCATGGATTTTTGCTAAACTGGTACACCACATACACACACCTATAAGTCAAGACCAACTGCAAACTGCACAGACCCAGATCTGCCATTGCATAATGTGCCAGCAGGTCTGGATCTGTGCAGTTTGTTAGGAGTAGTGAGGAGGACAAACATAGATATTGACCTGCAGGTGCATTATACAGTACTAGGACAGATTAGTTCTGTTGTTGATTGCACTTTACCTTGACTTAAAAGCCAGAACATACAGCATAATATGACCATCATCTAAAGATTAATGTCGTATGTTCATTACAGCAATTAATGTTCACAAGTGATGATGATTCAACAGTTTTTCATCCTAACACTTCAGTGAAGAGTGGGCTACTGTTATTATCCACTTGTATCCATCTGTGACAAAACTTGTCCTCTTTTCCACCTTGGATGCTTTTACTAAAACTTTGTTAAGTTATATATGTGTTTGGTAAACAGTAAGGTTTTACTTATTATCATTGCCAATGTTTGGGGGGGGTGATTTTGTGGCAGTCTTTTCAAAATGTGGAATTAAGTGCTGGATGAATTTTATTGAAGCTTTGTTTGCTTGATGTATGGTTCATCTACGTACACAATAATGATATTTTTTCCTCGTCCTTATGTTTAGTGTAATTCAGAATTGTCAAGAAAAACAAGGGATATTTTGAGAATTCTGAAGAAGCTTGTCAATCATTCATGATCAAAAGTCTGCCGATTCACTCCTACGATAACATTAGCTCAGGTTCTTTACAATGGTGTGTAATTGGGCAAGGCACTTTACTGCATTTCCCTCAACACTAAATAACCTACTTGTGTGGATGTGCTATAAAACACCAAATCGAACCATTCCTATGCTGCTTGAAGGATTTTGCAGCAATTTCAAGGCTTAGTAAGCAATTGGTGTAGATAATGTAAAATGGCCCAGAGGTGGGGGGTGAAGTATTTTGAGAAGTTGATTGATTGTAATCTGTCTGTTCTTTCCTAAAGATCTGAAAGGATTATACTGAATTTATTTTACCCTTACTTTGGTTCTTTATTTTTGTAAATTTCTCGTCAAAATGTATTTTGAAATATAAAAATTTCAAGTGAAAGATAATGAAAGTCGTGCTTTGTTGGCTACTTAGGTAGTTAATGCGTGTCATGGTGATATGCAGCAGGGGACAGTTAACACATTAACCCCTAGCGACGAGCTAACGTGGCAGGAGGTAGTAGCCTACTGCCGAGCTCTGTAGCGTCGTGGGCATGCATGCATTCAGGCGAAAACAACAAAAACCTCCAAGGGTTAATGTGTTAGTGGGTGCATTTTGATGATGTCACCAAATTTAATTATTCCTTGCGTATTTAATCACTTGTGCACATAAATTACAAATTTAGCCATTCCTTGACGATTTGTAAAAAAAATTTAAAAGTCCTTGTTAACACATTAACCCCTAGCAACGAGTTAATGTGGCAAGAGGTAGTAGCCTACTGCCGAGCTCTGTAGCATCATGGTCATGCATGATACGCTGAAGTGGGTGGTATTATAGAAAGGTAGATAGATGTTGCTCTACAATGATATCAAATAATCTGGAATTTCTAGTTGCACTACAAAATACATAAGGAAAAACCTCAATTTTTGGAATCTATTTTTTTCTATCCAAAATTGGCCCACGGTCGGAATCCGATTTTGTGTCCGGATTTTAGACCTTTTGGTCTCAGATCTAAGGCAAACTGGTATGAACTGCAAACAGACAGATGAACCTTTGCAAAAAATAGGATAAGATGGGCATTTGGAATAAATAGTGGTCTTGATAACAAAAATAATGGGTCCATTTAGCAACAAACAAAAAAAAAAAAGAACAAATTTTACCCTTTCCTCACATGTGCGCCAAATAGCTAATGAAAAACGATGTTTCTAACACAGCTAGGCAGTATGTTATTGAAAGATCACCTGGGATTTGGTGTTTTCAGATGCATTCAGAAATAAGTTTCAAAATGTGTTTCCTATTCAAATTTCAGGCAAAAACGACAAAAACCTCCAGGGGTTAATGTGTTAACCTGGTCAAAGTGCAGAGATATACTTCTTGTAAGAGTTATTGGCCTTTTATATGTCCAGCTGGAAGCAGCTAGTCTCCTATTTGTTTTGAACTTATTCCCATAATCGGTATTTGGATGGGATACCAAACAGGTACTTGTATGAGCAATACACTCACTATTCCTCAAGTTATTATATTCATACTTGGAAATTGACTATCGATCAGACATTTATGCTTATGATATATACAGTACGATCCTGGTCACTTTATTGTTTGATAAAGACATTAGTGAAATGGTATGTACCAAGTATTTCTGCATCAAATAGCAATCAAATTTTGGTTTATTTATATATATATATATATATATATATATATATATATATATATATATATATATATATATATATATATATATATATATATATATATTACAATAAAGCTTTTGTATCTTGGATAATTAAGTTTTATTGTCAGAACTGCCAATTTAATGGTTTCAGAATTTTTAGTGAAAAACAGTTTAACTTTCAAGGATAACATCGTAAATAAAATTTATTGATTGAATGCTCAATAGAGACTGAAAACACATAGCCTTGTTTGTAAGTGGTAGATATGTACATTCAAAAGAGCTTTAGGTCAATTTACTTGATCAGTGTGAAAGAACTTTCTGGAAAGGGCAAATTCTTGCTTATTTTCTTATGATCACTTTTTATGGTCAATGATTCTGACTTATTCCAGCTTTTAAGTTCAGTCAGTGAAATGTCAGTGTTGTACTTGTGGTATGCATTTGAAAAACATGCTGTTTTTACTTCTGTAATAGGAGCAGGAGCATAATCAAAGAAATTTATGAGATCAGATAAAATTCTCATTCAGAAATGTGTCATGGTTTGTTAACCATTGAAATGCATAGGTTTTGTATTTATTGAACCCACCTTGGCAGGCCTCCAGTATATAGATCACTTTGGTGTCCTTGTTAGTGTCCACATGTTCACCTCCCTGCCCATACACATGATTAAATTTTAAAAAATGTTTACTAAATTTGATTTATTTAGATGGACTAGGCAAAAAATTAGTCTTATGTTCATTAGGTAAATAAGTAACTACAGTTTTGTACACAACTTTTAAGTGAGCTGTTCTTGTCTCTCAAGAAGGTTATCATATATACTTGCTTATAAGACAAGTCCACTGCAGATTGATCAAACCCAGATCTGCCATCGCATAATGCATTGGCAGATCTGGATCTGTGCAGTTTAGAGATCAGAGGTAATCAGATGGAGAAAAAAAAACAATATAGACCCAGCATTGTTCTACAACAGATCAGGATCTTTGTTGTTTGCAGTTTGACTCGACTTGTAAGCAGGTAAATATGGTATTAGCACTGAACCTACAATAACATAGGTATAATAGGCCATTTTTAATATGGCAATAAAATTCATATTACGATTATATCTGAAGGAAGAAACCCAAGAAATCAGAAGGGAATAAGAACAATAGATCAGAAGGGAAAAAGAACAATAAGAACTGAAAAAGATGATTATTTATTGTACCAATGAAGTTTTCCATTTAAAAAAATGTCAAGTGTTGAAAGTTTTTGTACGTTCTTTTATATTAAACATGGGACCCCAGGTGGTGTAAAGCGCTCACCATTACAGATAACTGCCATCTCACCTCTGTCTGCATGGATTCGAGTCTCGGGTTTGGCCTATGTGGGTATGTGAGAAGCTTGCCACGAGCTTCTCGTAGGTCGGTGGTTCTTTCTGGGGTTTTCCTTATTTCTTCCTCCATCATTAATACTGGCCGCCATGTATAGCCAATCTTGTGCTGAACAATGGTGTTAAACCCTACAAAAACAACAACAATATTAAACACCTTGATCCAAATAAAGATGTAAATTGTTTATTGTTTGGTTTTCAAGTTGATGGCACACACATTCTGTGCATATTAGAAAAATAACTGGACAAGAAATGTAAAATTAAACTCATTTTGCATTTGTCATAGATTTCTTGTCCATTTATTTAAATTGCTTTATTAGTGAAATATTGATGCCATGATTTCGTTGCAAGTAGTAGTGAAACTTCTCTTCATCCTAGAGTAAAACTTTCAGTGTCAATTCAGGAATTTCAAGTTCACTACAAACCTTTGGAACTCACTTCTCCATAATGAACTGTAATTATCCAATGGTGCCCCTAGTGGCCAAGTGGTTTAAAGCGTTTACCGTTCTGGATCACTGCCATCTCGCCTCTGTCTGCATGGGTTCAAGTCCAAGGCTCAGCTAGCATGGGTACGTGGGAAAGCCTGCCAGTAGCTTCTCGTGGGTCGGTGGTTCTTCCCTGGGTTTTCCAGGGTTCTTCCTCCACCAGTTATACTGGCCGCCATGTATCGCCTATCTTGTGCTGAAAAATGGCATTAAACCCTAGAACAACAACAACATAATTATCCAACAAAGTTTTGAATTCATTGGGTACTCCGCTTGTTTGGCTGCGCTGCTTTCTTTCATCACATATGTGAATGACTAGGATGATTTACGTTAGTTTAATTATAGCTTATTCAGTAATATTTATAACAGTGTTCATGTGGTCATTTGAATGAGTTGACCTGAGCGCTTTACAAGATTAGACAACACCTATAAGATAAAAAACATATATAATGATATGATTACAAAAACAAACGCAATGAAATTAGAAAACATAAAAAACATGCTGAGAATATTTAAGGTAGGAAACATTATTAGGTCTTTAAGTTTGTTCTTGCAGTCGAAATAAGTTTTGAGAGCACTCTTGGATGGTATCACTGTGTCTTTGTGTCTAAGTTCAGTGGGCAGTTCATTCGATGTTGCTGGGCCCTGGTATGCAAAAGAACACTGTCCATATGACTTTGTTTTCATAGTGGGAATAATGAGTATATGATTGTCAAAAGAGGAGCATAAGTATCTTGCTGGTGTGTACACATAGGTGAGGTCGGATAGGTATGTTGGACTAGAGTCTATCAATGAAACGTAGCACAGAGAACAAATTTTGTGTTTGATTCTGGATCGAATGGATAGCCAGTGTCAGGTACAGATCAGTGGGGAGGTGTGCTCTAAGCATGGTACTCTAAGTATGATCCGAGCAGCTGTGTTTTGAAATTTTTGAAGTTTCTGGAGTAGATATTGAGATGAACCAGACAGAATTGAGTTACAATAGTCCAGTCTTGAAAATACTAATGAACATACAAGTGTTTTAGTGGCATCAGCTGAAAGATATTTGCGAATTGAGCTGATGCATCTCAGCTCATGATATGCAGCCTTGCATATGTTCATGACATGTTGGTGCAGTGTGAGAGTACTGTCCAGAGTGACACCTAGGTTTCATACTGATTGTGTGAATTTAATGTTGGCATTGCTGATATTTATTGTTTGAGGTAAAGGATGTGAATGAGAAAGTCTTTGTGCTGTGATCAGAATGGCCTCAGTTTTATCATCATTCATCTGCTCCTTGGATGGTAGCATCAACTTCAGTTGGGTGGCTAGATTTGTATATTTGCGTGTCATCAGTGTACAATTGGTGAGACACTGGATCATCATCTATGACACATGAGAGCAGCTGAGTGTATAGAATCAACAGAACAGGTCCAAGAACAAACCCCTGTGGGACACCACAACTTAGACTAACTGGGCTGGAGTGTATTCCATATGCAGATACAGTTTGTGTCCTGTTGACCAAGTAGGACTTGAACCACAGTAAGGCTGTATCATGAATGCCAAATACATGCTGGAGACGGTGAAGTAATGTATCATGGTATATTGTGTCAAATGCTGCAGACAAATCAAGGAGGGTGAGGACTGTAATCTTTCTGCTATCCAAAGCAGAGAGAATGTCATTAACTTCTTTTAGAAGAGTAGTTTCAGTACTGTGGCAAGGGCGATATGCAGATTGTACATTGCTAAAAAGACTGTTTGAATTCAGATGAGATACAAGCTAGGATAGAACAACCTTTTCTAAGATTTTTTAGAAGCTGGGCGGTAGTTCTTTAAATCATTATGGTCTAGTGTTTAAAGGCTTTTTCGTTTGTACAAATGATGACAATCCACTGTTAAATGGCTGCTGTTATTGAAAGTAGAGAAACTTTAATAGCATCTCAGAAACAACTAAATGGACTTGGCCAAATTTGACAGAGAATACCCTAGCTTGAATACTTTAAATTTATACAAATGTTGATGAATGGGCATTTGCTGTGGGTAGTGTTAATTAGGCTTGCAAAAATTATAAACAACTTTTTCTTTATAAAAAAAGTAATGCATAGCAAAATTGAACCAACTTTGAAAGAAACCTTCCTGGTTATAAGGTATTTCAAAATAGTGCTGATTTGAAATGAAATGTGGATGAAGATACCAGAAGTATATAAACCTTGAAATGTTTTCATAACACATGAAAACAACAGCATTGGAATAAATTTCAGATGAAATTATGGCAGTAGCTGACCCATATTTCTTGTTCAGCTTCTCATGCATTGGACTGTTAGGTAGTTATCAGTCTGGTTAGCAGTCATGGTCCCTATTCAGCCACCAGTTTAGAATTACAGGTAAGTTTTAAATATGCAGGGATTGGTTTCATTAAATGAAATGAAGACCTAATTTCACCTTGATCAACAATTTATCAGAATTGATTAGCTGAAGTGTCTTTGGAGTTAAACCAATCAAATATGAATTGAGTTAAGTATCTTTCTTTTTACTTTGTATGCTAAAGTTTTGATGTAAAATACTTTACTTTTACTGTTTATTTTAACCATTTGCAAATTTTCTAATTTAAGAACAGTTTATCACTGGGAGTAGTGAAGCAAATTAGAGATCATAATCCATCAGAAAGAAGAATGATCAAAGCATACATCATTGTCATCTTTCTATGGACAACTCTAGTCTCTCAGTGCTACATTTATACACACACACACACACACACACACACACACTGTTTCAAAAGAAATATAAAATATTTTCTTCAGTATTATAAACCTTAAGTTATCCCTCCAGATACAGATATGACCAACAAACGTGGTTTTCTAATTCAGACATGCTGGACATTGGACATTTAGTATAAATAATTACCCCATGCAGTTGTTAACTGAGTATTTTTTCAAAATTTGTTTAGCCCAAATAAAAATTAACAACAGGAATTAGCATTTAGCAGAAGAAATTTTAAAAAATTCTACAACAACAATTTTCACAAATTTTCAATTTTCTTTTTCAAACTTTCGATAAATATAAATATTTATTTTTCCACTGTTTTTTGGTAGAAGAATTTTTCAAAAGATTGTCACTGCATCATTTATAAATCGGTAAATAATGCCACTTGTATTTATTTTTTTTGTTTTGCTGGCATGTCTGTATATTAATTACAGTAGACAAAAAATTGTAGGTATTGTCTTACTGAATATAATTGTACTAATTACAGATTTAAACAGGCATTTTTCCTCTTGTTTTATGGTATGCATGCATTCTAAAAAATCCAGGTATGTGACACTCTATACTGTTGATATTTGCTTAAAGTTGAGTGCAGTGCAAATTACACAGTCCGAGGCCTGCCATCACGTAATATGCTGGCAGATCTGGGTCTGTCTGTGCAATTTTATTAGGAGTAATCAGTAGAACAAACTACATAGACCTTGATCTGTCAGCACACTATGGAGTTGTCTCTGACTTACAAGCAAGTACATATGGTAGTTGGTATTCTCAACCATTGTCCTGATCAATTGAGGGCATATTAGTCCTGGTATTGTATTGACTTGTAATATGCATCTGGAACAATGGGGTAAAGTAGTACAAAAATTTCATGGTCTTGATCTGCATTATTTTCAAAAGATATAATCAAGATAACATTATATTTTGTGATACATATTTTAAATTCTTGAATTATATCAGTTTCGTATACAAGGATATCTTGATTAAAATGTCTTTGTAATGCATTGATGTCATTATAATGCATTGCTAGTGATTATATAATGTAATCTTGGTGTATGCTGAAGATCAATGAAGATATCCAAGAAAATCTTCAATTATTTTAATCAATAAGATATCTAAGGAAGGCAGTAAAAGAACATTACCAATTTCTTGTAATCTACTGTAATTTGTTTAATTTTTCGTGTGTAATACTTTATTTACAGTCTTAGAATTTGGATAAAATGAAGCAAATAACGAATCAACCGATAATTTAGGTAATAAATGTTGTTTACAGAAATTGCCACATGGTTATAATTAGGCCCCACCTATTGTCCAAGGTCTTTTATAGGGCAGCAGTTTTTCAGCTGCAGTAGAGACTTTTCATTCCAGCTACAAACTTTGGTCCCAAGATTTTCTCTTCGTCGATATGAAAATGCACCCAATTAAATGTTCCAGTTTCTGTCCAGAGCTATAAATGGCTAGTAGTTTTTTTAGTTTTAAAATTATTCTAATACGACTTTGATTAGCCCATCCTCCACTCCTGCATCAGCTCTGGTGATCTTTTTGTATGTGCCTTTCTAATAGAATGTCTAAGATGGCACAATTATTGATGTGATGTTTTCTTTAAAATGTGAATGGTCAGTAAGGAAAACAATAACACTAACCAGGCTGACTTTCCATTCTCTCTTGCGTACATTTTCTGCAAATAAGGAAATAAAATAGACCAAATGCAGTGTTGAAGAGACATGAGTTTCTTGAGTGCAATTCAGACGTTTTGAAATAAGTACTGAAATGATGAAAGCAGAGTATTTTGGTTTGGTTTGGTTTGGCATTTTACTGCACAGCAACACAAGAAAGTTACTTAGTGCCAAGGCAATTGAATTGATGTGCCTTGCCCAAGGATACACCAGATTAACCAACCTGAGCTGATCAAATGGTACAATTTAAACCCACACTTATTTGGTCACAAATTTATCACAGTAACTTCAGAGACACCATAGCTTCACCATCCAAAAGTTACCTCTTATAACATGTGGGAGTGTGTATCATGCCTATTCAACATACTTGAGCCAGCAGGTAGCAAAGTAACATTTACAATTGTCATCTCCAAAGTAGAGTAAAGTGGATTAGGTTTTAGTCATTGCATCTTTGAGAAAATATAGGTCATAAATGTATGTAGGATGTATTTATTTGCATCTTTTTATTCAGAGGACTTCAGTCGGAAAATATCATTGCATAGTGCTTTGCTACTTTGAATTAATTTCTTTGCAAGTCTGAATATATATTATGGACCATTTCCCTTTACCCTCATTTGTGCTTCAGAGACCCCCAATATTTAATTTGACCCCCATTTTTGGTACCAAAGTTTGTTTTCAACTCAGTCTGACCCCCAGTTTTGACACCAAGGTGATTTTTGACTCTCAGTCTTGCACCCCTAGGAGATACACTGCCGATGGCATAACAGAATGCACTATGAAGGCACAAGAAAAGATTTAAATAAAAGATCAGTTTTGCCAGAATCTGGGTCTGTGTTGGTCAGACTTGTGTATATAGTGTTGGTCAATCTAGGGACTGGCCAAAATTGACTTTTATGTACAAGTAGCCCATGTGGGCAGGCAAGGTCACCCAACCAAGCAATCATGGGATGAATGATGAATGCAAGGCAGGGATTACATCTTGCAAGACAAACCTCTGTCTGTCTCTGTGTGTGTGAGATTTTTAATGTAGCTTTAACAGTTATTTAGTCATATCACTATGATGTCTGCAGTGCGGCATTTTATAGTGGTGTCTAGCACAGGGACATCATGACACAGACATATAGCATCAGGTGCCACCCAGTCCCATTATCTTGACTCCAGGCCAACGTATCCTAGCACTAACCTCTTATTGCTGAGCACCAGGCACGGCATCTGTATGTACCATTTTTATAAGTCTTTGATATGACTTGGCATCCAAGGTGGACAAACACTTTGGCCACCAGAGCGGAAGCGAAAGCTGAAGCAGTATTTAGAAATTCTGTGTTTGGAATTAAACTTTTTTCTTTATTATAATGCTTAAACCACTTAATATAAAAAAAATGTCAGAACTCAAAACATTTTAATCATAAAATAAATGTGCATGGATTTTAGCAAATAAATACCAGTACTTAAGGGCCTTCCATTAGATTGAAAGTTGGAGGGCGAGTTGCCAAAACGGGGTTCTGGTATTTAAAGTATCTGGGTGTAAAGTAAATGTAACCATGTAAATCACCCAGCTCCTTGTTGATAAGGAAAGCCCTGGTACTTGTGATTGAAACTTGTATGAATATTGCATTCAGAAACACTCTTTTTTCAACCATTTTATGGTGACCACCTACCACATTGAGTGACTGCAACATATATGCAAGACATTTTCTATAGCAAAATGTAATGGAACCATGTAAATTAGACCTGCCCCAGAGTCATAGTATGTTGGTCACCAATATAATTGTGGTATACTGTGGTACATATATTGGTATGTTCTGAAAGACTACAGTATATAAAAAATGTCATGGTACCAAGTATTATATAGATACAGTTATATTCAGCAAATTGATGTTGAAAATGTTGTAGTAAAAATTTTAATTTTTGTCAGGGGATTATATCCAAAGACTTGTTATGGTCCAGTGCATGTATATTATTGTATTTTGACATAATGCCCAAATTATGCACTTAAGACATTTTTATTTGGGTGAATTTCATTCTGTTTATGTCTTCTTACTAGTAGAGTTGGCTCCCCTTGTCTGTGTTAGAACTTCTTCACTTTGGAGATGAACAATATTGCAACTCAGCCAAAGGGGGCAGGGGCCAGTTTTTTATGCACAAATTTATTGCCGCAATCAGCACCCTAACATACAAAATTATATAAACAATCAAATACACAAGTTAGGTCAAAAAGGTCCATGTTTTTGGATACCTATATTAAAACAAAGCATAAGAATATTATTCACTTGACTAAAGAAGTCAGTGGCAGTTCATAGCAGAAGTTTATGCACCCCAACCCCAAATTTATACCTGCAATTTTCATGTCCAAAGGTCATTTTTGACACTATGTGCTGCTCACAGTGCAAACACAAACCCTTTTTCTAGATGACAATTCTGCAAAACTGTGTACTAAACAGGCTGATGCAACTGAAAATAATCGTTATCCAAGCCGTTTTTGAGATCTTCTACTTGCCCCAAACCCATGTGTTTACTGCTATGGGAGGCTAGCTCTTCTTCCTAGCCAAATATTGGTATTTCACTATCAATATACGGCAGAGTAACTATAGAAGGTGCACATGCCTGACATCAATTTCAAAAACATCATCACAAGCCCAAAACACATAGTTTACAAATATATCCATATCTTTAAATAGTAAACAATAATAGCTGAAAAAGTCGCACCATAGCCTTCAGTTAAGAAATTTGCCAGGGGCCAATTTACAAAACTAGACCCTGCCACCAAAGGATTTTTACTGATGAGGTCATGAATGAGTTTTCCAGCATTCCACATCATTATTTTAGAAAAGCTTTGTACCCTTACTACTATTTGTTTTGCAAACTTTGATTTCCAACATAAGCTGTGTTTAAATCCCAACCAAGCAGAATTGAGTAAGTAGGGCCCATTGCCATTACAGTTAACTCTATTTTAAATCACACATATGGTATGCTCTTGAACTTGATCTTGAATAGCATGTATATGACAAATGGGACGGTGGAGCAACAAACAATGTGCATAAAAAATTTATGTATACATGTATGGTTATATAACCTGATAAGACATGACTTGTTGATCATTCCTTGTGACAACTGAAGTCAACAGCTCAGATGTCAAATGTAAATTCCTGAAGAAACTGACTTGAATGTACATTCTGTACCATTATAGACAGTTCTCAGTACTGAATAAGGAAAATTAATTGATTTAGATTTCTTCTCTTTTTTCAATTTTCTTACTGTATCTGTTAAAGCAGATAAAATATATAATTATTGGTATATATGTTATATACCAGTACTTTATAGACCTTAATTTTACCTGGTGTTAATTCAAGATTACATATGTGGTATGTACTTGACCTTGACCAAAGGATAATGATAATGATAGACAGAACAACAAACAACCACTTCAGGGTTTATCAGTATTATGCAAACTGTATTCTTATTTTAATTGAAGGCTGTACATACTTGCTTATAAGACAAGTCCAACACACAGACCTGGATCTGCCATCGCATAATGCACATGCACCTTTTGTTAGAAGCAGTCAGTAGAACAACCAATATAGACCATGATCTGCAGGCATATTAAGCTACGGCAGATCAGGATCTTTGTTGTTTACAGTTTGATTTGACTTACAAGCAAGTATATACAGTATGTACTTGACCTGAATATAAACTTGTTGATCACTTTATGTCAATAACTGACGTCCTCAAACCAATTTTAACAGTATACACCTGAAGATGTGCACATCTTTTAATGCACACTTTATGGCAATTATAAACCACTGAGCTATTCAATTCAGAAACTCATTGGATAGATTTTAGTATTATTATTAAAGATTACTTCCCCTCTCCTCTAACATCATTTAGGATCCTTTGGATTCATCAGAAGGGACAAACTTGATATAGAAATATGGTGCAGCCATCATTCTGATACATATTCATATGCAATATCAAAAGAGTTCTTTCCCCTAGCTCAGAACAAAACACAAATGCATTTTTGTATTTATTCATCTAGTTTACTGTAATTTTTAGCCTTACTTTGTGACTGGAATTCAGAATAAATTGGGATTTTAGAAGTTCAGTTCAGTGCATCTTGGAATAATACTTAGAATAATTAGGAACATATTTAGAATAATTGGGAATATATTTAGAATAAATGGGAATATGTTTTGAATATATTTAGAATAAATGGGAATACACTTAGAATAACTAGGAATATATTTAGAATAGGAGTATATTCAGAATACATGTAACTACTGTGTTTCAGAGGTATGAAGGCTTCCATAAATTAATGACATTAAATCAGTTGCTAATGAACATTTCATTGAATGATTGGCACAAATATTGGCAAACCATGTGTTATGTATTTGACCTTGACCGAAGGATAATGATAATAATAGACAGACCAAACAACAACGTCAAGGTTTATCAGCAATTGATCTTATTCTTAACTTATTTTAATTGAAGATTGCAGATACTTGCTTGTAAGATTAATCCAACTGCAAACTGCACCGACCCAGATCTGCCATCACATGCTGCACCATTTGTGAGTGATCAGTAGGACAAACAACTAGACCTTAATCTGCAGGTGCATTATGATGTGGCAGATCAGGATCTTTGTTGCTTGCAGTTTGACTCTACTTATAAGTGAGTATATACAGTATATACTTGAACTGAAAGTAAACTTGTTGATCACTTGATGTCAGTATCTTCAAACTAATTTTTACAGTATTAACCTGAAGGTGTGCATATATTTTAATGCACACATCAGAATAAATTGCAAATATCTTGTGTGACAGTTTTTTGTTTTTATACAGGGGTATTTTGAGGTTATCCCACATCAGACCAAGGCGAAACCAGTTTCCTATTCTTAATACAGTCATAATATTTATGGCCCAAATTTGTGGTACTGACAATATGACATACTCAGATATTTTATAAAATGGCCCTTTCCATGAAAAATTTCAACATCAGTACACTGCATCCACTTTTTATTTATGTTCATAGGTGCTATAAAATGCTGTTTTATAAGCCAGAGAGTCTTATTGAAATGATGTTCCCTCTACACAAATGAGGGGTGGTTAATTAGATTTGGCTATCGTTATCTAGAGGATGACCTCCCTCGATTGTATTGCTTGGTGTGAGTGGATAGATAGAACATCAGCAGAGAACTGAGCATAACTATTGAGAAGAAATAATACCCTTTTAGACAAGAGAATAACAATTTAATCAATGATATAAACTAATAGTGTCAGCTTCAATTCAAACAAGTTTACATTGACAGAATTTCAATAGTAGTGTTCTATTATTGATTCATTACATTAGGATAACGAGAGTGGTGCAATGAGCACAATGTCCATGCCTGATTTGCATTACCTAGCTTCACTTCCCGTCTTCATCTCCATGTATCCCACATCTTCCCACCTTCGCATGTATGTTTGATCTTTCTTGATCCTACTATCCTAACCGCTTGATCCCTTATCTGGACTTATGTCTTTTGGACTGTTCCAGAGAGCTGTTTCCCTTAATGCTGTTCTTTCCAAGAAAATGTGCGTCCTAACACTAAAACCAGCCTTTGCTTGCAAGACAGTCACCTGGTCCCCTTGCTTGTCTTTACAAGTAAAGAACTACTCTTTAGTTTTTTGCCAAAGTCAGTCAGGTGTTGCTCCTCTTGCAGGAAAATATCAGACTGATGAAATTCGCCCAAAGTTGTTACTTTAAATTCAACATTTCTTTCAGGGTGTATGCCTTATGTTAAACTGACCAGTCATAATCAGCTGTTCCTAACTTTTTTCCCACAATAATTATTTCTTCCGTCAGATTTTGACAGCCTAGAATCAGAGAAATACAATGCATACCAGCTTCCTTTTGTTAGGTGACTATTTGACATGGTGTTCCCGTGTAGCAGATATGGTCACCATCTTAATTTTTACTTACCCGGGACATATTTTCAATGCCCGGATCAATTCTAAATTAGCCGTAGATGCTGGCCTCCCCATCCCCCATGAAATTTAACAGCTGACATGGGAAACAGTCGAAGTAATCCTTCACATAAAACCTTGCTGGCTTGACTGTAATAAAATTTTAATGTACAATGTAGTCAGTTTTAATTTTCAATGCTTCCTCAAAATTCGGCACATTCCACTTATGAAACAGATCTTTTTAGTACTTGCCAAATCCACTGTCACTCTGTACCCCTCTTTCATTTTTTAAAAAAGTAAAACCTCAGGGATATAAAAAAAGTACACAAAATGTAATCATTCCTTTATAAATTTATCATTTCTAACTTGATTGTCAACATGATGTCCAAATACAGTCATCTTTTGCATTTCAAACCAGAGAGGAGTTTATTTAACAACACAGCAGTTATATTTCTATGGAGTCTTTTTTAATTTTCAAACAACAGGAGTTCAGTAAGCTCTGAATAATTCCATAATTTCCATAACTTTGACAACAATTACATGCACCCATGTAAATACGAGTTCTACAGCTTTCCCTTTTTTCATTTTTTTTTTATATAGATTGTAAAAGTAGAGATTATACTGAAAGCTCTTATATGCTTTGAAATTCAAACAAGACAATATTGCTATTAACAGAAACTAACTGAAACATTTACCAAACTCCCAGTGCCAAAACTAAAATCCGACAATTTAATGGAATCCATGAGAGTACCTATGTTAAGATGGGTAGCAGTATATTGAGAGCATTATAATGAGGGACCTATGTATATACAGTTAATGATTACTTTTACTCAAAAAGCACGCTACAACAGTGGTTTTTCATGCATTGAATATTTTCTTGAACTAAATAACAAACAATTTTTGTGTTTATCACAAAAACAATTTTTTAAAATATATATTCTGTTTTAATTGGGTTCAATTTTCACAGCTTCAGGTCCTCCAGTCACACACACAGCACAAAAATTTACATACAAATTTCAAAAATTAAAGTGCATATGCAAATACTGTGCATTCATATATACTATTTACACTTATCTGTACACTCATAAAAACAACGGTATAATATTGCAAGTTGGCGACTGTCAAACTAGTTTATGACAATACATTCCGTGCGACTAATAAGCCATGAATGAAGATAATACTGGTATTTTCAATAATGAAAATTCAATGATCCTTGAGCCAAACAAAGAATTTATCAGATCAGTTCATGTATTTTGAAATTCCTGCTTGCTGGTGTACATACTATTGCTGAAGAAAGCTTAATTTATTTTATTTTAACCTTTGAAGATGGTCATTATCAGATAAACAAGCATGATAAGTAAATTCTAGGCCTCCACATATGTAGTATGGTGAGGTTTTGCGTAGTAATGGACTCCGACACTGACTTTTTTGATGGTGCTGTGGAGTTACTGGGAAGATATGGATAGTAACAATGTAATGGTTTAATTTGCAAGGGCATTTGACTTGAGAAGTAGAAAAGAAAATAGTGTGTTTATTAGTGACTTCAATCTTAAAGATACATAATTTACAACCTTGACTTTGGAACATAATATGCCAGTCTATTAAGAAACAACAATGTACCATGGTTTATTCCATTACCTTAACAGCTTTTAGCTGTAAAACAGAAACAACAACAAATATATGTGTACCTATGGCCATGACCTTCAGTGTGTTGATCTTCAGTTGTGGTATGCAATGTCTTTTTTGTTTAGAAATGTAATTATACAAAGTTTCATCCATTTATCTCAAGGGGCTTTAAAGTTGTGTTGCAGAAAAATAAGTATGACAGACTACTTAAACTTTTAACCTATGCCGGGCCAGTCATAGGCCAGTTAGACCTATTTGGCCCAGTTAGGCCATGCGCTCACAGGGGCCCTGCATGTTAGTAAAAAAAATTTAAATATCTTTAGAGAAAATGTCATTTTAAAAGTGATGAAAATTTTAAGTTCAGTAAAAGTTTATTCCAAATGCCATGCTCACTAGGGACCCTACGTGTAAATCCAGAGTTCCCCACCAAAATGATCCAAAGCAGGTCCCACATTTGCTAAGGGGCCCCGAGTGGCCGAGTGGTCTAAAGCGCTGTCCGTCACGGATCACTGCCATCTCACCTCTGTCTGCGTGGGTTCGAGTCTCGGGCTCGGCAAATGTGGATATGTGAGAAAGCTTGCCGGTAGCTTCTCGTGGGTCGGTGGTTCTTTCCGGGGTTTTCCCGGTTCTTCCTCCACCATTAATACTGGCCGCCATGTATAGCCTATCTTGTGCTGAAAAATGGCGTTAAACCCTAAAATAACAACAACAATAACATTTGCTAAGGCTGTTCCTGGACCTATGATCTTGGTCATGAAGGTAGAAACCCATGTGTGATGTACAACATGCCTCCTAATCATGATATGAAACTATACAAAATTTACTTATCTCTGATGGCTCAAAAGTTCTAAAGTAAAATGGAAAATGTGGAGAGAAAAAAACTGAAAATCTTTCGACCTTGACCTTAAAGATGCCATTGTAGATGTATTCAGCACCCTCTAGTGACGATATATTTGAACCTATTTTCAACGATTTATCTCAGATGAATGTAATTTATAGAGTGGAAAGGACAGCAACGGCAATTCTTAAGACACAACCTGCATTGTTGCAGTTGACATCAGTCATAAGTGTGAAAGCAAATCAATTGCATATTTATGTTAGAGCATTAGTAGAAATTCTTTTAATCAGTTTAGATAGTGTAAGGTAATTATAAGTGTGTGTGATTCGTATGTATTGTGTATGATAAGTATAAATATCATATATGGGTATAAATTGTGCACAAGTATAAATATCATATATACTCACCTATAAGTAGAGTCCAACTTCAAACTGCCGAGACCCAGATCTGTCACCGCATCATGCACCAGCAGATCTGGGTTTGTGCAGTTTCACATGAGTAATCAGTAGAACATCGACACTGATCTGCAGCTGCATTATGGTTCAGCAGATCAGGAGCGTTGTTGCTCGCAGTATGACTCAACTTATAACCAAGTATATATGGTAGTATGTGATAAGTATAAATTATGTACAAGTATAAATTGTGTATGATAAGTATAAATTGTTATCTTTCTCATCCGTTACGGATCATTGCCATCTCACCTCTGTCTGCGCCGGTTTGAGTCTCGGATTCAGCCAATGTGGGTATGTGAGAAAGCTTGCCAGTAGCTTCTCATGGGTCGTTGGTTCTTTCCAGGGTTTTCCCGGGTTCTTCCTCCACCATTAATATTGGCCGCTATGTATAGCCTATCATGTGCTGAAAATTGGTGTTAAACCCCATAACAACAACAAACCTATACTTTCTGTTTGAAGAAAGATAGAGTTCTCTGTAAATGGCCTTGGGTCGCTTAATGTTTTGAAAAATACCTTACACTCAACATGCTGTTCATGTACATTTATAATCACTTACAGATTAAGTCACACTGCAAACAGCAAAGATCCTGATATGTCATAGTATATTGTGCTTTCAGATCAGGGTTCTTTTTGTTTGTTCTACTGATTAATCCTAACAAACTGCACAAAACCAAATCTGCTAGCACATTATGCGACAGCAGATCTGGGTCTGTACAGTTTGCTATTTGGACTTTTCTTATAACAAGTACATACTAGTAGATTTGCAAACAAAATTCTATAACCTGTGTGCAGGAATAGGATATGAAGAAAAAAATTAAAATTACTAAAATTCAAATTATTTCCATGAGCAACTACTGCTGAAATCCCATCTAAATGGAGGCTGTTTTGTTTCACCTGTATTGATGTCTGTCCTTTCAAAGCCTTTCTGTGAATTGAAAGCAAAATTTATGATAATATTGGCAATCAAGACTTCAGTTTATCAGTTTAACTCAAGCTTGTGACAAATACTTGCTACTGCTTCTTTGTACTAAATATTCACTGTAAATTTACTGCAGTGTTTTTAATGTGTAAATCCCAAAATAACTATTACCACAGTCCACTTACATGCAAATATTTGGAATTTTGGATTTTTTATATAAATAAAGCCATCATTATATTTCATAAATCTGTGCCATTATTCTGCCACTGAAAAATCTTGTTATGTATTGAATTCATGTCTTGATGATGCCAAGAATTGTGAGTGACTGTAGCTGTTCTGAAATTAAAAAAATAATCAACAGATTTTGAAACTGGAGGGAGAAAGCGGCTATCTCTCTCCAACATAAGATGCATAAACATTTCACTTGTGTGCAAAGAATTGTTGTTTAATGATAAAATGGCCAAAAAACATGTATTTTTGGCAAAAGAATTATGATGTAATTCTGGATATTATTAACTTCTTTCATGTGATGACAGAGAGAGAGAGAGATGTACACGTTAGGAACTTTAACAACTGGGTTACAGTGAATGAAGAAGTCAGTGATGTGATGTGATTTGGATTTTTAACATAGTCGGTGAAAAATTTCTATTGAGTCGAGTGAGTATACAGCTGCAGTTTACAAAAATGGGGTGACAACACCACACTTTTGGACTTTAAAGCAAATGGGCTTTTTCTTGGGAACATTAGATTTGTTGCAGGATTTAAAATTTTATGGATTATCAAGTTATTTGTGAATTTTATTTTTACTTTTTGTTCTATTTCTCGTAAACAAGTAAGAAAGTTTTAAATCACAGAGTGCAGTGTTTGGCTTTCATGCCAATGATAAATTACGTATACCATAAATAAAGCAGGCAGCATATTAAGATGAATGTTTTCTTTGAAGCATGAATAAAAGACAAATACCAAAAAATTAAATCATATACTGTACTCTGATAAATTTTTCTTCTCCAACTTGTTGATTTTTTAAGTGAATATTTTTGAGTATTTGTATTTTTATGGTTACCATGTATTTGTATTTTTGTGGTTACCATGTAGAAAAAATAAGTATGATCAGCCTTCTGATCTGGCTTAACATGAAACTTTTCACGTCGTTCTGATTTTTGCTGGCTTTCATATATTGTAGCTGCTATATAATTCCCTTTTTTGATGTATATGTAAAATTACTCGATGGCGCATGAGATTTTACCCGTTTAATTCCCTTTTTGAAGTATACAGAAAAGCACTTGATGGCATATGAGATTTTACAAGGAGTTATATAGTTCATTGAAATATAAAGTGCATGTCATCCATCTCTTGGCCATTTATGTTAAAATATAAATCGCTATAACTTTAAAATGTTTGTTTGATGGGAGAAGTAATGGTCTATTTATAATCGCTTTTGGACCTCCTGCCAGCATTTGTTGTATGGGCTTGTACCAATGCATCAGTGACAGGAAAAGAAAATTAGATTATATCAACCTTCTTCTTAGCATATTCAACCAATGAATTTTTTTAATTTGAATGTAATTTGTCTGTTTACCTTGATGTTAAGCTCTCTGTTGCAATTCATTTCATGAGAGAATGAAAGTTCAAGGGTCTGTCTATTGTGCTAGGGGTTCTGGCCTTGAAGCAGGCAGACAACAACTTCCTGTAGGAAAACCACAGCTATTTGGGAGATATTTCCCAAAATGAAAAGTTGGACACATTGCTGGCTGTAAATTGAAGCCCCTGGAGCTTATTTCTCATGCTTGCACTTAGAAGCTGATTGAAAACAAGTCTGTCATTGTATGTGCCCGAAGTCAAGTACCATTACTTTGCAACACATTCAAGTTTGCACTGGAGAAGTACAAATGCTAGATTATGAGGGAATAGATACCATCTGTACTCACTAAGTTGAGTCAAGCTGCAAACAACAGAGATCCATATCTGCAGTAGCACAATGTGCCTGCAGATCAGGGTTGATTTAGTTTGTTCTACTGATTACCCCAGACAGACTGCACAAACCCAGATATGCAGGCACGTTTTGCATTGGCAGATCTGGGTCTGTACAGATTGCAGTTGGACTTGACTTATAAGAGAGTATAGACGGTAGCTTTTTAAATGCTTCAGTTGCTCCCAATTATAAAATCCATATTTACCTTAGTCATGCAAGGAAGATTTGTATTCTCATTTAAGCATTGAGATCCAATGTATAAATAGAGGAGATGGTCCAGGAATCTTCATCTTCTTTAAACAAAATGCTTTTGTATCTTCTAATAAATGCATCTTTCGTGCAGTGAAGATATATAAAGTTAAGCACCCAAGATATGTTACACCAATTGTTCTTGAGGGTTGTTGGATGGGAAAAGGAATGAACATTTCTTGATTCAGATATAAATTATCTTCAGTTTTCTCTTAACTGTAGCCAAATATTGATGCAAAATAAAGAAGAAAAATGGACATGTAGCAAGTGCACCATTGATAAGAGAACGGATCATTGCTCAGCCCAGTAGTAGACTAAACCTCTATTGGTTCTTTGTAACTGTTGTGGGTTTAATGCCATTTTTCAGCATGATAGGCTTTACATGGTGGCCAGAATAACTGGTAAAGGAAAAACCCAGTAAAATCTCGGTAAGAACCAGTATAGATTTGTACAATACCAATTTGCCCAAAAACTCATAGGCAGACCATGGTAGGCTTCTTTTTCACATCATGCATGGAGATTTTACTTGTGCATGTATTTTGGTCCCTCACAGCTGCAGTATAATGTGTGATGGACCCCGTTACATTATTCACAGTGACATGACCTTGCATATAGCATTGCATACTTTTATAGCTAACATGATCAGCATTAGAATGAGGTTCTCTGTATCACCTTCCAGTACTTAAAAGTATTCATTCTGTGCATTTTCCTTAATGCATTTATATAATTATCATATACAAATATACTGTGAATTCATTACCTTTGTTGGTATCAGTTTTTATAGATTTGGCACCCCAAAAAATACCAATATACCTATTTAAATTTATGGATCAGGGAAGGGGTCCAGTCCTCTTCACAGTTATGAGGGTAATTTTGAAATGTTTAGGACATGTTATAACCATTTCGTTTCTTTGAACCTGTAAATAAATGTATTATTGATTGATAGACAAAATAATGTTCTAGAAAATGATCTACAACACGCTGTACACATGCATATATATGGGTGTGATGTAATGTAGGTAGATGACAATGACCTTAAATGTTGAAAAAGTAAACAATTTTGCCACTGAGTAAAGAGCATACCATAAAATCCAGGCTTTCTTAGGGTTTTTAAGTGGCTTGTTGCTTTATAGCACAGCAACACAAGTAGGTTATTTAGTACTAAGGCAGTTGGAGTCAAGTGCGTTGCCCAAGGACACATCACAATAGCTGGTCGAGTAGTAGGATTCAGGCATGCACCTCTTCAATTGTTCAACATGCTAACCACTAAGCCAGTGGGGGTCCTCACTTAGGGTACCCTTTGAATGATACCAGACCAACTTGGATAATTTTACTGATGTATTTTTTGTTGTCACCTACAATTATGCAGTACGTTCATGGTTTTTTAAGATGGTCCATGGAAGATGACCCATGTGTTGGAAGTCTTGTCTGCAGTGTGTGAGCAGGAAGTGGCTGCAGCGGGGGGGTATATGTAAAATGCTCAATATACACATTTCTGTTATCATGGGAATTAATTTGTCAGCTGTTTTAATACTGAAGAATCATTTGATGCCCAGAAAGGTTCGTGCAAGATGGTTCCCATGTTTGCTGATATCCGATCAAAAAAAGTGACTGGTTTAAATCTTGAAACAGCTTTTGGCCAAAGAAACATTTGAATAAGATATTCACAGGTTATGAAACATGGATCTACTTTATTTTGGTTCAGAGAAAGAATCTGACACCAAAAATTACAAAACATAGGCTGTCAAGAAAGTTTTATATGCATTATTTTATTATGCAAAATGCCCAGTCATCCATTTACCTGTACCTGACACTGCGAGTGTCACTGGATATTTGTATGCCTCTAAAGTGTTGCAAAAGTTGTTCCTCTGATCTGTGCACTGGTACCAGAGGTGTCCTACTGCACAAGTACATCGGTGCATGAATCCACTATTATAGCCAACTTCTGAAGGAGAACAGCATCCAGGCTTTGCCCCACCTTCCTTACATCATTGAGTTAGCTCCATGTAATTTTTGGCTAAATCTTGTTATCAAAGAGTCACTGAGGCACAGATGATTTGAAAGCTGCCATATGGATGGAAGTGTAGTTTTCCAGTGTACAAAATGTTTACCAAAAAGTGATTCAAAATGTCAGTTAATAATTGGGTTAATCAGACAGAAAAGTGTTAAGATGTACTTGGTGAGTACTTTGAGGAGATGTACTGATGATCTGGCCACTAATAAAGATCTCTCATTTTTGATTGGATACGGTCTGGTCTCTTTGAAAACTGCCTTGATTAATTTAACACTTTTCACTCTCTGGTTCCCATTTTCCCAAAGCCTGAAACTGCTTTCAGGTCAGTTTTGACATCACTGACAAATTGCAAAACAAACCTTTGGAGTCTCTCGCATCCTCATTATCCTGGTTGTAGAATTCCATTTTAAACTCGGCTCTAATGGGTCATTTTATAATGGTTAAACAAAAGAATAGGCAGTTTCTCTGTGCCTAGAATCTGATCTACAGTCATAAACTTGCATAATACGTATTGACATTATTCAAGTCCCGTACAGGTATTCTTAACTATGAATTAACTATAAGAAGGTATGTATACATGAGGCATCAGCAAATTTTCCCACAATGCATCAAAGGGTTTGTAGAAATGATACAGAGAATCTGGCCACATTAGCCAAATCACCTTCTTTTTCAGATATGAACAAAATAGATGTATTTTGTTGAGGAGATACACTTACGTACTGTCCACTAATAAAGAACTTATACAGCTCACAAATATTCAGACCTTTTTAAATACCCCTAATAACTAATTATTTGTTAGGATTTTATTTTAAACCTTGGACCACTCTGGTGGCTTAGTGGTCAAAGCATCCACCTCAGATGCAGGAGGTTGCACACTAATATTCAGACCTTTTTAAATACCCTTCATAACTAATTATTTGTTAGGGTTTTATTTTAAACCTTGGACCACCCTGGTGGCCTAGTGGTCAAAGCATCCACCTCAGAGGTGGGAGGTTGCAATTTCGAACCCCTGTCAAGTCATACCAAAGACTTGACAAAATGTTACTAATAACTGCTCGCTAGGCTCTCAGCATTAAGGGGTTAGTGTTAGGACTGGGCTGCCTGGTGTTGGGATAATGTGACTGGGTGGGACATGCTGCTACATGTCTGTGGCATGATGCCCCAGTGCTAGAAATCACTATAAACTGCCATACTGCTGACATTGTAGCAGTATGACTGAAATTTTTTTAAAGCTATGTTAAAAATCCAAATCACACAGTTTAAACTAGGTTTCATAATAGCAACCATGAAGTTTGTGAAAATTGATACCCAGAAAATAAATAGTGAATTTCTGTTAATTGACACATTAACCCCTGGAGATTTTTGTCAATTTCACATGAAATTCAAGTAGGAAACACATTTTGAAAGCCATTTCTTAATACATCCTAATACATCAACTTCCAGGTGATTTTCCAAGAACCTAATGCCTAGTTGTGTTAGAAACATTGTTTTTCAAAGGCTATTTGGCTCGTGCATGAGCAGAAGGATAAAAGTCGGGGTTGCGGGGTATATTTTTTTTTGTTGCTTAACAGACCCATTACTTTTGTATCGAGACCACTCTTTATTCCAAATGCCCATCTTATCCTACTTTTTGCAAAGGTTCATCTGTCTGTTTGCAGTTCATACCAGTCTGCCTTGGATCTGAGACCAAAAAGTCTAAAATCCAGACACAAAATTGGATTCCAACCACCAGCGAATTTTGGGTGAACAAAAATCAGGTCCAAAAAATGAGGTTTTTCCCTCTGTATTTTGTAGTGCAACTAGAACTTCCAGAGGGACCTTAAGTGGCCGAGTGGTCTAAAGCACTCTCTGTTAAGGATTACTGCCATCTCACCTCTGCGTGGGTTCCAGTCTAGGATTCAGTTAACGTGGGTGTGTGAGAAAGCTTGTCAGTAGATTCTCGTGGGTCGGTGGTTCTTCCCGGGTTCTTCCTCCACCATTAATACTGGCCGCCATGCATAGCTTATCGTGTGCTGAAATATGGCGTTAAACCCCACAACAACAACAACAACAACAAAGAACTTCCAGATTAGTTGGTGTCATTGGAGAGCTACATCTGTCTACCTTTCTATAATACTACCCACTTTAGTGCATCATACATGACCTTGACATTCAGAGCTCGTCAGTAGGCTGCTACCTCCTGCCATGTAAACTTGTCGCCAGTGGTTAATGTGTTAAAATCAAAACCTTCAAATTAGTCTAGTTGTTATTCAGCAAGTTTCCTAAATTTTATATGGGTATATACAACCCATGTAAGGCTATAGACTGTGTAGGTGGATCAAAGATATGGGCACTCTGATGTTTTGTTCAGATAAAGGAAAACACTGGCATAAAAGCACATTCACCAGATGCCTCCATTAATGACTGTTGAGACATGTAACTGTATAGAGCTGTTTAGGAGCTAGAAATAGTGTATGATGTCATTAGCCCACTAGGCATTGCTACATAAGCCATATTGTTTTTTGGACTTACAGATGATACAACATTCAGTAAACCCTGTTGTTGTTTTCATCTTTATCTAAGTGATAACTTTTGTGTGTTGTCCAAGAGGGACTTTCAAAGAATGGTTGTGAAACTTTGTTGCTATGGAAACTGTACTGACTCTTCCTGCCTCTATGCATTGTTTTAACCTGCAAAGGTTTATGACGATAAATATTCAATAATAGTTGTTGTTTTATAATTTGATCTTTGTATGATTCATTGTAAATCTTGGGAAGTGAACAACAAGAATAAATTAAATTTTAGTAATAAAATTGTTTAAATGTGCAGATTTTAAATGGAGTAAAACTAACTCTTTCAAATTTGATTTTAAACACCCTACACCCATCAGAAAAATCCCATGATTTTAATTGATAATTAAAAAAAACATTTTCCTCATATTAGAGCACAAGCTAGTTCATCATTTAATTGTCATTATGTTACAGAAATGATATAAAGATTCAAATGCCTTGACTCAGAAGTTCACATATCCTTTTCATCATGCACTTTTGAGAGAAAAAATATTAAACAATAATATGTTGACAATTATGGTAGGTAGGAGAGTCAGCGGGATGCACACATCGTTTCAGACCAAACATTTGTACACACAGTATTGTATTTTCTGTTAACACTAGTTGAACTTAACAGAAAATAATTAGTAATGGTTTTAATTATGTAGTTGTATTATTAACAACAAAAAAAAGAAGTCAGATTTTATAATTGTTGAAAGTACAATAAAACAATCAAATCAGAAGAATATATAACTAGCCTAAAATGGATCTTAAAATAATAGTATGTGTACGTAAGCCTTACAGTGTAGTAAATCACAAGAAGTTCATAGTGTTTAAGTCATGCACAAGTAAAACAGAACAGCCTTGTGTATAGGTTATTTATTAAGGCAACAATAAAAAAAAAATTGCAAAAGCAATCAATTAAAATAATTACTTATTCGTTATATTGAATAATAGTTAATTTGCTTTATTCATTTTCTGCAAGTATGGTATTTTATAATTTAAATAATTGTACAGCTCCACCATATTATTTGTTTGTCCAATGCTGGAGCTAAATTCTGTTTTTAGATATGACATACGAGGGCCAATGCTAAACAACATTTATTGGTGTCAGAAGTGGGATTCTTTGGAGTGAGGGAATTATCTATGTCTTATGTGCGAACTTGTGCAGCATGCATAGTGCAAGTATGTATTTGCACATGGGTAATTTGATTCCACTCATGCAAACTTGCTGAGATAGAGAATTCAGACATGATGATGGGGATTTTAACTTTATATATTGGGATATGATCCCAGATGGGGTTCTTTTTGGCATGTGCATAACTATACATCAGATTAAAAAAAGCCATCAAATAGTTGGTGTTGATATCAATTATGCTGACGAACAAACTCTTGCACATTCACAGGCATGTGTTTTGATAGCTGTTTGACCATTATCCCTTTCCCAAGTTAGCAACTATTACTGCCTGATTTCCACAAGTTATCCTTTGATGATAAAAACATACAAACTTGTGTTTCAAAACTTAAACCATGTAAATAACAGTTGGAGTTTCAAGAATAGAATTGGTAACATGAATATTTTTAACTGCCTTGTGTATCTTATTTTCTTCATAAAAATCAATTTGGAACCATAAGTGAAACCTGTCATGGGGAAATAATGGCAGACATCACTGTTCTGGTAGTACCATTTTATTTGTTTCTTTGTAAACCATTGGGCAAATAATTTCAGGAAATATACAATTCATAGAAAGCAGAGTCTAAATATTACATTTTAAAGATTTAGCTTTAAAATGTAATAATGTATGTCAGAAACATATGAGATAATGCTATGTTGTGAAATTTGAGAGATGTTGTAAGGGCAAGGTTGTATTCTGAGTTCACTCATTTTTATGAAAATATGAAGAAAAAAACAGCTAAGCAAATACTATTTACCCATTGCCTAACATTACACCAAGTACACAGACAAATAACGAGACCTTATATTTGCAATCTTATCAATGGACTGTTGTAACGAAGCTTTAAAGTGAGTGGTTACATTAACAAAACACCTCTTTTTAAAAGTAGATGCACTTGCATGTTGGCTGTATCAATTCAGGTGGGGAAAAAGGGTTTTTGATTTGATTGATTGGATTTACATCACATGCACCCATGTGTGAAGGTCATATGTGAAGGTCATGTGTGAAGGTTAAATGGTTTAGTTCATTCGTATACTGACTTTAATTCTTCATTGTGTTGTCTATGAACAGTTATGGTAAAGTTTTATCATTAACAAAGAAATGGGATGAACAGTATGATCTGAAAGATGTGTTCAATTGCTCACATGTACATGGTACATGGGTTGTTTGAAACACGTTTATGAATCTTTTAAACTGCCATGTTATAGTGAACTTTCAGAAAGTAAAATGAAAAATGCTTGATTAAGGGTAGTTGATTAAGCAGTTTTACTAACATGCATTTAGGGGCCCCGAGTGGCTGAGTAGTCTAAAGCGCTCTCCGTTACAGATCACTGCCATTTCACTTCTGCGTTGGTTCGAGTCTCGAATTCGGCTAATGTGGGTATGTGAGAAAGCTTGCCAGTAGCTTCTCGTGGGTCAGTGGTTCTTTCCGGGTTTTCCCGGGTTCTTCTTCCACCATTAATACTGGCTGCCATGTATAGCCTATTGTGTGCTGAAAAATGGCGTTAAACCCTATAACAACAACAGCAACTAACATGCATTTAAAATAATGTAATCTAGTTACTCAGTTACAATGTATAGCATCTGTTGACCTCTTGTTTCATCATATTGCCCAAGGTACACTGCTTATGAATGTGATTTTAAACATGCATTATATGTGTTTGTAATATAGATAGAACATTTTCTACTTGAAAATAAAGTCTTGCTTAAAACCAGTGTTAAATGCAAATATACATACTGGGAATAGAGGGCATAATTCAAATACGAGAATGAATACAACACACATACATATATATTGTGTGTCTAGCTTTGCTCCCACTTCTCCCTGTTCAACTTTCACTTCTCCCTGTTTTGTCTAAAAGGAGAAATCACTTTTTACTAAATATCAAGTCTAGCTTGACCCCTGAATCCTGGTATGAAGTTGTGTCAGATTTGTCCAAATGATGCATTCCCAACATGACATTTCACTGCCCTTATTAAACATAGAAAAACCTTTGAACAACTTCTCAACATTGAACAGAATTTATTGAAATTATGCCAATCAGAGCTGCTCATATGGAAAACAATTTAAATGACTCCTCAAAATATTCTTGATATAATTTTACAAAATTTTATCACATTAGAAAGCATCTTGCAGGCAGACCTTTTAATCATCACACATGGCTACTGCTACTAAAACCAAACAAAAAAACTTCTTCTAAAAACCTGCTTAAGAGAATGTTTAGCAATTCTTGCATCTTGAATGCCTTTGACAGGAATTACGCTAGAATCCACCAAATACTGAGCATGACATCAGAGGACATCAAAGCCCACCAATACATAGTCAGTAAGTCAGCTCCCTCATCTTTATTGGTATGTTGGATGCCAACATACTCACGGATGCAGGCATTAAAAGGCATCTATTTTAAGATGAATTTATGCCCTACCTTTGGAAACTTGATTTTTGTTTTATTTCCAGATGAAAATTTAGAAAATTAATCTTTTGTCACTTAGTCTGACAGTCTGCTGACTTCTGTCTTGTTGGTGCTTCCCATTATTGCAGAAATTCTCTCAAATGATAAAAGACCTTTATGTAATGGTCCCATTTGACATTTACCATAATATATATATTTATCTTCTGTATTTCCTGGGAGTCTTCCAGAAAAGCAGCAGAACTTGCATTCTTTCAACCAAGAGATTAAATCTGTTGAGTTTTTTTTTTTTGTTTTTATTATTTAATATTAAAAGTTAATCATTAAATTTTCATATGAATTGATGTATTTCCCCTAGACCGGGTTCAGATAATAATAATAATAATGAGGACTTTGTATAGCGCCTAATCTTTAGAAGCTCTATGCACTTTACAACATTAGAGAACACCTATAACATAAAAAAACATATATAATGATATGATTACAAAAACAAACACCATAAAATTAGAAAACATTAAAAACATGCTGAAAATGTTTAAGGTAGGAAACATTATTAGGTCTTTAAGTTTGTTCTTGCAGTCGAAATAAGTGAGATACCTTAGTATTTTTCTTTCATAACAAAGAATTTAATGATAAACTTTCAGAAAGGCAAATGCTGCATAAATCTCTGTATTTATATCGCAGGTAATCACTACCGTATATCAAGTTGAGTCAGACTGCAAACAACAAAGATCCTGATCTGCCTTAGCATAATGTGCCTATAGATCAGGGTCTGTGCTCTTTGTTCTACTGAGTACTCTAACATACACATGAACAAGATTGTAAAAGAGAGAAGCCCGTGCTGGTTGTAGCTACTGACTTCACTGCCCCGGCAAAGGGGATGGGGCCCCAAATCCCAAGTTTTATTCAATCTGGCTGAGCGTGGGTGTGTGGGGTTACTTTTCTGAATTTTTAAAGTTGGGCCCAAAACTTGAAGTTACATCACTGTACCCAAGCTAAGACAATTACATTCTTTTTTAATTGCACTGAGCTTGTAATATTGGTAAATTGTCATTCACAGCTACACAAGAGAGGCACTTTTGAAAATGTATTAAATGAATGTAATTGATTTAATTCTGGTCTTCTTTGTTGGTTTTTTTTTTAAAATCCTTAAAACAAAGAAGTGATTAAACATTTAGGGAAAAGAGTTTGATTGGATATATGTCTATTGGACTGGATATACGTTTATTGGAAATGCCAATCTCCTGCATTGGAAATGCCAGTCTCCTGAAGTGAACTGGAGAAACCTTGCATTGGAAAAACTAATCTCCTGCACTGGAAACACCAGTTATCTGCATTGGTACTTGTCACATGTATGGCAGTACATAATTGCAGAATTATTAGGAAACATCTTACCAGGAGAGAATTTATCTGAATGTATTTATAAATCATATCTTGATATGCGAGTGTAAGTAGGATTTTCATTAGATCATGTTATCCCTAAGATAGCTGCTGGTGTTATTTGCCTGAATTCACAGAATTATAGTATATGAATGTGGCATTTTTTTTGTCTTAACTTTTTGTCTGGGTCAAAAATGTGTGATGTCTGTTCTGGGGGTAAATGACTAATTTTGCAGATTCTGTTACTCTTATAATGGTTACAAATTATATACTGCTTACTGATTAGATTCTTTATAAAATTTTAATAAGAGTAACTGGCTTGGTCATTGGCATGCCAACCTCATGTCCAGAAGGGTGCAGATTTAAATCCTACCCAGGCCATACTGGGTCAGTTGCCATGGTGTGTCACTAGGCAAGGCACATTACTCCAGTGGCCTAAGATATAAGTTTTGATTTACCAATGTGCTGCTCAACTTAACACACAGAAGCCCAAATTTTAAAAGCTTTTTGGAAAAGGTTTTTAATTGATTACTGTATGAAAATCAGATCTTTGTAGTTGTTTTTTTTAAATTCTTTTACGGAGGCACATACCAGCTTTTGTGTACATATCAAATCAACCATATACGGTACAATCTTCTATATATAGTGAATTTTGAAAAGCTAATGGTGCATAATTATACTGTATTTTTGGATAATTGGTTTAATTATGGCTCCATCTTCCATCAACTTTGGCTTATAATAGCTGTCCTATGGTACATCAACTTTTGCCACTGGCAACAATGAAATAACTCTGTTCAGCTGACTTACAATATGTGAGAGGGAATTACTGTCTGCATTATTTGCCAACAGATACTGAATTGAAGTGTTTATTCCAATGTGCAACAATTAACTTCAGATTAGATGGTAGTTACGTGGGCTAAGGGACAAAATTCTGGTAACAATTTTGAATTCATTAGTACAGAGAATGAACACTCCTAAATATGATGCTTTTAGCTGTTAGCTCTTCCCAATTTTCTTCATTTAGAACATCCTTGTCTTTTTCCGACGCAAGTCAAATAGCTTGACTCTCAGAATGAGACTTGGACGTAATCATAGTGATGCTTCCCAGATTTTTACAGTTTAAGCGAAAGAACATCCATCTTGATATTAGGAATAGAACTTCATGATGGAAGATATGCCTTGAAAATAATAAAATAATATTTCACAGTGTTTTACCATGTATGAATTGCCCATACTTTTCATTTGTAGTGTAATTTCTAGAATTTTCAGTCGAAGTAAATTAAAGAAGTCATTCAGCTTCAGCAGCCTGAAGCTATCAGTTGTATTGCTTTTAATGATGATGATATGTGATAGACTCATTGTAATGTCATTGAGGTTATTTATGATGTAATAAGAACAATTTGCGTCAAGTCAGTTCAGAATGGCCCCTATTTGCATCCAGGTTTTTTTAATACATTTCTTAAAATATATGGTCTAAAAATAGCTGGTGGTCATGCATTAGCCCATTACTGCACATCAGTCTGGAGGTTTAACTGTCAGATTTGCACAGGATTTATCCATCAATTCAATAATTTGGCATCTGTTTTGAGTTTACTTCTTGTGCAGTAATAATTTTCTTTATAGTGGGAAATTTGTTGTGGACTCTGCACAGGGTTATTGGGTATACTTTATACTAGCATGCAGGGGATGATGTGATTGGTTACCATGACAACCAAATCCAGCTTAGAATATGTACAAATCATGACAAAGTTGCATTTTTTAGTATACAGTTATATTAAGCATACTACTTTCTTGCCAATTTAATCGAAGTTTTGGGGCCATGAGTGGCTGAATGGTCTAAAGTGCTCTCTGTTGCGGATCATTGCCATCTCACCTCTGTCTGCTTGGGTTCAAGTCTTGGATTCGGCTAATGTGGGTATGTGAGAAAGCTTGCCAGTAGCTTCTCGTGGGTCGGTGGTTCTGTCTGGGGTTTTCCCGGGTTCTTCCTCCACCATTAATACTGGCCGCCATGTATAGCCTATCGTGTGCTGAAATATGGCGTTAAACCCTACAACAACAACAACAAAGTTTTAATTTTTTCAATTTATGATTGAGAAAAGTGAGATGTTCTAATTATTTGGCTTCGATTGTCCAAGTTCCACTTCATAATACAGTATGTAGTAGGCAAAGCAGGTGTTTTGTTTTCAGTGACGTGTTAAGATTGAACACTTAAAAACTAAATAAAGTTTTGACTGTATATTCTGTGCTTATTTTTTTTTTATTGTACTCGCGTGGCCTTAAACATTTAAAATATAAGAAAGTATTTTGGTCTAACATTAAATTTGTTGAAACTTATTCAGAATAACTTGGATACTATGGTAATGATAAAATAATGCACTGACAATATTAAGATATTAAGCTGATTTTATATCATATCTCCCAAATATGAATGCCTCCACAGGTTCAAAAGAACTGGATTGAAATCTGAAAAATGATAATTGATAAACAGTTAATATAGAGCATGAAAATAAAAATAGTATAATCAGTCTTAGGCCAAAAAATTATGTGGCTGACCATGCATGTTTCTGGTTGCCAACCCTAGCACTTTTTTCCCCTCATGGTTTCAAGAAGTCACATTACTAAAGTGACCACTAATGACGAGCCAAGCTCATGTAACCTAATTAAGATCAAGAAAAACCGAGATCAGCTTTCAAAATGGGTCACAAGATTTTCCTGTTGATGCAAAATTTAATAGGTGGGAATTACTGTACGTGTATATATTCATGGATTTATTGTTCTGCATCATGGAAGCAAACAGATTTTATGTTAAATGCCTTCAGTTTACATACCAAAAAAAAGCATTTAAATGTATTGAACAATCCTCAAAATTGAAGTTTGTTCCTCTTTTGAATCTATTACATGTTTTTGTTCATAATGAAAAAAACTCTGCAAAAGAAATTCGCTAATTAACCCATTAGATCCTTCTGCATGTGGTATTTGACAAAAGTTTACTGAACAAAGATTTCTTTGTATAAACCATGTACTGTAAATGCATGTGTTCTCAAAGTGTCAGAAAGCATTACAACCCATTAAATTTTAAATCTATCAGTACTAGACAGAGCACAGAGGTGTATAAATTGGCAGATTTAAAGGAATGTAGTTCAAAGACTGAAATAATGTTTTGGGTATAAACTAACTTTGTAAAAATAAAGTAGTTTATTTTACAGAGACTGATCTATGAATTATTAATAATTTTCTAGTAAGTGAAAGGAATATCATAGGAAATCCATTTCTGTAGTTTGGAAGCACATGGTTTTAATATTCATGTGTCGGAGAATATCATGTACTCTTTTGACTTTGGAAGAAAAATTTTTTTTAAAATATGAATGGCTTGCATCAGTTGCTGAATAAATATTTACATTTCAAGATCGGATAGTAATTTTAGTATAGTAGTTTATACACATAATGACATGGGGAATGGAAAGAATCTTTAAAGTTGGCTTATCTAAAACCAGACACCTGAGTCATATAAAAATTAAATTACCCGAAAATCAGATTTCCGAGGTGTATGAAAGAGAGGCATCTTGTACAAAAGTGGCACATTATTGGACAGAAGGGTAATTCATTAAACATAACAAATAGGGCATACTGACAGAATTGATGGATCTGAGAGAAAGCTAAATAGGAAGGAGAGCTTGCTTAAAGTTTATTATATCTGCACACACTCACACACAGAGGACAACTGAAGGAAGTTTTCTGCATACCATATATACTCTCTTACAAGATGAGTCCAAATGCAAACTAAACAGACCCAGATCTGATCGCATAAAGCACTGGCAGATCTGACTCATAAGCGAGTGTTTATGCTATGCACAAGGTCTGTCCAATGCGAGTGGATATAAGACTCACTGTACAAACTAAAAAAGATATTAGAAGCAATCCTGAAATGGGTAAATATATAGTTGTTGTTGTTGTTGTTCTAGGGTTTAACACCATTTTTCAGCACGTGATAGGCTATACATGGCGGCCAGTATTAATGGTGGAGGAAGAACCCAGGAAAAACCCCGGAAAGAACCACCGACCCACGAGAAGCTACTGGCAAGCTTTCTCACATACCCACATCAGCTGAATCCGAGACTTGAACCCACACAGGCAGAGGTGAGATGGCAGTGATCCGTAATGGAGAATGCTTTAGACCACTCGGCGGTAAATATATAGTAGAGGAAATATGGCATTTGAAAGACATGATTGGTTGATACTGAGAAGTAAAATTATCTTTACAAATCTGACTATAGTTAAGTGAAATGAAATGGAGAAAAGCTTTGACTCTTGCACTGTCATTTTTTTTATAGCTCTACTGGCCATAGACCAGAAGAGCTAATGTGATGTTTTTTTTGTTGTCCTTCATATGTCTGTCTGGCATCTGTTAGTACAAGTTTAATGTAACACCTTCTAAACTATTGGGGTAAATAGGTATGTCACAGAACTTAAAAATACATTCATCCAAAGAGCTAGTTGGATCCTACATGAAAATTGTGATCCATCAATCATGGCCACCATGGAATAAATTTTGTTATCACTACTACTGATGAATGGATAGTGATATAAACATGGGATTTTCACTGAAAGACTTCTCATGATGTTCTGTTGGTTCTAAGTAATGAAGGAGTTCATCTGAAATCCAGTTTGACTGCCATGATGGCCATATTGAAAATCAGTTTATCACTTCTCATACTGAATAGGGTTTTCATTAAAAGATTTTTGTTGCTAGCTGAATCTGAAAGAAAATTGTGTAGATGACATTCAATATGGTCACCATGGTGGCAAGCTTGAAAATCTTATTTCTTATTTCTTCGCCACTATAATGAACAGTAATAAAGGCTTGGAGAATTTACTGAAAGACTTGTTTTATGTCTGGTTTCTACAAAGTGAAAATGGTTTGCCTTAGACATCCAATGTGGCAACAATGGTGGCCATCTTGAAATTATTTTATCACTTCTGTTCCCGGAAAGAGGGTCACATTTACATAGGATTTTCACTGAAAGATTTCTTAATGATGTCCAGTTGGCTCAAAATGAAAATGATAATGATCTCACATCAAATAGGGCCACCATGGCATCCATCTTAAAAATCATATTATATATATATTGGTTTGGAATAGATGTTCTTATTGACATGGGATTTTCACCAAGTGGCATATGGACCAAATAACTTGGGGCATATGGACCAAATAAATTAGGGCATTATGGACCAAATAACTTAGGGCATATGGACAGTCATGGGTAGCATATTAAAATTTTCATGCAGGAAACATTATCATTGCCATCACTACCCCATAAGATAATAGTGCCTTGAGTTCTACCAACTCCTGTACAGTTAGACTATTAATGTGACTAAATATAAACACTTTTATTTTTTCCCAGGATGCAGTAGAGGTTGTGAAAAAATTCATGGAGCGAGATCCAGATGAGCTCAACTTCACTTTGATGGCCCTGGTCAACAGTGAATGATGACGTGGTAGTCATGTGACTCGTGAATACAGCAAAGCTTGCAAAGCTTTTGTGGCCTATCTAAGTGTAATTACATGTAATTCTGTGGATGTGCTTTATGGTGATGCACAATGTAAGACATGTATTTGCTCACTTTATGCTGACATTGAGGGAGAAGATAGTTATATTTTCTCATTCAGAAGTTTAATATGTGTTCTTCAGTGTATCAGTGCCTTTCATAAACAACATTAACCCATGTTACTGCTTAACAAAACTTATTCATCCGAACTCTTTAATGTGATTCATTGACTGATTTTAAAGTCATTGTAACCTAATTGTTTTGTGTTCCACATACAGTCCGACTGCAAACAGCAAAATCAGATCGGTTGGTGCACTATGTGGTGACAGGTCAGATCAATTTATGTGGTAATTGAATGATGACAGTTAAACCAAAAACATAGGGAGAACGATAGAAATTTCAGAACTGTAAGAACTATGGTACAAGTTGAATGTCTTGTCACTTAAAATAATAAAAAAAATTGTATTTTATATGAACCCCCAAAAAATCAGAAAACTAGTCAAATCTCCATAATGGCATCTAACAAAGTGTGGCATGATAAATATGTAGAGGCCCTTTTTTACTTGTTTTTTAATTATTGGGATTTCTGTAATATTGTGTTTCTAATTCAGATTGCAGATTAGGTTTAATATGCAGTTAATTACAGTAGAACATCAAATACTCAAAGTACCAACAGACTTGGGTTGTTTTTGTTAGTTTTTCTCTGGAATGTTCACTTATGTTTTCAAGTTAAGCCGCAAATCGAGGCTGTACTCTGAAATAGAGCAGGTTATTCAAGTTAGTCCGGCTGACCATGTTTATGCATTCTTCCACATTGTACAGATTTATTGTCATAATAGTGAGTGTACTGATAGAAAACTCCACAACTGTTTTGTCAGCATTGAGATAAAAAAAAATTACCATTTCTTTCACATTCTTGCAACTTTTGCTATATTTTTTTTCCATCTTCACTGAAAAATTCTTTGATTATTCAAAATAAAGAAGCAGCAGGTGAATTTTAGAAGAACAGTATAAATTATTCAAGCCATTACTGCTCAGGCAATCTCTTTTGAGTTCATTATTGATTTCTTGGAAGTACAGGTGGAAAATGTGTGAAGTCACCATAACCATCGTATGAATATTTTTCTTCCTTTTCTACATGGACACTTAAAACTGCTGGTGATTTTGAATTAAATGTGCCAGCAACTTGAGGAAAACGTGTTTTAAAAAAATACAAGGTACCATATTTAAGCTCATTTATCACACTACCACTTTTTGCTTGCATAATAGAGTTGTAATTTGAAATTTGCTTGATTGCTTGCTATTAAAAGAAGAAGCTTTGTCAATTTACCCTGACCTCCAATTAGGTTTTAATAGCTTTCAACACATAAGAGTTTTAATTTGCAGAACCATAGGAAATATGATTGGTTGAGGGTTCCAGGCAGTAAAATGTAAATTGGAAAGAAGGAAACAAAATCATTGGAAAATAGTGCTGGTAATGTATTTATCCATTACTCCTTTCTTTTGTTCATCATTTGAAATTTGATTTTTACTGTAACAAAAATTCAGAAAGTTATCTTTCAAGTGTCTTTTAATGAGCTTAGCAGTTGTAGAAAGTTTTTCAAAATTTTCTTGAGTGTTAACGGAGTGCCAATTAATCAATTTAATTGATGATTTGTGATTTCCAGCTTTTGATTTTAAAAAAAGTCTTAACAGTATATACTTGCATGTATGTTGCATCCAACTGCAAACAGCAAAAACACAGATCTGTTGGTGCATTATGTGGGGACAGATCAGGGATTGTCCAATTTATGCACAAATATGCAGTATATACTCATTTATGAGTCCAAGTGCAAACTGCACAGACCCAGATCTGCCATCGCATGATGTGCTGGCAGATCTGGGACGGTGCAGTGCATTTAGGAGTAATCAGCAGAACAAGCAACATAGACCCTGATCTGCAGGTACATTATACTATGGCTGATCAGGATCTTTGTTGGTTGCAGTTTTACTCAACTGATAAGCAAGTATATATGGTGGATGGTACCGGTATTTTATATGATTATGTCACTAGTTTCGTTTGTAAATTGTACTGTAGAATAATCACACTATTGGTTACATGCATCCTGATGCACGGTATAAAATGACTTGCTTTATGCATAACGATATCGATTGTCTATAGTGGTATTTGTCTAGCATAACATTGTGTGTTGTGGGACGTGCCACTGTCACCTGCAAGGTGAAAAAAGTTTATATATTTTTGTTACACATAGGGATATTGACGTTTTTGAAACAAAATGCTGGTAGGCAAAATGTGACATACATTTTATTTTTATTTTTTTTGGAACATGGATATTTGTATAGTAACAAACTTTACAGCTAATTTCATTGTTGATGAATTGTTTTGAGAAATAGAAACAGAGTTTTGGGATGGAAGCTATTGAACATGATTGCGTTATACATAATGCTCAGTAAGATAGGTTTTCTGTATTTGTGAGTTAAAAAAGTGAAGGGGGGTACAAACAGACCAGTAGATGCACAGACATGCACATGAAAGTTTTAGGCAAGTTTCACATGTAAATCTGAACATTGTGATTTGTCCTACAGAAATGAAAAATCTCTCAGTACGTTGTTACCTAGAGTAACATTGAAATTATAGCATATATTAGCTGTTTGAATTGTTACTAATTATTATCTATATTGTCGTGTTGAAAAGTGCCTAGAAATACCCAGTTTCTTTTGTTATGTTACAGGATACTGAAACACTTTAACAAACTTTTCAGGATGGTTTTGTTTTCTTCCTCTTTTAAGTAATGGTCAAATGAAAGGTTTTAATCAGTTTCTAACAGTACTCAATATTCTAGGAATCTACCAGTATCTATTTGTCAGATGTTGAAATTTTTAATTTAAATGCAGTAAATAAGAATAATTACATGTATTTAAATATTGCCACTTCATGGATGAAGTAATTTTTGAAGAGGATATGGTTTGTAGGACATTAAAAAAGTTGGTTAGGTTCCAGATTGAATTTCCACTCACAGCCATCAAAATCAACTTTTCAGAACTTCTTATTGTTTTGTTGGCACAAATCTGACGCTCACATTTAAGTTTAGAAGCTTTACAGTTAGTTGGCAAGTATCAAGATTGCATCTTAAGGAATTAGGTGTCAATTTACCCATTTTCATGTTCAGGTTTTCTAAATTTTAAGCACAGAACACATAATACAAAATTTTCTTTGGAATAATGTATTGTTTTCATGAATTGCTATTTAATTATAGATAAAACTTACATATGTGAACATTTAGATGACTGTAGTCATCAAAAGATTCTGATTTCTCCTGGAGCAGCATTGGATCCTTTTTCAAAACATGTAAGTAAATGTACCATAGAAACATTTTATAAGTGGGTTTCGGTTTTGTTATTACGACAGAAACTTGTAGGTATTTACTTGCCAGGGCACCAAGCCCCATTCTGGCCACACCTCGATCTAAAATTATTATAATTTACAAGTCACACCAACTTTTCTTGTTGAGGGACCAAGACCTAATCTTTTTTTCTAGCACAAAAGGGTTCTGCAGCTTCTAAAACAAGAATGATCAAAATATAATATTCAGCAAGAGTATCCTGGTATTTTTTAAAGAGCATTGCTATTATCTTACAATATCATATGTACTGTACACATTAACTTTGTTATATCAGAGGTCAGTATTGTTTCTTACAGCATGTTGCCTTATGTGTTAAAAAGGCATTTTTTTGTAAACTGTAGGTGTTGTTCACAATATAAGAAATTATCAAAGGGCTAAGTTCAGACATGAATTACAGGTTAACTACCAGTTTCATACACAGGTGTGTACAGTATCCCAAATGTGTATTCAAATTGACTGATGCATTGTATTGATGTGTATTTACTTTCCACAAGCTTTAATGGTTATAATTCTGCACTACAGGTGTCTTTCTTGGCGACATGTCAGTATTGCATTGTTCACTGTATTTTGTTAATAAAAGCTTCAAAAGCAGTACACGTTATTTTGTGGACTCCTGTGGAAGAACATGTTATACTTGTCTCTATTGGTCTATCAGTTTATGTTTATATATATATATATATATATATATATATATATATATATATATAAAATCTTATCTGTTTGTCCATACATCTGTCTGCTGGTTATCCAGCACGTACCCATATCAATCTAGCTATAAATCCAGTCTTACAGTGTACATGTACAAGATGCTTACACATTACAATGGATGAGCATTCTTGGGATATATGAACTGCAGAAAAAAATAAAACATCTGTCTAAAGTAAAGGTCATAAGAGAGTGATACTAAACACATTTTCTGGTCTATAGAGGATAGGAGAAGAAGCCAAAATTCTCAGATTTTTTATGAGCTAAAATTTTTAATTCAGCTGACTAACTTCGTAACATTGTAAGGACCATTGAAATGTATTCTGTTTTAACTATCTGTTTATCTGCGTATCTACACGTGTCTTCGTGCATTTTATGCTTGTTCAGTTTTTGACGAGTGCCCTAACTTTAAAGAGCTGCGTAGAAAGTATAATCATATGGTATGTGGGCCAGCATGCTTAGTACGTAGAAAGTATAATCATATGGTATGTGAGCCAGCGTGCTTAGTACGTAGAAAGTATGATCATATGGTATGTGGGCGAGCGTGCTTAGTACGTAGAAATTATAATCATATGGTATGTGGGCCAGCGTGCTTAGTACGTAGAAAGTATAATCATATGGTACGTGGGCCAGTGTGCTTAGTACGTAGAAAGTATAATCATATGGTACGTGAGCCAGCGTGCTTAGTACGTAGAAAGTATAATCATATGGTATGTGGACCATCGTGCTTAGTACGTAGAAAGTATAATCATATGGTATGTGGGCCAGCGTGCTTAGTACGTAGAAAGTATAATCATATGGTATGTGGGCCAGCGTGCTTAGTACGTAGAAAGTATAATCATATGGTATGTGGGCCAGCGTGCTTAGTACGTAGAAAGTATAATCATATGGTATGTGGGCCAGCGTGCTTAGTACGTAGAAAGTATAATCATATGGTATGTGGACCATCGTGCTTAGTACGTAGAAAGTATAATCATATGGTATGTGGGCCAGCATGATTAGTACATCGTCCGTCCATCAGCATTTGTTACTTTCGATTTTTTTATCTCAAAAACATTTTGGACCAGTTTCAGCGGAATTAGGCCGAGAGATTTCTCGCAAACACAGGCCTTTCAAGTTGTACAAAAGGTGAGGCTGTCTTCGTAAGGCTGGTATGTCTGCATGTGTACTTGAGGTCATTTTGTGTTAGTCTTTGTAATCTTTTGCAAAGCCTTTGATGATAAATGAAGTGCAAGACAAAAAAAATTGCTTGACAAAAATATTACTTAACTTTTTATCTCGATCTTATTCAAAATGGCTACAAGTAAGAGAGGCAAACAATCTCTAGGACGCAGCAGGCCGTCCACGAATTGCTTGGATGCAGTTTAATTATGAATTACTACGATCACATTTAGTGCGCAAAGGCGCACACCTAAAACAGCCGTACATGGAGGTATCTGTTGACAAATCACTACAATTCAAACAAATCTCGAGCAAAAGAGTACTCACCCAATAGTCATTTACCGCATCTGTGTCACCAACGGTATGTCTGAAAATGAAGTGACAGAGATGTGTTGAAAAATGTGCGTGATCTCTGACCACTTGGGTGTAGTTCAGGAGGAGAGATTCGAAACTTTGTCGAATTAAACTACTCCTCCAAAGTGCCACGAAACTTAACACTCTCAAAATATGTGCTGTCTGGTACGCAATTATAGTACGAGGAACGTTTTAGATGGCCTCATTCTTTGTGGGAGAAACAAGTAGCTAACTATTCTAGTGGGAAAAAGTTTTGCAACGCATTTTTTTCTTTCTTTTACATTACGCACTAATTTGCAGATATCCGAACTGTTAATGAATACTGAAGGAGACAACATCGAAGTGACTCAGTTTGCAAGTTTTTGGTTTCTAAGAGGTACTGTTGCGGTGGGCGTAACTTACTTGAACGGTGTAAGCATCGAAAACCCATTTTGTAACGTTTGGTCTACACGTACAACTGATGCTGTAGGAAACTTGCTTGCCAAGACAATTAGATGACGTTAGTGTTATTTATGGAAGCGTTAGACCAATACATCAGCCTCCATTCTGGAACGCACCAGTCTTGCTGAGGTTTCCTCCTACATGCTTGTAGCAGTCGTTGTTGTTAGAGTGGAAAATTCTTATTTTTAGACTTAATTAATAAGGCTTTACGTTTCCTATCAGTATCCGTAACGATAACGGCACAAAGTGAAAGTTCTCTCAAGCAATTGGATTATAGTCGTTATAATCACGTTGAAACGGATTCATTTGTGTTCTAATGGTCGTGTACGTTATTTTTTTTGGGGGGGGGCGCGTTTTTGTTGGGGGGGGGGGGGAGGGTATTGTAAACGCGATAACCCTAGGGTCAAACAACAACTAATCACGTCACGAGAAACCCGACTATTAAGATAGATCTTTTTTAGAAACTGGCGGTAGTCATAATGAACGTTACATTTTTCTATCAGCTTACAAATAACATTAAAATTCATTGCCGAATAATATGTGAAAAACGTATTTGGAGAGAGTTTAGTTTTGTGAAAAGTCTTCCTTTTCATACCTAACGCTGTCCAAATCTTAACGGAAAGGTTATCACTTTTAACGTAAATGGTGTACCATGCCGAACTTGTCAGAACAGGATTTTCAGGAAGATAGCTGTTCTAATAAATTTTCCTCCTTCTCCCAAAATTCTCATATTGTTTGTAAAAATTGTTCCCTTTTTGGTGAAAATGATTACATCGTAAATGAAAATTACATTTACTTCACTACAACCATAACTTTCTTTGTGTCTACAGTCAATAATACCACATCAATATATGAACTTCAGTTTCAGTTACCCATGGTGTCGGTGGGGATGTTCTGCTGGGTGTTCGATCCGGGTGGTCCCTCTTTATATGATCTAATTGGTCGTTAGGTAACTGATCTTGTATTGCCTTCGTATCTTATCAACCAAAACGACCTATGTATGCAAAAACGATTACGATGAATTACGGACAGAATACGTATAAAACACGACAATCCCTTACGTGGCTTCAAAGTGTTGGCACATTTAATGGCATGTTCATAATGATTGATTCCTTCGTAAAAACATTGCTTTATGTAAAAGCACCAAGAAAATTACTATCTGCATGAGAAATAAAAATTAGTAAAATCTTGAAGAATTGTTATTTATTGCGTGTAAAACAAATAGCACAATAAAGTCTCCACAAAAGCTTTACTTTTTCTTGGAAAAAGTGCAGTGTTCTCCACCAAAAAAATACTTTTGCACGTCCAAGCAAATTTTTTTAAAAAATCACCTTTTCCTGATAGAAGTGTAACCTTCACGAAGACAGTCGTTTTCTTCACGAAAAAGTGCATTTACAAGTCGATCCTTGCATTTTATGAAAGACGTGTGATAAAGGTGCTGTTTTATTTTTTTAAAAAATCTTTCTTTTCGCCAAAGAAGCACATTTCCTAATGGATGCCAAGTTATGTTTATCTGGTGAAAGTTCAATCATGATTTTAAAAAAAAAAATAAGTTTTTAAGATGATTGGAGAAGGAAAGGGAACTTATAAAAACAAGTTACTCCATGACAAATCGCTTTATTTTTTAACATGTTCAATCGGGGAAAGCACCTGGGAGAAAAAGGAGATCCTTTTCACTTGAAGATTTTGACAATATCGGCTGAACAAATCTACGTGACAAGATAATTTATTCACGAGAAAAGTGGCAATTTTGAAACATACTGCATAGCTGCCAAGTGTCCCGCTTTTCCGCATTTGTCCCGTATTTTGGACCTGAATACGGGAGTACGTTTTCTTGCAAAACTAGGGGTTTTTTTAATTAAAAGATTTAATAATAAAAAATTTCCTTACAATTTTCAGTTTAGAACGGGCACTCGGTTCCATTCTGATTAAAGTGTATCGCATATAAATAGGAATATAGTTCTACAATATGATTGGTTCATTCGAAATCGAGGCTACCATGCCTGTCTTTATCCGCCATATTGGATTTCACAAACAGTTGGACATAGAACACAATTTTACTATATGTTCTCTACATTTGTTTCTCAGTATTGACCTTTCCACTGTGTGACAAATCAATACAAATCATTTTTTAATCTAAAATACCTTCAAAGATGACTTCATGGTGAAGTTCTTGTTAAAGGTTGACCTGCATTTTTTTTTGCTTTTGTTGAGAGGTTGGACTGTCAACAGAGCAGCATGTAAACAGAACAGATTTCACTTCCGGATCATCACCAAGGCCTTATTACTCACCGTGCACTGTCGCCGAAATACGCACGGAAAACCACACCCTGAGCTCATATTCTCAAGAGTAAACAATTAACTTTAAATCCCTACCAAAAATTCATAAATATAACTCTTCTATCACCACCATAATGAGATAGGAAAAAATGTTCTAAAAATAGACTAGAACTACATACATTCATGGGTACTGAACTGGAAGTACTAATTGTGACCTGATTCCATTTACCGGTGTCACTGTATCGCATCTTCGTAATATTCAACTATTAATCATGTTGAATAGGATAGAAGAATATTCAGAATTTTCTCCAGGAAAGACAAGAAAACATAACTGGAAGGACGATTATGCCGTCTTGTTTAGATTTGTGAAACTATTTAGTAATGGAAAAAACTTTACGTTTTGCTAATTGTGTAATGTGATTTCGCTATTGGGCATGGAGGCGCCCATGAAATACAAAAGCGCGAGAAAGCTAATAAACATCAGCTTGCTGCTTCATCATGCACAACTCATTCTGGACTTACGCCGTATATAAATACCAGAGAGAACCTTGATGTAATTCGATCGAAATTCGGTTTATTAAATTTCTTTTAGAAATAAACCTTGCTTTTTCAGTTACTAGTGTTGCTGGTGATTTATTTCGCACACGTTTTCGAGACAGTAAAATCGCAAAGGATTGCTAGATATGCTAGAACGAAAACAGTTCAGTTAGAAAATCACACATAATTGAGATCACCAGTGAAAGTTGGTACATTGGAATCGATAATGATAAAAAAACGGTGTGGAAAAGGCTCCTATAAACAGCCTGTGTCTGAGTGTGTTGCACTCTTGCAGCTTCTAATTGGGTACCCGAATGGAGCATGGCGCCCGTCCAGAAGGTACAAGTGTGCAGCACTTGCTTCTTTGGCATTAAATAATTATGTAAGGCACTGTCCTACTTTACTGACGGTTGCATATGTTGTAAATAGTTATATGTGCATTAAAATTTAAAAAATCCGTATTTGTTCCTGAAAATCAGTATTTTTGTCACAAGCAGTCAGTATTTTTGTACTCGGGGGTTGGCAGCTATGTGTATTGTAATAAATTTGGAGTTTGCGCGTTTGGTTATAGCGTCCCGTTTTAAGGAATTCTTAGATTTTTGTGATTACTCTTTTGATTATTGGAAGTCCGTCCTGTGGAAATATTCCTTAACCCGAAATAATTAGTCAGTTACTTGGATCAGACGTCACGGAGTGAAGTGTTTTTGAGTTTACATGATGCCATGGTTTACTTTTGGTGAATTCAGGTCAGAGCCGCATGAATGTCTCTGGAGTTCCATAGTCCCTATTAAAATCTAGTGGTGTACATTGGTTGTGTGACTGCAAGTGCAGTAGTTATGGTTGGAGACTGGTAAATTACATCATGTAATAAACAAGAAGGGACTGTTCTGTCGTCGGCAGATACTGTTTATGTCGCCAAGTTGTCAAATTTTGTTGCAATTTTACAGGCGAAATGTCGCTTGAAACCATGATTTGAATGGCCTAAGGTGTCTTTGGTACAATGCGAACCACTTACTCTTGATACTGGTGTTCACGCTTTCTGTTTTCTTTACTATCATTCCTAATTGATACGTCATTACAGACGTTATAATAGGGTACATCAAATAAAGAAATAAGAACAATAAGATTTTGGAAGCGTACCTACAGCATTCACAGCGATTTTGAGGAGATAAATTGCATAGAACATAGATGGCATCATAGCACATATTACTTTTTTATGTTTTATAAATGTTATTTTATGTCCCATGGTGTATGTGTGTGTGTGTGTGTATATATATATATATATATATATATATATATATATATATATATATATATATATATATATATATACATATATACATACATACATACATACATACATACATACATACATTAGATAAATTAAAAACTGGGCAGTCAAATTTGTTATCGGTTGTAGGGAGAGGACATTTGCGTCAAACCCCTTTACTTTATAATAAAAAAATTCAACTCTATATGCTTTAGGTAAGTCCGTTTTTCTTAATTGAGAAGGATTAGGAATAACAAAACCGCTCCAAGAAACATGAAAGAAATCCCCTGAAATTAAATACTTGAGGCATCGATATCAATAGAAAATAAAATATGTCAAATGCAGAAATGGAGATTTTTTTTAGATGTATAGAAAGCTTATAGAGAAAACATCGAAAATATAACAAGCGTGTTCACGTAGAATTAAAGTTTTCTTGCGTGTATCTAAAATTCATGTAACTGTACGACCAGCTAATTGTAGCCAATTTTATCTTATTAATATACGTTGTAATTATCTATTGATCGCAGTCTCTGATAATAGGGCAATATATTTTACAGGTCATGTTCTGCAATAACGAGATTATATTTCGATGTTATGTCGCACCTACTGTCTGAAAGATTAGACGTTGTGTTGTCTGGCAACTTGGGACATTCCCATTCAAATAAAAATAAATTCTTATGTTCATATATGCCTTAAATGAAATGCACACACACACACAGATATATATATATATATATATATATATATATATATATATATATATATATATATCCTCGATCAAGCTTCTGCGTGGAGAAAATCATGTAAGGTGCTGTATTTTTGTTAAATCTACTGTAATATGTTCTCCGTTACACCTTAAGAAGCCGGTGCTAATTTCAGTTCCACATTCAAGTTTGTAAAGGACCGAAAATTGCACAAAAAGAGCATTATCTCTATTTTTTCAGTTGCAAATATGATAAGCTCTCAAAATAATATTTTGCCTAAAATCTGTCTTCTTATTATCAACCAATAATGGCTCTCCAAGGCTCATGCAAGACTTGTGGTACTAATTCTCATAAAATACCTCTGTAAACACCATGATGCTAAACATTCAATAATTTTTCATTTCTGAATGCTCACGCTCAAGATCAAACATATATTTATGAGTAGAAACATGCGTGATGACAGCTTTTGTCCAAGGAAAAATATTAACCGCCACATTTTGTGGATCTACACGCGTTTGAACAAATATGAACCACGGCATTTTGTGGATCTACACGTAATTTAAATTCTGCACCAAAGAGTCCGGTGATAAGTTGGTGATGAGTTTTCCAAACTCAAATCCGTAAAAGGACCGAAATTCCACCCATTAAACATGGATGGATTTCTCTCAAAAGTTTCTTTTTATTAAAATATTGCTTTCATTATCAACCAATCCTGGCCAACCACACACACACACACACGCACACATGTAACATGCACATTGGAGAGAATGTTGACATATCTCTATGCCACTTCTATGTACTGTGGCTAAAATGTCTGTCGATATTGTGCTTACTGAAACTGTACATGAGCTAAGCACACAGCTAACCAAAACGGTTGATCTGATTTGCTCGCAAAATCAGCCTGAATTTTAGTCTCAAGTACACTTATCTTTGCAGTTATTAGAATTGGGGAAAACGTATTTTGCCAGACATAACAATACCAGCTTTGAAAGTACAATGAATGAATTATATATATATATAGTCAAAATACGCTTGCGGCTCTTTTTTAAACAATTTACTTTTGAAGTTCAGTAAGTAAAACGACCAATGCTTAACTAGTATTTTTTTAAAGGTGTGCATCAGAAACAAGGCCAAGCGGTATACTCTGTAACCTAAATCACACGCATCAGTCATAAAGAAGAGAAGAAATCGCGAAATTAACCCTTACAAAGGTGCTATGAAACAAAACGTTCGATTAAACCTTGAGTTTTCTACACAATTTGCGTTTAATAAAATCAACTTGTCGCATGTCATTACGGCCCAAATCAAAAGCAATCTTGCCTCTCCAACCACACCCCTTCACTCCACCACCATTCCTTCACGTTACGGCCATAGTCCCGGTAGAAAAGACCAGGCACTACAAAGAGTCGGTGTATTTTATACTTGTTTTACTGTTATTGACTAAATAAAACGAAACAAACGTCATACATACAGAACTTTTAAATGTGCATTAATCGATATTTTGATTTACTTGCAATCATATACATTTCTGGAGTTAATTTAGTTGGATGGAAATAATAAATAAGCGCAGTTTGAGATGTTTGGAGCTGTATACGCTTAAACTAGAATATAAATAAGAAACAAAAACGTACAAAAAAGTAAATGCACATTCTCCTAAGTGTTATTCTATATACGCGTTATCTATGATAGCATATTCTACGTCAATGGCATACCTAACTAGATACTTGAAGAATTTAGAAAGATCTTGTTCCAGGGTTATCTTGAAATATGTGTATACATGCACTCTGAAAAATTATTAGAATGTGGATTCCTAACCACTCGTACGTTATTTGCAACGACGGGCTGGAGGTTCGATTACTTGAAGCGCTTGTTTGGTGAACATGGTATGATTTCCGTTTCTCACTTACAAATATAATTTTGACGAGAAGGAGAGGTTTTTGGACTAGTGCCCCCCCCCACACACACACACACAAGTATACCACACACACACACGAAAGCAGACACACACACACACACACACACACACTGTTATGAGATTATGTGAATTGTTATTAAAAGTATGCAAACGTGTATTATTTTCAAAGACAGAGTATGACATGAGATTTAGAGACAAATGGAAGTTATGCAGTACTGGACAAAAGAATAGAAAACTGTACCCAAAAAAAAAAATGAACATATAATTCACCCGTTGAACGGAAAATGTTGATAACTGGTGTCTGAATATCATAGTATACATAAAATGAGGTTATGCACACAAAGACAACATGCCAGCTTTGTTTCCACAAATAGAGATCGCGGTCTGGTAGACTGTCATGAATTAGTAGAATTATTATTTTGTAAGAACACTATTTGTTCCAGTAAAAGTGCCTTCGGTTATTGGAGTTAAGTTTTCTTGTTTCTTGGTGTGTTTTCTTTTTTCAAAGTTAATTGATACAGTTACGTTAGTCTTGGGCTATGAGAAATTAGTAGTACAGCTCTGGCACTCGTTGTTATTTCAAGTTTTGTTACTCGCTGCTCGCAACAACACCGCTACTATATTGGTTCAATAAAAATGATTGAATAATAAATGTGTCATGAAAAACGGACGAGAATAACATTGTTTAGTCTCTATTATGACTATAAACAGTAATAATAATAATAATAATAATAATAATGAGGACTTTGTATAGCGCCTAATCTTTAGAAGCTCTAAGCGCTTTACAACATTAGACAACACCTATAAGATAACAAAAAAAACTTATAACGATATGATTACAAAAACAAACACCATGAAATTAGAAAAACATTAAAAAATAAAAAACATGCTGAGAATATTTCAGGTAGGAATCATTACTAGGTTTTTAAGTTTGTTCATGCAGTCGAAATAAGTGAGTTTTGAGAGCCCTCTTGAATGTGATCACTGTGTCTTTGTGTCTAAGTTCAGTGGGCAATTCATTCCACGTTTATGGGCCCTGTCCATATGACTTTGTTTTCATAGTGGGAATAATGAGTATATGATTGTCAGAAGAGGAGCCTTTGTATCTTGCTGGTGTGTACACATGGATGAGGTCGGATAGGTATGTTGGACTAGAGTCCGACAGTGAAACGTAGTACAGAGAACAAATTTTGTGTTTGATTCTGGATCGAATGGATAGCTAGTGTAGGGTACAGAGCAGCGGGGAGCATGGATGAAAACAAAATGAATATTGTGCTTGTGATGGGTTTAAATTTGCAAGGGAAATTGAAATAATATATAGATCAGAAAGATGTAAAGAATGTGCAGGTCAAACAATCCATTTTGAAAATGAAAATGTGGCAGAGTAAGACATGATGGAAAAGCTTGGTTATTTCGCAATCATTTTGTTTTCCTTCTTCACGCAGTTGTTCATTTTCGTCATATAGATTGAATATCCTCCATTTAACTGATACATTAATTATGTAATGACTTCTAGTCAAAACAATGCAATATATAACTGGAAACATTCCGGACGATCGGAAATATGAGTTTTTAAATTTACCATTTCATTGCAGTTCTAACAGCTGCGGAAACTCGAGATTACTGATCGGCAGAGCAGGGAGCAACAACTGTTGAAACAACAGCTAAATTGTTCAATAGGTTTACCAAAGCTTTCACTTATACACCAAGTTTGAAAATGGCATCCTGGTTGCACTAGTGTGTTTCTGTAATGTGATGTAATTATTTAGTGTAAATCATCTCTGGCAAGTGGTTGTCAGTGCTAGGTGACCTATAAGATTGATTTAACTGTAAATAATTCAACTACGATATCTTTGTCCTATTTTTGCTTCAGCATTTTTTTGTCTAACAGATAGGTGCGATGTTCCTAAAGACGAGGAAGATAAAGGATAAAAAAATATATGAACTAAAACAATCGAAGACAGACAGACAGAGAGTTAATATTCTGACGGTCCAGATGTCTTGCAGTTTGAATTTTCTTCCAATACTAACTAGTTCGTCCACATTATCTGTAATTTCAAAATAAAAGGGATGGAAAAGTCAAGGTATTTGGATTATCACGTACCTATTTCTTTATCCATCCTCCCACTTACCCATTCATCCCTCCTTCCATCGATCCATGTATGCATGCATCCATCTATCATTATTTTCTCTGGTTAATTGCATAAAACCATACAAAATCTAGTTGTAAGTTTTTTTTTCTGTATGCGAAACTAGATTTGAGGGTCTGAAAGAATTTGTATGACTGTTAAAAATCGCAGTCCATACGCATACACTCTCTTCTTCATACAACTTGTATATTCTTTGGTACAACTTGCACTCACTTATGAGACAACTTGTACTTGCTTTCAAAGCACTGTAGATATGTTAGTGGAATGACATATTTATTATAGAATTTTTTTATAACCGAAGCTTCACCAGTTATACAAATGTGTTTGTACAAACACTATGTAATATGACAGAATACAGTAACGCATGATGTATATGGCGTTTGTATAATACATTTCATACGCGTAAGGAGAAAGCACAGGTAAATATGTTAAACTTTTATATCCAGGTCGTGCAGTTTATTCACGTTTTCTGGCACGCTGGTGTCGTTATAACAAGAATTGTCGTTAATGTGCATCTCACACGGAAAAGAGTGTAAATCGAAGATATATAGTTTCAAATCTCGTCACCTTGTGTATTCCTTTTCTATATAAACGTCATTCAGACATTTGATTATCGATTTGAATCAAGATGAAAATATGATAAAAATTGATGCAAAAAAGCTAAACTGTTTGAAATCACGATATGCCATCATTGCGTTTTAGAACTTCCACATTTTGTTTAGTACTCATTTTTGTTCCGAAACGAATCTTACAACAACTGTAAAAAAGAGCCATGACGTATTTTATTGCGTGTGTTAAGAAAATATATAAAGATCCGTGTCATGAAATTCAAAGAACGTCATGAAAGATTACTTAGTGTGATTCATTGTAGAAATTATAAAGTTTTGTGGCTTGTTTGACAAAAACTGTGGAGATATACTGAGTGACAGAAACAAAGCCTCGATTACCTCCGGCAGTCATATGGGTTCAGGGAAAAATTAAAAGCCATCCTGATGACTGATACAACATATCAAAAGATCAAGGTCCAATCGATATGCAAACTGAGGCCTGATAAAGTGGCAGAGAGAGGGCTTGGATTTGGGAGGATACTCATTGGGGGCAAAGGTTGGGAGCAAATACGCCCTCCATTGGATGTTTTAAAAAGCCATTCTATATCAATTCTATTTTGACTTTGCCCCCTCCCTGAAATATTTATGATGACGCCAATGGAGGGGGCCCGCGAGCGCCAGGCGATGTGGGCGCAGTCGATAGTTGTTTGTTCGTTATGCTACTGAAATTTTCATAGTATTGAACCTTCACGTTGGTATATCCGGGGCAGTTATTCACAGAACTTGTATTGAATGAGTGGTACTGAGGTTGGCAAATGGCATAAAAACTGTTATCTGTAACAAAGTAGGAGAGCCACTAGCGAACATTGTCCTCGGGTGCCTCTAACCCTGGCCATCGGCCTGATATTGGCTTCCCAGACATTTTTATCTACTTGAGGAAAGTTACGCATGCGAATTTTTTTAATCTTACCAGTGTCACAACGCGTGGCCATGTTTCAAGGCCGCGTTTGTTGGAGAATTCATGTGATGCAGACAGCGAAGGATATGCTTGTATTGGCTGCGAAGGTGTGCTTTTTTGTAACTTAAATAAAGAGTAACGGATTGGATTTTATTCATTGGCCCTATTGTATAATGCATGGCCCGGAGCACATTTTCAGCCCCACCTCCCAAGCCAATTACCCAACTACCCTATCACTTATTTTTCATTTTCATTTTTCATTTCTCCCGTAACCTGGCTGGTTGTAGGGGCGCTATTTATGACTTTTGCGACAATCTTTATCTTTTTTGCCGTGTTCTCCACTGCTCTTTAGGGACGTTGCGATGTTTCAAGATCTTGTTCATCCCCCCATAACCATCGATATCAGGTAAATGTTTACGAGATTTGGCGACAGAAGGCACCCCTGTCTGATCCGACTTTGGTTCTGAACCAATCTCTCATGTTGTCACGGACAAGAACTGCGCTGGTCGGATTGTCATACAAATTTTCTATAGTGCTAATTTAGTTTTGCTCTATGTTGTATTTCCGCAAGTTGGCACACAAGGCTGCATGCCACACCATATCGAAAGAGACGCCACTTTTAAAACTTTTACAGACAATGGAGCTGGATAGCTGATATGCAACAAAGATCGCTTAACTTTGCCCTATATACTGAATTTTATAAATACACAAGTAACAAGGAAGTTATACCCCACACACTCTCCGACTCTCCTACAGCAAACATTTACTTACATCTTTCCTGCCATGGTTAACGCGTGTCATTGCATCGTGATTTAGCTAAAAAGCCTTCATTTCCGATTTTCATTCATAGGCTTTTTTTTAATGATTTGCTCCGTATATAACTTAAGCAGTGAATACAAATTACACAGAAATAAATAGATGAATAAATAAATAAATTTGCCAAACTGTTGCGATGACTTTGAATATATGTTCTTCTGAAAATTAATATTCCGCACAGCAACCCGACTTCACTTAAAAATAAATTTCCACTAGCAGATGGACACCCTTGACATGTCCTGGTGGACCTGTCAGCAAGGGTGTCCCTCTAGCTAAAAAATAACAACCTGTAAAACATACATAACCTACCCAAATACTCTCTAAAACCAGATTTATATACATGGTCAGATGGGCGCTTTTGATACGTGCCTAGGGACCTGAATACTCGGCAAAGGTTCCCGTCTTCTTAAATCCCAGATATATCCTTAAAAATCAACAAAAATAATATTTTAAAAAATATTAATTAAAAAAAATATTTTAAACAAATCTTCTTCTCTGCTCTCTACCTAGCCCTAAATTGAACAAAAGACAACAAAGGTAATAATGCGGCCTACTTCTGTGATACAGACCATACTAACACTAAAGGACTCACGGTACTAATTCAACTCCAATGGTAAATATATGGAAACACTATCATATTCAAAATTCAATAACTTAAACTTTCTGGGTGCTGATAATGACACTTATAATTATTCATGCACATCTAACCTTGGTGCAAGCTTATGTGTGGAGAACACCATATGACCCGCGGCACTTTGTTTACATACATGTGCATGAAACACGTGTTATTGATTCTGCACCAAATGAATCAGGTGCTACTTTCAGTATTGAGTACTCCTGAGTCAAGCCTGTAAAAATGCTAAAATTGCATCGGTAGAAATTTGTCAATATTTTTTTTTACATTACATATAGGATAAGCTCTCAAAAGATATTTTTCCTAAAATTTTAATTTTCATTATTAACCAATTATGGACCACCAAACCTGTAAATATTCTATTATTTCTTCACCCATTTCTAGACTGGTTCACAGTTTTTCCATATAATTAGTACTGTGTGTCCTAAAGCAGCACAGAGTTTTCCATCCAATCCAACCTTTCTCATATTTAGAACAATTTCCAACACAAGAACCAAACCTCAAAATTCGTGCAAGTACATCCATTTAAATATATACATTAAAAATGGTGTTGTTTTTTTTTTAACACCCAGCCATGACGTAAATCAATTTATCAATTTTAATTTGACACCTGTCAATATTTGTTAATTGTCCCAAAACACTCTCTCTCTCTCTCTCTCTCTCTCTCTCTCTCTCTCTCTCTCTGTGTGTGTGTGTGTGTGTGTGTGTGTGTGTGTGTGTGTGTGTAGCGTGATATTAAAGATAGTTAATAGTTTGAACCAATAAGCGAACTTATTGGTACCCTGGAATGAGCGGACTCCTGCCTGCAGATGGTCGCCTGCCTTCCTGGTCACTTCCTCCCTTGTCTCAGTCGGACACAAATAAGCGTACAACGCGCGCATGAAACACCTAACATAAATAAAAGCAAAAATAAATGAATAGCGAGTGGCACTATGGTGTCAGAATCCTCACACAATTCTATCAAGAGGTCTACAAGAACTACCCAGTCCAGCAGCTAGTATAATCAGCTAACTACATTTCGACGCTACAAAGCTACCATTTCCCCGAAATTGCCTGAGAGGAAAAAGGACTGCGGAGAAATGTAAAGAAGCAGAAGAAAAACGGTTAACTTTTGCTTAAAAACCCCTTCTAAGGGCTACCAATATTGCCTCTTATCCAGGGAACCATTTTGGATTGGTTTCCCGTTTCGATAAAACTATTATGTACACTAACTTGATCCTTCAATCCACCATTTCAAAATTCAAACATTTTATGACCTAGCAGTGACCAAACTTTTTATATGTCGCTCAGACATATTAGTTTTTAAAAATTTGTAGGGCATCTATAACGTACACTATATACTAGAATTTTTCCGATTGTTAGGACGTAGGAAAACTTTACAACTTGTTTTGATTTGACCCAATTGCACAGGTGGCTAACACATTATTGGCATATTTTATTGTCCATTATTACATCTAGACTAAATTTGAATAAGTACGGGCTGGCGTTCTTGAATGTGCACGACATCCATAGCTGGCTTGCCGAGTTCCTTGCCTTCTTGCCTCTCTCGGACATCGTATAACGGCGGAGATGTGGAACAATTTCCACACGCCTAAAGCTAGGCGTCTCCACGTGACGTCATCGTTGCGACCAATTGCAACCGGCGTTACATACTGCTTGGGTCGACACCTAGTACAGTCAATAACGGACTGAAATCAACTCTTTGTTAACATTAGTGTGTGTTGGGCCGATTCCCACCCATGAAAGCCCTCAATTCAGGTCGTTAGGGACATATAGTCCTACGACCTGACGGCTAAATTAGCAGTGCTCCTTGAGCACATAAACGCCTGGAGGATGTGGCACTAATTCCTTCCCCCAGGAACATTTAGCATCCCGATGTGCTGGAATAAACCCACCCGTCGCACATGCCCTTTAGGGCGCACGCGACGTAAATCCAAGTAATCAACCAATCAGTCAGTTCCGCACAGCGCAGAAACATATCCTTGCATAGTCTTTGCTTTTATGTATTACACAACTCGAGCGTTTTAAGTGAGCTTTTATGATAACGAGTGTATCAATTCAAATGGCAGAAGGGGTCCCGTAAAAGCCAATATAGCGCTATGCAAACAGAAATCATAATTAATTATATGAGGCTAAATCCAAATCTAAATCATCTCGTTGACTAAATACCTCATTAAATTAACTTTAGATCCTAGTTTTGTCTCTCTCGGTTGACAAAATACCGCATTAAACTCAAATGTATATGCTAATGTTGTGTTGGTACTACTTGTTGAAAAAGTACATTCTGAGTGACTTGCACAAGATCGGCAACCAGCTTGTCATCCACACAGGTAAATTTATCACCAACAAAACTTAAACTGGCTGCCTGTAATCATGCTGCAAACGTGCCGGCAGCGTACGATCGTATTTTTTTAAATTATATAAGCCCAGTTGGTACAAGCTACGTTAAAGGTATTAGCAACCCTGTAGACTTTCACTTATTGCAAGCTATTCCTAATGATGATGAAATTTACATATACACAAAATATGAATGGTACCTTTAACAATTTAACTGCTTGAAAAATGCACAAGTCCATATTTATAATTACGTGTAAAGATTAATTTCAAAGCAAGCGTATATTAGTATTTTTTTTTTTAAATATTTAATAAAATAATCATGTTTTCATTTTCTCTGCTGAGTGAGACCAAATGACTAAGCAAGGGTGTCTGTAGACGTTTTTAACAGTGGCGACTCACGTTCTTCAACAAGATTGCATATTATATGCAAATAAAATAAATTTTTAGAAAACTGATATTTTATCATGAAAAGAAACGCATCTGATATAGAGGATGTAATTTCAGGTATTGTGATATTGAGGACGCCTAGAAAATATCTAAAAATTTCTAGCGTACGAGATCAAAATGGATAGATTGAAGATGGTAGGAAGATAGATAAAAATATTGATGAATATATAAATATATGGAGAAGTATTTTTACGTAGATATAGAGATAGACGTATATTAAATATGTAGGTAGATAGATAGGTGTAAACTTCTAGGCAGCGTGATACGGTACCAGCGGATATCAAGATATATGAAAAGGGAGATAGCTGTAGACATCTAGGCTGTGTGATACATATAGTACCCCAGGATATTGATATATATAGAGATGGATAGATAGATAGGTGTAGACTTCTAGGCAGTGGGATACAGAGTGTCAACGAATCTCATGATGTATAGATGGGTGGATAGGCGTAGACTTCTAGGCAGCGTAATACGGTGCCAACGAATAGCACGATATTTAGATGGGTAGATAGGTGTAGACTTCTAGGCAGTGAGACAGAGAGTGTCCACGGATATCAAGATATAAAGATGGATAGATAGGTGTACAATTCAGTGCCAACGGATATCAAGATATATATATATATATGGGCAGATTGATACAAACTTCTAGGCAGTGTGATGCAATGGTTCCATCAGATATCAAGATATATAGATGGGTAGGTAGGTGTAGACTTCTAGGAAGTGTGATACACAGAATGCCAACGGATATCAAGATATATAGATATGTAGATAGGTGTAGAGGCAGTGTGATACACAGGATGCCAACGGATATCAAGATATATAGATTGATAGATAGGTGTAGACTTCTAGGCCGTGTGATACACGGGTTCCATCGGATATCAAGATATATAGATGGGTAGGCAGGTGTAGACTTCTGGGCAGTGTGATACACAGGATGCCAACGGATATCAAGATATATACATGGATAGATAGGTGTAGACTTCTAGGCAGTGTGATACACAGGATGCCAACGGATATCTAGATATATATATGGGTAGGTAGATAGGTGTAGACTTCTAGGCAGTGTGATACACAGAGTGCCAACGGATATCAATATATATATATATATATATATATATATATATATATATATATATATATATATATATATATATATATATACATATATATATATATATATATGGGTAGGTAGGTGTAGACTTCTAATCAGTGTGATAGTGCCAACGGATATCAAGATATATAGATGGGTAGGTAGGTGTAGACTTCTAGGCAGTGTGATACACAGAGTGCCAACGGATATCAAGAGATATAAATGGGAAGATAGATGTAGACAGAGGCGGTCCTGATACAGAGAGGGAGGATTTACATCCCTTTCAATGTCAACATAGTTTTTCTCTGCAAAATCATCATTCTGAAAGAGTACCAGTCTCAAAACTGGACAGTTCGGAAATGAAATCCTTCAGCTGTCCTTTGGTTGTTGTAGGGTTTAACGCCATTTTTCAGCACAAGATAAGCTAAACTTGGCGGCCAGTATAAATGGTGGAGGAAGAACCCGAAAAAAACCCGTAAAGAACCACCGACCCAAGAGAAGCTACTGGCAAGCTTTCTCACGCATCCACATTGACCGAGTTCGAGACTCGAACCTACGTAGACAGAGGTGAGACAGCAGTGATCGGTAACGGTGAGCTCTTTAGACCACTCGGCCACTAGGGGCCCCCTGTCCTTCAGTCTATCTATCTTTGTTTATGCTTGCCTGTCTATCTGTTTGTTTGTCTATCTTTCTATCTCTCTATCTGTTCATTTGCACGGTCTGACACTGACAGTGACGGACGATTCTGTGATTTTATATGTGCACTTAAAAAGGAAACACTCAACAAAAAATATACGAATTGCGAGATGTCCCTGCATAATATGAATGAATCAGAAGGAAACAGACAAAAATAATCAATACATAACCATTAAAGGGGATTTAAAAATGGTAATCGAGTAGCAATATTACGTGTACATAAAGTAGATGGCGAAGGCGCAACATGTATTATTACCGTATTTACTGGTATAAAATTACGCCCAACCGTGAAGAACTTGAACTGAGACCTATTGTCGCATAATACGCTGAAATTCTGGAGCATACGCTGTTGGTTTAGTCTCTGATTTCAGGACGACAGCGTAGACCCTGAACTTCCAGTGCATTATGGAGATGCAGATCTTGGTCTACATCGTTCATAGTTGGATTACTGTTAAATACATGTAAATCCTGTAAAGTAGTATGAAACGTACAAATCGCATTGAGATATACAAAACTATTCCGCTGAGTTCGCTTATTGGTTCAAACCATCAGTGAATTAGCTATCTTTAATATCACGCTACACAGAGAGAGAGAGAGAGAGAGAGAGAGAGAGAGATTTTTGGGTAATTAGCCAATATTGACAGGTGTCAAACTAAAATTGATAAATTGATTTACGTCATGGCTGGGTGTTAAAAAACAACACCATTTTTAATGTATATATTTGGACTGTTTAGTAAGGTTTTGGCTGATGGTTTATATTATGTATCCGTATTCATTTCAAGATCCGTGTTAAACTAATCAAAGACACGCACGTACATTTGTAAATAAAATATGTTATGTCAGCTAAATGATAAAAGTCTTGGAAAACAAAATCTGCCTATGACGACATTTAAACCACATTAAAACTTGCAGCCTCATGAGTTGAAAGTTCTTTATCAGAAATAAACAAGATTGTTCTGAACAATCAACCACAAGCTGCACGTGCTATCAGACTCACTAGACCTTGAAAATAGCATGAAATCGGTAATAAGACTGACAAGTTTACTGTTGTTGTTGTTGTGGGGTTTAACGCCATTTTCCAGCACATGATAGGCTATACGTGGCGGCCAGTATTAGTGGTGGAGGAAGAACCCGGGAAAACCCTGGAAAGAACCACCGACCCACGATAAGCTACCGGCAAGCTTTCTCACATACCCACACTGGCTGAATCTGAGACTCGAACCGCCGCAGACAGAGGTGAGATAGCAGTGATCCGTAACGGAGAGCGCTTTAGACCACTCGGCTACTCGGGGACCCCTGACAAGTTTAAAATAAATGATTGATAGATTGTGTTTAAAATAACGGTAGCAATAACGTTTCATTGATCTGGTGAAGGGCCAGGCTGGTCTATGTTACAAGAGTGGTGAAGGGTCAGGCTGGCCTTTGTTACAAGAGTGGTGAAGGGTCACGCTGACCTGTGTTACATGAGTGGTGATGGGCCAGGCTGGCCTGTGTTACAAGAGTGGTGAAGGGTCAGGCTGGCTTGTGTTATATGAGTGGTGAAGGGACAGACTGGCCTGTGTTACAAGAATGGTGAAAAGTCAGGCTGGTTTGTGTTACAAGAGTTGTGATGGGTCAGGCTGGCCTGTGTTACAAGAGTGGTGAAGGGTCAGGCTGGCTTGTGTTATATGAGTGGTGAAGGGTCAGGCTGGTCTGTGTTACAAGAGTGGTGAAGGGTCAGGCTGTCCTTTGTTACAAGAGTGGTGAAGGGTCAGACTGGCCTGTGTTACAAGAGTGGTGAAGGGTTAGGCTGGCCTATGTTACAAGAGTGGTGAAGAGTCAGGCTGGCCTTTGTTGCAAGAGTGGTGAAGGGTCAGACTGGCCTGTATTACATGAGTGATGAAGGGACAGACCGGTCTGTATTATAAGAGCGGTGACCGGTCAGACTGATCTGTGTTTACAAGAATGGTGACCGGTCAAACAGGTCTGTATTACAAAAGTGCTAAAGGGTTAGACTGGCTTGTATTACAAGTGTGGGGAAGGGTGATAGTGGCCTGTATTACAAGAGTGGAGAAGGGTCATACTGGCCTGTATTGCAAGAGTGGAGAAGAGTCTGACTGGCCTGTATTACAGGGGTGGAGAAGGGTCATACTGGACTGTATTACAAGAGTGGAGAAGGGTAAGACTGGCCTGTATTACAAGAGTGGAGAAGGGTAAGACTGGCCTGTATTACAAGAGTGGTAAAGGGTTAGACTGACCTGTATCACAAGAGTGGTAAAGGGTTAGACTGGCCTGCATTACAAGTGTGGGGAAGGGTGAGACTGGCCTGTATTACAAAAGTGGAGAAGGGTAAGACTGGCCTGTATTACAGGGGTGGAGAACGGTCAGACTGGCCTGTATTACAAGAGTGGAGAAGGGTAAAACTGGCCTGTATTACATGAGTGGAAAAGGGTTAGACTGGCCTGTATTACTTGAGTGGAGTCGGGTCAGACTGATCTGTATTACAAGAGTGGAGAATGGTCAGACTGGACTGTATTACAAGAGTGGAGAAGGGTCACACTGATCTGTACTACAAGAGTGGAGAATGGTCAGACTGGCTTGTATTACAAGAGTGGAGAAGGGTCAGACTGATCTGTACGACAAGAGTGGAGAATGGTCAGACTGACCTGCATTACAAGAGCGGAGAAGGGTCACACTGATCTGTACTACAAGAGTGGATAAGGGTCAGACTGGCCTGTATTACAAGAGTGGAGAAAGGTCAGACTGATCTGTATTACAAGAGTGGAGAAGGATCAGACTGATCTGTGCTACAAGAGTGGAGAAGGGTCACACTGACCTGCATTACAAGAGTGGAGAAGGGTCACATTGATCTGTACTATAAGAGTGGATAAGGGTCAGACTGGCCTGTATTACAAGAGTGGAGAAGGGTCACACTGATCTATACAACAAGAGTGGAGAAGGGTAAGACTGGCCTGTATTACAAGAGTGGAGAAGGGTCAGACTGACCTGCATTACAAGAGTGGAGAAGGGTCACACCAATCTGTACTACAAGAGTGGATAAGGGTCAGACTGGCCTGTATTACAAGAGTGGAGAAGGGTCACACTGATCTGTACTACAAGAGTGGATAAGGGTCAGACTGGCCTGTATTACAAGAGTGGAGAAGGGTAAGACTGGCCTGTATTACAAGAGGTCACAGTCAATTAAGTGAGATATGTACTATCAGTGTCAGGGAGAGTGAATGCTGAAATCAGTTCTGAAGAGCAAGAGCAAAGTCATGACCGTTGTTTTGTGGGGTGAATACCATTATAACACTTATAAGTAATTCAAGTCATATTTGACGTTTTGTGCTTTTTAATGGTAAATACAAGGCTTACTGTTGTAAAATGTACCGTCAAGCTTACATTATGAGAACAAGGTAATTGCTACTGATGCAAAATGCCAATGTCAAAGTAGATGTAGTGAGTATCAATAGGAATGCCAATGTCAAAGTAGATGTAGTGAGGATGAATAGGAATGCCAATGTCAAAGTAGATGTAGTGAGGATCAATAGGAATGCCAATGTCAAAGTAGATGTAGTGAGGATCAATAGAAATGCCAATGTCGAAGTAGATGTAGTGAGGATCAATAGGAAAGAAAGTGTGGTAAAAGGGTAACTGTCGCAATCGCTTTTGGTGGCGCTATACAGTTTCGCATTTTGCATAGGTTAGGATTTTAAAGAAAAAGAATTTCCCCGGCTCTTCTCACTGGTTACACTGGCTATTTAAAAAAGACCTTGTATATCTTAGGTATAATGCAAAGAACCTTTAATTCCCTTTATTTTGGTGTATGATTGATGGGTGTACTATGGGTTATAGAGTACACAGCTTGGCCTTACTTCAAATGTGCACCTTTCAAAAAAAGTGCTAGCTCTACTTGGTCATTTTCATTTCCTGAACTTCAGAGGTCAGTTGTATAAAAGTACAATATCCAAAAGAAATATCATCCACATTACATTAATGTAGCATAGAGATATGCAAACATTCTCTTTACTGTGCATGTTTTAAATGCGAACTACTTCACCTTACATACGTCACTCTCTCAAAAGTACATATTATCTGGTGAGCGCCACCTTTGTACTAGTGTTGTTGTTGTGAGCTTAATGTCATTTTTCGGCACATGAGAGGCCAGTATAAATGGTGGAGAAAGACCCCGGAAAAACTCCAGGAAGAACCACTGACCCACGGGAAACTACCGGCAATCTTTCGCACATACCCGCATAGGCCGAGCACGAAACTCGAACCCACGCGGACTGGGGTAAGATGGCATTGATCGAAAAGGCTAGTGCTTCAGACCCCTCGGCCACCCGGGGGGCCGCTTTTTGTACAAGTCAATGTAAGTCTTGTTCATTAGAAAATCTGGGCAGATAATAGCCGTGTTGTCAAAAGAGTTGTTGAATTTGTCTTCTGATCAGATTTAGAATAAACATAGTTTTTTCCACAGTTAGTCACTCCACTGATTATTAGGTTATGATGATCTTTAAAATACATTCATTGGTGCCTAAAACTTTGTTGATTCGAGAAGATTGTTTTGAAAATTTACCTGAGCATCATATACAAACAATCTACATTTTATGTTCATGTATATTTTCTTTTTTTTTTTGATTTAAAAGTGAAAACCTTGTTGAGCATTAGCTAATTTAAGACACTGTCATGTTATATATTATCATTTGCTTTTAACTAACTTTCTCCTAACTTGTAGCATCACCCTTAACCCTCATGTAAAAGGAAAAAATGAAACTTCATGGTACGATCAATATATTTGTTGAATTAGTTTTAAAATTGTTATCCGTACAATTTGTTGAGGTTCAGTGTAGCTCGGGGTGTATGCGATACAATGCTATGTTGGACTGAAGTATTTCACTTCCTTTCGTATGTTTTCCTGTTTGGGAGGAGCTATGTATTTATCGTGGCTTTGTCATTTACATGCTATTCCCGTGTACTAATGAAATGAATAAATAACACACACACACTAACACCCATCACAAGCGCAAAGAATATACACTCGTATTTTGTATTCTTTTGTTTTTTCTTTTATATTTTGCTTTATGTTCTGGGATAATAAATACATCAGGGGTAACTAAGAGCATCATGGGTAACTAAGAGCATCAGGGGTAACTAAGAGCATCGGAGTAAACAGATGCATATATAGCAAAAGCACTATCTATCTTCTATTGTAAATACTAAGTTAATAAACCCTTTTCTCTCAAACTTTCATTCAAGCAATACGTTCTTTTTGTTTCCACCGAACTCTGCAGTATTTCTTTGTATTTCTTCCATGACCGTATCATGTTATTTTATATTATCAACATGCGTTCAATAATTTGAACAGACATTTACTTTAAGCATATTCAAGTCCGTTGGCCATTGTTTTTACAGTTAGTACGGCTGCTTTTGAAGACTGTTGCCATTTCTGTGTTCAATTCAGATACTTCTTGGAAGACTCAGTTGCCATTTCCGTGTTCAATTCAGATACTTCTTGGAAGACTCAGTTGCCGTTTCTGTGTTCAATTCAAATACTTCTTGGAAGACTCAGTTGCCATTTCCGTGTTCAATTCAGATACTTCTTGGAAGACTCAGTTGCCATTTCCGTGTTCAATTCAGATACTTCTTGGAAGACTGAGTTGCCATTTCTGTGTTCAATTCAGATACTTCTTGGAAGACTCAGTTGCCATTTCCGTGTTCAATTCAGATACTTCTTGGAAGACTCAGTTGCCGTTTCTGTGTTCAATTCAAATACTTCTTGGAAGACTCAGTTGCCATTTCCGTGTTCAATTCAGATACTTCTTGGAAGACTCAGTTGCCATTTCCGTGTTCAATTCAGATACTTCTTGGAAGACTCAGTTGCCATTTCCGTGTTCAATTCAGATGCTTCTTGGAAAACTGAGTTCCATTTCCGTGTTCAATTCAGATACTTCTTGGAAGACTCAGTTCCATTTCCGTGTTCAATTCAAATACTTCTTGCAAGACTCAGTTGCCATTTCCGTGTTCAATTCAGATACTTCTTGGAAGACTCAGTTCCATTTCCGTGTTCAGTTCAGATACTTCTTGGAAGACTCAGTTCCATTTCCGTGTTCAATTCAGATACTTCTTGGAAGACTCAGTTGCCATTTCCGTGTTCAATTCACATTCTTATTGGAAGACTCAGTTGCCATTTCCGTGTTCAATTCAAATACTTCTTGGAAGACTCAGTTGCCATTTCCGTGTTCAATTCAAATACTTCTTGGAAGACTCAGTTGCCATTTCCGTGTTCAATTCAGATACTTCTTGGAAGACTCAGTTGCCATTTCCGTGTTCAATTCAGATACTTCTTGGAAGACTCAGTTGCCATTTCCGTGTTCAATTCAGATACTTCTTGGAAGACTCAGTTCCATTTCCGTGTTCAATTCAAATACTTCTTGCAAGACTCAGTTGCCATTTCCGTGTTCAATTCAGATGCTTCTTGGAAGACTCGGTTCCATTTCCGTGTTCAATTCAGATAATTCTTGGAAGACTCAGTTCCATTTCCGTGTTCAATTCAAATACCCCTTGGAAGACTCAGTTCCATTTCCGTGTTCAGTTCAGATACTTCTTGGAAGACTCAGTTCCATTTCCGTGTTCAATTCAAATACTTCTTGGAAGACTCAGTTGCCATTTCCGTGTTCAATTCAGATACTTCTTGGAAGACTCAGTTGCCATTTCCGTGTTCAATTCAGATACTTCTTGGAAGACTCAGTTGCCATTTCCGTGTTCAATTCAGATACTTCTTGGAAGACTCAGTTGCCATTTCCGTGTTCAATTCAGATACTTCTTGGAAGACTCAGTTGCCATTTCCGTGTTCAATTCAGATACTTCTTGGAAGACTCAGTTGCCATTTCCGTGTTCAATTCACATTCTTATTGGAAGACTATCTATGTCTATTTCAATGTGACAGACTTTGCGTGCATGTCAGTTTTGATGGCACATGTTTTATTTGTTACCTTTTGTTCCAAACTATTTAAAGTTGTTCTCGATCGTTTCATGCGTTTTGCCTACTTTATTAATTATGCCCTGTTCCACATATATAACAGTGATCATTTCTCAGTCAACATATTTTTCTTGTATCTGTTATAGATCGCTCAACCTCGACATGTACACTCTAATAGCTGTACCATCTTTCGTCGTTTGATGTTTTTTACTCACATCTGAATAGATAAGTCGTAAGTTTGTTTTCATGCCACTGATTAAGCTTTCATAGATATTTATCTTGTTTGTGTTGCCCTTTAATTGCTTGATTATCTGTGATCAATCTTATTTTCTGCCAAAAAAATTCTGACATATTATTAGTTTGAACTGTTCTGTTGTTGTTCGAATCAGTAATTATTGCGTCAAAACCATTCATTAGATTTATAATGTCTTCGTCATTTTCTTGGATCATTCCAATCTCCCTTTAAATATTCCAACTGTGGTTATAAATTGTGTGTGTGTGTGTGTGTGTGTGTGTGTGAGAGAGAGAGAGAGAGAGAGAGAGAGAGAGAGAGAGAGAGAGATTTGGATTTTTAACGTAGCTTTAGCAATTTTTCAGACATATCGCTAGGAAACTGCAGTGTGGCAGTTTATACTGATGTCTAGAACTGAGGCATCATGCCGCGGACATGTAGCATGATGTCCCACCCAATCACATTTTCCTGACACCAGGCCGATCAGCGAGGTCAGCTGTTAGTACCATTTTTATAAGTCTTTGGTATGACTCGGCAGGGGTTATAACTCGCGACCTCCCGCATCTGAGGCAGACACTCTAACCAGTTCGGCCACCGGGTCATAATTTAATGTAATCTTCCATGTATGTTTTTTTCTCCATGTCAGTCTCCAGAGTTTCTATTGCACTATTTGTCTTCCTTTCAAATGGTTGAACCTATTATTGAATATTAGGCGCTGATCTTTTCACATCTACTCTTTCTCTTACTGCCCAAAATGTTTCTACGGGACAAGACAGGGTTGATTGTAATTATCATTTCAGTCGACAGGTAAAATCTATGCAAAAAGTTTTAAAAAATTTTAGCAATATAAATTTGATTGTTTGCCTTTGCCTCTACGTCGTTAACAATTTTATGTATTAAAAGTCCGTGTGCTAACATATATTTTATTGCGAATAACGGAGCAATCAATTTGTGCAATTTTTTTGATATCCATATTTGATGACGAGTCTATTGACGTCTTAAAAACTTTCTTTAAAAGAATGTTATTTGCAAGTCTGAATGCAGATTTAAATGCTGTCTGGTAAACATAGTCGATAATATATTTATCGTTCACTCGACGTGTCTCTGTTGGTAAAATCTAAAAGTATTTCAGGGATCGGTTTGTATGGACCAAGTCATGACCTCGACTTTATATGAAGAAAAATATGCTATTCTGCAGTAATTGTACTTTTCATGGTTTTTAACATCATATCTGTATTGTACTTTTCTTGGTCTTTAACATCATATCTGTATTGTACTTTTCATGGTTTTTAACATCATTCTGTATTGTACTTTTCTTGGTTTTTAACATCATTCTGTATTGTACTTTTCTTGGTCTTTAACATCGTGTCTGTATTGTACTTTTCATTGTCTTTAATCTTTAAAATCGTGTCTGTATTGTACTTTTCATGATCTTTAACATCATGTCTATATTGTACTTTTCATGGTCTTTAACATCATGTCTGTATTGTACTTTTCATGGTCTTTAACATCATGTCTGTATTGTACTTTTCATGGTCTTTAACATCATGTCTGTATTGTACTTTTCATGGTCTTTAACATCATGTCTGTATTGTACTTTTCATGGTCTTTAACATCATGTCTGTATTGTACTTTTCATGGTCTTTAATCTTTAACATCGTGTCTGTATTGTACTTTTCATGGTCTTTAACATCATTCTGTATTGTACTTTTCATGATCTTTAACATCATGTCTGTATTGTACTTTTCATGGTTTTTAACATCATGTCTATACTGTACTTTTCATGATCTTTAACATCATGTCTATATTGTACTTTTCATGGTCTTTAACATCATTCTGTATTGTACTTTTCATGGTCTTTAACATCATGTCTGTATTGTACTTTTCATGGTCTTTAATCTTTAACATCGTGTCTGTATTGTACTTTTCATGGTCTTTAATCTTTAACATCGTGTCTGTATTGTACTTTCCATGACCTTTAACATCGTGTGTGTATAGATTTTTCTTTATCATCAACTTTAGAAATAGAAATAACTTTGCTTTTAGACCAAATATGGAAGATATTTAAAACATCAACTTCAACACATCTCAAGTAACAAATTTTGCTGTTTGACCTTGTATCGTTTATTCACTAAGGATACAGTACGACAAAGATCCTTGTTATTTCTTTGAACGTTCAGCATTGGCTGTTTTAAGTTCACGAGAATATTTTCCTCGTAGTCTGCCATGCTCAACTTTACGAGAGTCTATTGGCATTTGAGAATCACCTAATTCGGGTTCCTTAATAATCCATTTATTTGCATGGAAGTTTGGAAAGTGAACTCAAATCAATATAAATAAAAACAGTGGTTGATTATAAGTCATATTTATACATTATATTTAATAGTTAACAATAATTAATTCCGTTATAAAGAGATGAATTTTAAGTCATGTCCCACATGTGGAAACATTTAAATATGATATTACTAATTTTTACAAAACTACTGCTTACTGCAAACTTTGCCACAATGAAAGTGGAATCCAGGCAAAAGGGACCCCGTCGGAAGAGCTTTTTTTTCAGTTGAAATGTTACCTTCACCTTAGTCTAATGGAAGCAATTCTTCACAAAACTTACATTTAATAGGGAGGGGAGGATGGAGGATGGAAAATGACATAAACCCGTTAACTGTAGCAAAAGTTGGGGGAGGGCACCAAAAACATTGCTCCCTGACCCTTCGAACCCTTGTGTCACCACGACATAAAGAAGACGGTATAATACAGAGAAGAAAAAAAGACTAAGGAGAATAGAGAACATTACAAATTAACATAATTATCAGTAAATGAAATAATAATGCCATGATAATAAACCCATAGGTTTAATTCACAATGCAAGAAACATAACTTTACAAAAACTGCGGTAGAACTTTAAATCAGAAACGACTTTAAAAAGTATAGGCGTGTACCACCAGTTGACTTTTACCGTAGATGGCAAGATAGGCAAAGTCTAAAGATGTTTTAGAAGATGATTTAGATAAAGATCATATGATACCACGTGTCTCTTTCGCTGCGCATGATCCTAAGCAACAAAGAACACATTTTTAAAACGATCGAACATTGGATATATGGAAGCCGAAGAAAAAAGTCCAAAAAACATGCTTAGACGCCATCAAGGAAAGAGATAGGAGAGCGCAATAGAAAAGTTCAGTCATTCAATATTGCAAACTACATCATTGAGGAAAATGTAAATAATATCCACAAGTGTGTTTTATCTTTTATCTTGACCAGTTTGTTTTATGTTATCGACTTTATTGCTGGTAAGCAGCATCTTCTGTAATATCATCTGTCCTAAAACTTCTTGTTAAAGGCACTAATGCATCAACAACAGACGAACCAGTGCACATTGTATTTATTAAGCATTGCTTTTCAGTATTTTCTTTATTCTCCAATTTTCTGTCCATTAGAAAAAGGTTTGAATGCAACCAATATTAAACTCAGTGCAGACAGAGGCACTCCCAACCTGAATGACAAATAAGCCATTGAGGTATCCGATATAAGTTAATGCGATGCAGTCATCATTCAGTTCACTCTGTGAACAGTGTACGTTGTCAATCACAAAAAAATTTATCCCAGTCATCGATTTCAAAGCACAACTTACATATTCTGACAATAAGACAATAATTGGTAAAGTTTAATAGCTCTAAAACTGGAAAAAGTTTGAGGTGTCTTCTTCATTTCTGTTTCATTCATCTTCTATTCCAAAATCTTTCTCGTTCAAGTTTTACTAGTTATCTCTTTGTATGTTCCGTTTTATTTTTACAAATTATTTACAATTATATATATATATATATATATATATATATATATATATATATATATATATATATATATATATATATATATATATATATATATATCCTACACGTGCTTTGTCCATTTATAATTTATAAAATCTTTGTTATTTAAATAATCGAAAAATAGCAGAGGGGTGAAGTGATCCTTTTTATATTTCAGCTGAAAATCCTTTGTCTGACGATTATAATTTAGGGATGTCACAACAATCGAAGATTCTAGAGTGGCAGTAGAAGTTGACCTAACTTGAAATGACTGTATTACAGTGCAGCTAAAATATATTTCATTTTTGTTTGTATTCGAAAAATAAATAAACAAAAGCAACAAAACTTCAAAATGCAAAATAAACACTGTATTATGCAAAACCAGAGGGTAAATCAATTCACATCACTAGGAAAGGCAAAATATTGAATATGTTAGCATCCAGCACTATAGCAGGACAGACTGGAAATGACTCGTTATTTATAACAAATTGGATAATGAAGCCAATGAATGGATGTCTGCTTTTGAAGAGACAGAACCTAAATACCGGCTCACTGAGGATACTGAGATGCAAATATCATACATGAATGAGCAGTTTGACCAGCAAGTAAGGAACACTGAAATCGTAATGGACGATACATCAAGGACGAATTCAAAGTGGAGAGGTTCCACCTGCAGTAAATAAGTATTCACTATACAATAAACTATTTAAAACAGTAAATTATGCCAACTCCTTCAGTCATTGGTATCAATAGAAATAACTGCTTGTCAATTTGACGGTAAATATAATTCTTTGACGTTTTTTTCAGGTGTCACCCGACCGTAAGCAGATGTGATGGTATAACTGTTATCATATAGCCATTCTTCTGTACGCAGTATTCACATACTTTGCGTCCTTGTTTGATCTACCTCACTTTCTTATCCTAGTGTCACACAGGTTTTCGAATACCATATTTTCGGTAATAGTAGCGTTTCATCCATGTTTAAAGCCATTGGATCTCTGTAAATTGGTTTTGTTTCCAAAATACTGTCCATTTTCATGGCCACCTCACTCGGCCAAAAAAAAAATATACCTTTACCCATCCTGTTTTCACAGCCTGTTTTCGCTTTTCAATCTGTTGTTTATTGGTAAAACCTGTACACATTAGTTTTCATCCGTGTCATAATCTTATTGTCTTAAATATTAAAGCACCGTTATCTTTTTCACAGCGTCTGATAATGTGAAAATATACTTTGTAATAGACGTTGATTTGAAAGTATGCGCATAAAATAAAGATCACACACAATTTTGATTTATGTTGCAATACCCCCATCTGTTAATGTGTTACTGTCTTACTAAGTACATCCAACCTGCTCAATCAACTGCATTAATGTTCTCATTAAAATTGATGCATGGCGATCTAAAATTCCAATTTCACCAACCAAATCCACTAATATCTTATTATTTTATATGATGTGTTTGTTATCCACTTCATAAACCTTATTTGTTATTGATCATAGAGGTGGTTGCAACTAATTATTATTATTTCCATAAGGGGCACTGGCATTTGCTAACACAGAGAGATCTTTGAAAAAAAAAGCACACACTCTAAACCCACCACAAATGCATGGCCGACAATAATAATAAAAACAAATTGCACATGACGGCACTTGTGATAATAATCTAGTCTGGTACCATGACCGTAGCCACAATCATTCTTTATATGGCAAATGGAGACAAGCTCAGTGAAGTGAGCAGGGTACCAGACTAATAATGTACCATCATAGTAGGTTATCTTCCCTGGAGGTCATATATGAGTATAACACTATCAAAGTGGTTCGTGATAACATGCTATCTAAAACAAAAGCAACCTTACCCCCCCCCCCTTCCAAATCTTTGGATGTAAAGTACACACATTTTTAGGTTGCGTTTGAACGATCTCTTTTTATTTTTGGGACGAATGTGGTGCTTTAATTTTTCGTTTCATGAACGATATTATCAAAATTTTAATCGTCTAATCACAAAAGATATTACTATTAAAAAGTCATTTTTTATTTTCTCTGGGTGGAAATTCAAAATAGAACTCGGAGTTTTGTGTTTTCCAGACATAGGGATATTTTCTTGCAGGGTTCATGTTTGTCGAGAAGCGACCGTTTAATTTCGGTGGGTGGTAGGGGTTTGACATGGTTGCATTTTCAGTTCAGTTGATGATTATGATGATTTTCTTATTCTCTGATTGTTTGTAGGCTGAATGCGTTTTAACTGTATACTTACGCGATCCCACGACATTAGCACTTCCACTTCCAGAGGTATGAATGAACTCGTTTAGTGTGTGTATGTGTGTGTGTGTGTGTTGGAATTGTAACGTACCTTTACCATTTTTTTCAGTCATATCGCTACGATGTCTGCAGTGTGATAGTTATTTCTAAGTACTGAGGCATCATACCGCAGACATGTAGCATCATGTCCCGTCAAGTCACATTATCCTGACACCAGGCCGACCAGTCCTTACATTGACCTCTTAACACTGAGCACAAAGCGAGGTAGCCAGTACCACTTTTAAAGTCTTCGGTATGACTAGGCCGTGGGTCGAACCCGCGACCTCCTGCATCCGAGGCGGAATCTCTAACCACTAGGCCACAGGAGCGGTTTACCTTAGATGCGACAGCAGGTGTAATATAAACTTCGTACCTTTAGTACTTTTTCCCTTGTATATTGGTACGGGAAAAATTATTAAGCGATAATTTTGGATACATTGCCAAAATTAATGCATATACTTTATGTTTTTTGTTTCTGCGAACACACACATTTGATCTTGTCGCAGTGCGCAAATTCGGACATTTTTTAATGAATGGATAAACAAGACGTCATATTTAATTCTATTTTACGTTACTAAATAAGTTCAAGAATATGGAACTAAACAATTATGAAATTCTTGTTCCTCTTTGTCGGACATATGTTTGCTCCTAACGTTCTGATGCTTACATATTTGTTTCGTCTTTAGTTGTACCCACATCGACACAGTACACGGCTATCAGTAGTTCCTAGAAAGAATAAAATTACACGCGACCAAAATGCAAACGTTTTCAAAAATTCATGAATCAAAACCACTTTCAGGAAGTGTAATCAAAACTAGGTTAAAATATTTGCAGAAACATGATCGTCCCTTCGTGTACCAGTTTTGCTGATCAATCTCAGATAAGCACGAGGAGTTAATTTAAATGTAGGCATACGCAGTATAGCTCTCCATCGTTGAGTTCTACTACAATTGTCTACGTCGGATAGAGAATACACGTGTGGTCTTTGAAAAAAAAAATAATCATACTTTGGAGTTAAGGTGTTTCCCCATTATATACATTATTTCTGTATACGTTTCGTCATCCTGCATGAGTTTCCGCTATGTTAATGCCAGTTTGAAAACATCTCTTACGAGCATCTCACTTCACTTCTTAAAGCGTGGAATTCTGGCAAACAAGAGTTCGGAATGATTTTGTTTGTTTTTTGGGGGAGGGTGGGTTGGGTGTTTGGGTGGTTTGTTTGTTGGGGTGGGGGTGGGGGTGGTGTTGATGTGTAAGAAAATGATTCAGCCCTACATAAATGTAAGTTATATTTAAGGGCTGTAAGGAATTTTCATCACTTCTGTTTCACGTTACATGCTTAATCTCAGTGAAATATATGCCCTCCAAAAATTGTATCAGAAATCGAGACTTTAATTCTGAATTTTGTATGCTGTACGCATATGTCCACTACACACATGCAGCTTCCAGCAGCGTAGACTCAGATATGCCATCCTATCATGAGCCAAAAGATCTCGGACTAGAAGGGGCATTTCAAACGTTCCGAACCGTCTGCCTTATAACCAATCTTTAACAACGGGATTCAGTCAAAAAAACTTTTAAGCCAAATCAGGGCTGTATGGAAGCACAGGGTCTCGTATCATTGCTTACAATTTAACTGTCAGTCATACATATAGTATAAAATAATATATAATAATAGTTTATTAATTTATAGTTAAATTGGAAGCAACGATACGAGATCCTGGGTACGGAAGACGCAGCAAAGTTTGGACGCAGTGCTCCTTCAAGAGGTCTGTGACGAAGACGGATTTATGTGTGGATGTGTTGTTATGGGGGGGGGGGTAGATGATACCAATGGTACTACACAGACCAGCAAGTAAATCTCCGCTTTTGTTTTCTTACAATACTGGTAGCGGAGACCAACCATGTCGGGCCGTATTCCATATTGCAGTTTTACGCGGTTTCAGCCTCACATCAGTTCTGACTATCGGACGCTCGCTAGTAATTAATAAATTTATTTCGACTGACCTTGATATGCAGATGGTAAGCAAAATCCCTCTTCTTTTAACTCATTGTATTAAATCCTTCAGAATACTTACTTTTTTTTAGTATTAATCCCCGAGGCCGCAGAGAGCGATCACGGGCCCGGGCCCCAGGGATATATATTCGGTTGCCCACCCCCCGCTTGTCAGCCCTGTTAATCCCTGTCAGAACAGCACACCTAAGAATGCATCACCCCAAGGCAAGAATAACGCTAGGAAACCTTGTTATGAGGACTATATCACAAGTGCTCGCCTATCTGTAGTATGATAGACAGAGTCCTATGTCAGAAATGGGTAATGGGGTTAATCTGAGGTAATTTTGTCACTCGGTATAATTTATTTTCATTCAGATTATTGGGGGGGGGGGTCAACATCATGTTCGTGTCGAGCACCTGTGAATTATATCACTAGGAACTGACCAATGTGTAGAATGGAGTTGCGGTTAGGTCAGACCGTCACGGCAGAATTGTGTGTGTGTGTGTGTGTGTGTGAGAGAGAGAGAGAGAGAGAGAGAGAGAGAGAGAGAGAGAGAGAGAGATTTATATATAGAAAATTGTAATAAGATATCAAAAGATGCTAAATAAATAAATAACTAAATAAATAATTTAGTATTTTTATCAATTAGCAGTATTTGTGTGATATGTAATAATATTTACAATGGTATTATTGAATATCAGACATACACACATACATACATGCATAATTAATACATACTTGTTAGTCCTGAACACAACTTCTAACTAGATCATGTTTAGTTGAACATTAGCAAATATTGTTTACCAATCAACACAAGAGAATACAGACATAAATATCTCAATTATAGCACTTAATACAAACAGATATAAATATACGTGTGTGAGAGAGAGAGAGAGAGAGAGAGAGAGAATATAGACATACAGACATAAATATCTCAATAATCTCAATTGATACAGATATAAATACAGAGAGAGAGAGAGAGAGAATACAGAGATGCAGACATAAATATCTCAGTTGATACAAACATATAAATACATGTGTGTGTGTGTGTGAATACAGACATACAGACAAATATCTCAATTATCTCAGTTGATACAAACAGCTATAAATACATGTGTGTGTGTGTGTGTGTGTGTGAATACATACATAAATATCTAAATTATCTAAATTAATACAGAGATTTAAATACATGTGTGTATGTGTGTGAGAGAGGGAGAGAAAATAAAGACATACAGACATAAATATCTCAGTTGATACAAACATATATAAATACACGTGTGTTAGTGTGAATACAGACATACAGAAATAAATATCTCAATTGATACAGATATAAATACATGTGTGTGTGTAATTTGGATTTTTAACGTAGCTTTAACATTTTTTCAGTCATATCACTACGATGTCTGCAGTGTGGCAGTTTATAGTGATGTACTAGGGCATCATGCCGCAGACATGCAACAGCATGTCCAACCCAGTCACATTATCCTGACACCAAGCTGACCAGTCCTAACAGTTTTAAAAAAATAGTCTTTGGCCGGGGTTCAAACCCAAGAACCTCCCGCATCCGAGGCGGACGCTCTAACCACTTATTCCCATAAATACATGCAGGAACATACATTTATCCATACATCCATACATAATACTACTACTACTTTATTTACAGAGGCTGACTCATTTAATCTGGGACTATTCTCCCTTGATGTCCTCTTAAGAAGAGTAAAATAATGTGCCTTATATGAAAGATAACGGCAGTTTATATTAATGTGTTCAGTATCAAAATACTAAATTCCATTATTAGAAACACATGCAAACTCATGATATCTCTTCTTAAATACTGTAATAGTTTCAGCAAATTTTAAATACAGTGGAAGCTTGTTCCACAGAACTCTGCTAGAGTATTGGAAGCTTTCTTTTTGTTTTTAAAATAGCTATGTTCCTGGTTTTGGTGCTTGAAGGTTTCCGTGTGACATTGATCTCAATTGATAAGGTGTTGGAAAAGACCTGAATGAATCCTGGAGATACTCTGATGCAATTCCATGTAGACATTTGTATACAAGAATTGCCTTGTGAAAATCTATCCTGTCATATATTGTGAACAATTTTAGTTCTGTAAACAATGTTTTTAATGGCTGATCAATAGGTGCATCTAAAATAATGAACTCTGTCCGTTTCTGATGTTTATTAATCCTGTCAAGCTGAGATTTGGCACAGTTTCCACATGCAGTTTAACAGTAATCCATTTCTGGAAGAATATACGAATTGTATAGATTTCGAGTTTCTGTTGGCAAATATTTCTTGATTCTGCTGAGTAGGGCAATTTTGGATGACAGTGTTTTGCAAAGCATATCAATATGGTCCCCCATTGTAAATCATCATCAACAGATACCAACAAGCTTTTCATATTTTACATCTTCTAACTGATGATTATTTATTGTAAGAGATAGTTCTGGGTTCCCTAACTTGTGTAGATTATTGATGTCCCTAAAATAAAATAAAATTGTCTTACCCTCATTAATTACCATCCTATTTTGTGCCCAGTTTTGAACTCCAAGGTCTGCTTTTAATCTGTTTTGGATAATTTCAGTATCAGAACTAGATGTATACAAAGTTGCATCATCTGCAAACAAATCTGTATTTTTGGATTCATTATTTAATGGTAGATCATTTACTTAGATAGGAAACAGGAGAGGTACTAAAACAGAACCTGGAGGGACCCCTGAATGAATAGTGCGAGTTTGAGAGCTAATATTGCAAGTGTCTACTTGTTGAGACCTTTGGTTTGGGCATGATCTAAACCAGTTTAAAAAAGCATTGTCAAATCGTAACAGTTCAGCTTTTGTAGCAGAAATTCATGATCAGCAAGATCAAAGGCTTTCTTGAAGTTGAGGAAAAACAATCTCATTCATAGAACCATTATCCATTTCTTGTAGCCAAAGATCGGTTAATTTGGTAAGTTTTGTTTGGCATGAGAAGTACTTTTTTTAATTCTGATTCTGTCTTGTGAAATATAGAGTAAGTTTTAACAAATTCATCAGCCTGCATAACTACTTGCTTTTCAAATAATTTTGATAACATAGGTAGAATGGATATTGGTTTGTGTGAAGTGTCGAATTTTGAATCGTATTGAGCCTTAAAGTGGAATGCATTGAGTATTAAAATGTTATCGCATTTAAGCCAGAAAAGTCGTTGTGAAGGGTCACTTCGATCTTTGTTCTTTTCTTCCTCCCCCGTGTCATTGTTAAAACTTGAAAGGCTAGAATTTATGACGGAGTGAGATTTTACTAAGGGCATTGCCACGTTGTCCTGAGAATGTAAACATCTGAACTACCAACCATAACCGCTTGATATGAACCCATGTCAAATTATCATTTTCAAAGGGAAATTGATATATCCCGTAGATTCTATGCTGTCTCGAGAAATTATTATCTTGGGGAAAATTTAGGAACCGCTGCCTATGACTGGGCAAAGTAAATTAAGGGGTACACTTTAGGAGCAATGAGAATTTAAAGTGACGACCGTAGTCGGATTTCTTTAGTCTTAGTTTCCTGAAAGAGGATGCGTTTTGGCTCCGGGGGAAGCCTAAAGAGAATAGTGCTTTCCTCATTAAACAAAAAAAAAAAAAAAAAAGGAGCCAGGTGACTGTCTTGTGAGAAAAGACAGGGTTTAGTGCTAGGATGTACAAGTTCCGAAAGAGAACATCATTAAAGTACGCAATTTTAATTTCCCACGTACTTTTCTATTTTGATTTCTTTTATTGTTGGTTTTATGCAAATGTGTTTGCTATGACAGGTTCCATACTATATATCGTTTATTCAGTTTAATGGAAAAGTGTTGATGCTGGAGTTGTTATGCAATTTATTTTATTCAATTTCATGGAAATGTGTTGTTATGCAATTTACCTATTAATTTTACAGTTATTAGTTCATTGATAGAATTGATTGAATGCGATCCAAAAATTCATTTGTGTAGGATTTCATAGGGTTATATGAAATAATTTCCTTTGTCTGTTAGGACGATACTGATTATCGTGAGTTAACGATACTTTCCTATTTATATTTGATTTTGCAATGTTTAAGTAATCTTGTAGGTTAGAGATTGCTGTGAGTTAGAATTTGTGAATTTCATGCAATAGTAGTCGAACATGTATTAGTATAGGTAAAAGAATACGAGAATGTTCGATAGACGATCACGCGGTAATTTATGACCTGTCGCTGTGAAGCGAGGGTAAAGTTCTACCGTACTAAGCCAGAATTTGCGCAGTGTGTGAGTAGCTAATATGCTTCTGAGTAACGAAGTGAGGGAATTTTATGCCTGTGTAGAAAGTTGTACATATAGAGATTTAGGGATAATTTTGTCCTTTAAGGAACAGCCTTCTGGGACAGAGACGGGACAGTACGAAGACGGAAGTCCGAGAAATAAAGAAGGACGAGGTCAGAATAAAGGACCAGGAAGTCCAGGAATGGACGTAGCATAGAGAGTAGGAAGTCGAGGAAATAGGAAAACGCTGATACACGGTCAAGGGAGGAAGGTGATGCAATGCAGTCGTGGACATTGCACTCTTTTCACCACTCGTTATCATCATGGAATAAATCCAGATGGGGCACTGCTATTAAAATCTGTTAAAATAATTTAGATTTAACTGGAATTGCCACATTAATTTGTTTTGATTAAATTTTTTATTTTTCTTGTCTAAGGGGGCTGTAATTGCTTTATTTCTTCCCAGTATTCTTGCTCAGTAATCTGTTGAAATTCTATTCTGTTTGCACTTCCACCGGGCTATAACATCGAGTTAGGTCATCCTCTAGACAACGCCTGCCAAATCCAATTAACCACCCCTCTAACAAAGAGGGCGACGTTACAGTTTGTAATTCCCTGGATCCTCCTTTTCTCTATTCTTAAAGATAGGTGTAACCTTTGCACATCTCAGGGTATCTGGAAAATTATCTTTCATTATATTTAAGTTTATGATATCCGTTAAGGACTTTGTTATTACTGGTGCAGCAGTTTTAAGAATTCATCGACCAAAACCATCCAAACCAGAGGATTTGTAAATACTCGGAAAGTTTTCACATAAATCCAGAATATTGACTGATCTAGTTTGCTGTAAAATTAATATAATGTCATTCAGTTTAGAGATGATGTGGTTGATATTTATGTTGACTACTTGCAGACCCGTTTTGAGGAGGCCAAACACAGGACAGGTTGATCAAATGACTGATTTTCAGACCTGACACTAAGCAATGTATTGTTTAAGACTTGACAGAATTATTTTCTTCACCTTGATTATTTATATAAACACACGAAAAAGATAACATACAAGATCCATTTGTTGTACCATGACCACATGTAGTAGAGTTGGATACACGAGAATGTTCAATATGATACTGATTTACATATGTACAAGACGATATGGACACATTAGGCACCTGAGAAGCCTCGGAGGAAGAAGCAACTTTAACAGTATCACATAGTTAATTACATGTTAATAAGTTGCGAATTGTACGCATATCAGATAGCGTATCATTAAAATACGCACAGTTGGATATTTGTGAAACAAACGTAGTACCTGTATTGTTACAATCTGTGTTTAGAGTGTGAATTTTTATAATTAAAATAGGGGATTGGTGTTATGCATTTACACTTAGTTTCATAGCATGATGAGCATATTTCTAATAAAACACTAAACTTGTTTTTATTACTTTGTGTGTGAGATTGTAAAAAGTAACATCCCGACATATAGTACAATTGGCATTCTCTTCATCGCCATACCCCTAAAGATTATCATACATACATACATACATACACACACGCACGCACGCACGCACGCACACACACACACACACACACACACACGCATACATACATACATGCATACATACATACATACTCATCTAAGTATATCACATCTTAAACTGACATTTAAATCTGCTATAATTTTCTTCCTTTTATCGCCTTTTTGGGGTCATGTTTTATCTGGGATGTGTAAATGTCTTTCTTTCTTATGATAGTTTTTGCACTGAATGCTGAAAAACCCTATAGTATCTCCCTAGGATTTCTCTTAAGAGATTACCATCGTTGGGCAAAAAGATATTTTAAGAAGGTGACTGAATTCAAAACTTTCCAGGCAGGAAAGTCAATATTTTCAAGGAAAAGAAATATTGAAACATTTCTCAGATTACTGAAGGATGATGCGCTCTTAAAAGAAATCCCAGGGAAGTACCATACGGATTTCAGCACAGTTCACAGCAACTTTGGAATAAGGGTAAACCACATAAAGCGAGGTGTAATATCGACGAACTTCTGTTGCTGTATATATAGGGGCCCCGAGTGGCCGAGTAGCTTCTCGTGGGTCGGTGGTTCTTTCCGGGGTTTTACCGGGTTCCTCCTCCACCATTAATACTGGCCGCCATGTATATCGTGTGCTGAAAAATGGCGTTAAAGCCTACAACAACAACTATATATATATATATATATATATATATATATATATATATATATATATATATATATATAATTTTAAAAAAAAACAGGATTTAGGAGCATCTTTAGCAATATAGTCTCTAAATTATTTATTTAATTAATACTTTTTCGTAGCACTTATGAAATAAGCTGTATTCGGGCGAATGGGATTTCATACACTTATAATTGAAGTACTATTTCGTGGAGATGTTGGTCAGAGACCATCATGAATAAATCTGCGGATGAACAAAAATTCCTCTTCACAAGCTCAGCCTTCAGTACTTATTGAAGTCCGCAACATACTTATTGACTCACGTGATTCTCTACCGCGTGACTGGCCAACAATGACCTTTCCTATTTTTCTAAAAACGGAATATCTACTTTGGCAAAGGATCAATACACCTAGGGTCGACGCCCAGACCATGATGATCATTCAAATTCTTCATGAATGTAAAAGCACAAAGTCGGTTTAACCTAATGTACTTACTATGCGTGTACAGTGAGAGAAAAACAACATTTACACGATAAAGGAGTACAAATGACTCATATTCTATAATCAAACAGTAATATAAAGTAATATAATGAAACAAAAGTTTTAGTAACGTATTTTGCTCTTATAAATACCTGTTAATATATTGATATCAATGTTTCCATACGGTATAGAGAATCTCAAGGTGTCCAACTTCTGTAAAGGTAGGTACTTTCTCGGAGCTTCTTTGTGAACACAAACGGCTACGGCCAACATCGAAATAGTTCAAAATGTCAACCAAGATACTGGACGGAATTTATTGAGCAGAGAAATTTAAAATATGCACTGCTTATTTCTATAAAAGTATTCCACCACCACATTGCTTAGTGGAGTTCAAAACACTGACCCATAAAACAATGAATGCATAATCAATATATCCTTCTACCCATAAGGGTAAGAAAGTACATTTTTCTATATCCATTAGAAACGCTTTCTTGTATATTGCCTGAACAAAAGTTGGAACAACAGGACCCCGACCCTACCCCTACCCCCCAAATAATAAGCCCGTCCAAAAGGGAAACCAAATCAACATGTTGAAAACCGTGTCAAGCTTTAGTATTATAGAAATGATGTTTCTTTCAGAATAAAATCTAAGTTTAATTGATCAGACACGAAGAGGTTAATGTGATGAAAAACGTTGAAACAGCAAAAACATGGTAAGTATCGATGAGAGTTGAAGAGCTACCTGTATAATCAGTACAAACAATGATACATTGTCTATTGAGTTTCAACTATCAATGCATTCTGAGACTCTGTGTGTGTGCGTATGTGTGTGTATACGCGCGCGTGTGTGTGGTCTGTACATAGGAGCAAGCGGGGGTGTTGGGGGTGGGTGGGGGACAACAGGTTTTACCTCTAAGTAAGTTTTGTCCTATATCCGTAAAACATACTAGCTGACCACTACATGTTAGACCCCTCCCCAGGAAATAATTCTGAGGGCGCTCCTGTGTGTGTGTGTGTGTGTGTGTTCACAAAAGAGGATGCAAGGAAGACTACAACATGATCACTAAATCGTAACACTACCTGCGAATTATTCAGCAGGTGGTGAACACAAATGTATAATCTGTTGCGATGTAGCGGGGAAGAAGTTTATATGTAAGATAAAAATGAAGTCGAGAAGAAACAAAACGCAGCTGTTGCAAAGTAGATAAAACTAGAGCCTTATAATATAGAAATGTAAATTAAAAATGCATGATTTCAGGTTGATAAATAAGAGACCTCTCAAAGTGTAATGCCCCAAAGAGATGCGAAGCATGTCATACACGAATAGATATCAAGGTGTGTCCTAGTACTAATATTAGTACCCCATCTCCTACCTCGTGAACGGGGTACTAACATGATCATATATGTGTGTCAATGGAGCAAGCCAGGTGTGATTCACACCCGGCGCTCTTTTAGCCTAATATCAACGATCTGAATAAAGTCCTTGCATATAATGAAATAAATTGAGTAGCCAATTTATTTTATCGTGAAAGGGGCTTAATAAATTCAAAATAAGCCGAACTTTTTTCACAACATGATTATACTTATGTAGTAGGTTTCTACACTATTTGTTTTTCTGACTTTAGTGATGATTTTTTGTACTCCATTACATGATATGGCATCAGTTCGTAGCCTCAACCACAACAAATCAAGCTGAGGCTACGACATCGTAGCTAGGTATGGCCCAACTGGACAAATTCATCTTTCGATATAGCAGCAACTAAAATTTGGCAACGGACGACTGCTGCGTCAAAGCCAACAACCAGTAAAGATCACACTGCTGTGGCGAAAGGAAAGTAAATATGTATATATAAAAAATAACACAAGAACTTATTATGCAAGGAGGCAATTCCCCGAAAGCTCTAGCGGAAATCCTAATGCAGGAAACCGCATGTACCACACGCGATGACTTACGTCGATCACGTTTACTGAAATCACCAATAATATCCTGTGCCCTCACCACGGGATTTTCAATACAATGGAATATTGTAGACCCAGTGCAGCGGAATAAATGTAGGAAAAAGAAAAAAAAACGGAAGACAAACCAAAACATCGCCAGGCAGCATTAAATGAAATGTTTGATTAAAGATGGCATAGGCAGATGAATGAATGAAGATTGCGTGGCACTGAGCAACTTCTTGCGATCAACAAATAACTCCGATGAGTCAGACAGACCGTGTAATTTTTGAACATATTAAATGGCGGAAATGTGTATTGCAATATTGGGCGGAAGGAGAAGAAACCTGGTTCAAACAAATATGCTACAAAATTAACAGGGATTCTGAGGCAGGAGAAACAAATGTCCATAGCTAATTACTTTCTACTCTAGCCACACGAAAGTGCTTGCAAAAAAAAAAAAAGCCTTTGATGTCCTGCTGCTGCTGTCAACACCCTGTCAGTGCAGTGCAGATTATGTTTCAGTATCAATAATCGTAAAAGGAGCAAGGCTTTTGTTTATCGTTTATTGTTTCAAGTTACAAGCTGGCTGACACAGGAAAACTAAATCAGTAACAATCCTCAATGTAGAGAGAGGTAGTAAATTATAACCTGAGACGTCAACATTGCAGTTAAGATTTACGCTGTACGCTGTTTGTCGAGAGAATAAATTCGTACTACAAAAATAAACTGAAAGTACAGGTGGGAGAAGAAGTTGTGCGTGTGTATGTGTGTGTGTGCGCGCGCGTGCGCGTGTGTTCTTTGATTTTGTTTGGCTGATCTGATATTATATGATGTACATACAATTAATATGTTGTGTATCCATTTTAACGTTGTTTATAAATTTATTTTTTCTTTCTTTTTTTTAATTCTTGGAAAGTGATTATGTACTCTATTTTCTGTACGAAGTGTGGAACAACACTATGTGGGCAAAACACGAGACTCATTTCGCCAAAAGAACACAACTAGCTTTCTGACTCTCACAAAATCTTTGTAAATGACAAACAAGGCAAAAACAAAATAAGTACAAAAGAAAGCATTAAATTTACAATTATGTATTATTGTGGATCTAATAGAAGTATTATTTAAAAATTGTGGACATTACCTCTTATGGGTTTGGGCTTCAATGATAATGACAGTCTGGTTACTTTTGACCTACCAAGGGAGAAGCAAAAGCGCCGTCTGTTTCGTATTAATATATTAACATGTAGCCGAAGATTATATCCTGGAAAATTCACGGTCTCTTTATTAACAATAACGATAGCCAAACCATATTAGTGGTACCAACAAGAACTACAATGAATAATGAACTAAACAAACCAATTTTTTTTAATTGAAAAATATGGGTTTTAAACAGATAATGCTTTTATTATTTTATTTGCTTGTGTGCGCTCTTTTGTGATCTTCTTAAATTAAGCCGCTTAGCTTCAATATACGTTGGTGGTGTATCCAGTAAAATTCCGTTTCTTTCATGGTTTCGGAACTCTAGTTCCAGTTGTGGGCTTCTGGAAAAAAAAAAAGGAATTTTACCGGATATACCGCCTAAGAAGGGTTGATAGAATAATAAGCAGAATGCTAGACTTAATGATTTACTCTCTCTCTCTCTCTCTCTCTCTCTCTCTCTCTCTCTCTCTCCGTATCAAGTGTAAAAAAATCATCGAATGCAATTCTACGCATTCATCACTTTTCTTTTCTTATTTTCCAATAAATCTGTGAAGATTTGGAGGTGTCGATTATTTTGAAATAACAGACGTTCACCGGACCAGTTAAGCACTTTTTCATGTGCACAACCTGAATGTTCCATGTCGCGATTTGTAAGCCAAGCCTACAGCGCATAGCAGGGATTAGTAGCTTTGAGTTGTCTTCATTCGTCCTTTCTAAAAGAAATGTTGATCCTGAAGTGAAATTCAGTTTGATAAGTTTGAGAGTTTTTAACAAGACCAGTAAATTAAAATTTAAAATAAAAGAATCGGCTAAATACTACTTGATAAATCTTGAAGTTTTATTTGTGAAAAGACTGTTTACATATTTTGTAATGTAGTCTGACATAGAAAGATCTATACGCTATCCTTAGGTTGTCTTGATACAGGTGTGGTTTTTCTGTAATTATGTACCTGGTGTTGAGAATAGCAAATAATCTATTTGTCTGGACCGAACAAGAAAGCGGGGGCCTGGGGGGGGAGGGGGAGGGACGAGTTATCTAATTCGCTCACCAATACAGATCACTGACGTTTCACCTATGTCTGCCTAGGTTCGAGTCTCTATCTCGGCCAGTTTGAGTACCGGTATATGAGAAAGCTTGCTAGTTGTTGTGGTGGTAGGTTTAACGCCACTTTTGACAACGAGATATGCTATAAGTGGCGGGAGATAGATTTGGTGGAGGAAGAGAACCCGGCAAATCTCCGGAAAGAAAGACCGACCCACGGCTACTGGCAAGCTTTCTTACATACCCAAAACTAGACGAGGTCGTGACTCTAACCCACGCGGACAGAAGTAAGACGTCAGTTATCTTTAAAGACGAGCTCGGCCACCCGGGGTCCCTAAGTTTGCCAACAGCTTCCCGTGTGTAAGTGGTTCTTCTCGGGTTCTTCCTCCACCAAAGATGCTGGCTGTCAATTATATCATACGATACTTATCTTATCTTGTGCTGAAAAATGTCGTTAAGGGCTATAGGGCAGTTTACGAATTAGGAGGAAATGACGCCATGCGTAATGACATCATTCCTACAAATAATCCCACGTTAATATGAGCATACTACATTAGTTCACAGTGTGTGTGTGTGTGTGTGTGTTTGATTAGGATTTTTATCGTAGCTTTAACAATTTTTCAGTCATATCGCTACGATGTTTGCAGTGTGGCAGTTTGTAGTGATGTCTAGCACTGGGGCATCATGCCGCAGACATGTAGCATGATGTCCCGTCAAGTCACATTATCCTGACACCAGGCCGACCAGTCCTAACACTAACCTCTTAATGCTGAGCAGCAAGCGAGGTAGCTGTTAGTACCATTTTTTTAAGTCTTTGGTATGACTCGGCCGGGTTACGAACCCACGACCGTCCGCTTCCGAGGCGGACACACACACACACACACACACATACACACAGGCGGCACTCCAAAAAGCGTGAAAAAACTCAAATTGGATAGCTTGCTCGTTGAATGTGAGCGAAAGGTGCAGACCGAGAGTATCAGGAAAATTCAGCCTTTTTATGATATTTCGGTTACTAATCTCGCTCATTTGACTCTCAACTCATCCAAAAGTGTCATTCGCTGCCGAGACCTCGCAAGGGTCAGTGACATTGAAATCGTCGAGGGAATGAGGAATCGAGGTGTTACTGCAATTCGCAGAATTCGTATCAAACGCGGTACACACTTGCAGGACACGAACACCGTCATACTTAGCTTTAACACACCAACACTGCGTAACGTAGTATAAGTTGACTCCTTGCAGGTTAAAGTTGAAATGTATATTCCAAATCTTCTACGTTGTTTCAAGTGTCTGAAGTATGGTCACCACAAAGAGAGATGATCCAGAAGCCCTGTGTGTGGCCGATGCGGAGAAGCCAGCCATCGAGAATCAGATTGCGGATCGAACCCCCATTGTTCAAACTGTGGCAAAGGTCACCATGCCAATTCTAATGATTGCGAGACCTGGAAACTAGAGAAGGAGATCCAGAGGGTAAAATATACGTCAAACATTCCCTTCCCATAGGCGAGAAATATGGTCAAATCTCGAACCCATCTACATGGCCCAACCTTCTCAACTGTTGTAAAAACAAGTCGAAAGAAAACCAAGGATGGACAAACTCAAACTGATCTACCCGATGTAACATCAACTACTAACATTCCACACTACAAGGCACAAAGAAACACAATCTCCACGCAGATAACTTTCAACAAACCCCCATTACCTAAATCTCCAAAAAAATAAAGAAAAATAAGCAACAAACAAACAGGCAGCAAACGGGGTCTCATGGCCCCAATGAGCTACACAATAAGTTTGGCGATTTTGAGGACAAGGATGCAGAAGAAACTGCTTCGTGTTCTCAGGGTGGCTCAAAACCTACAAACAAAAAAATTTAGCCCGATACTTCCTTCAGAAAAATAACCACATGAAGTGTCCTCGCGAAAGGCCTAACCTAGCTACATAATCTCTCCTTTAAACTTATAATGAAGAACAAGATCATAGAATGGAACTATCGATGATTTGAAACCAAATTACAATGATATTCTTCTGCTCCTGGTACTATGCCTGCAGGAAACAGTCTTGAAAGATACGGATATCATCACACTTAAAAACTACTCCCTCTTTAACACCTGTTCTAAAAATGGTGACAGGGCCTCAGGAGGAGTTTCTGTTGTTGTGAACAATACAGCCCGTCATTGTGCCATCCCTTTAAACACAAATTTGCAAGCCATTGCTGTAAGCGTCACTCTGCATCGAGTGATTACCTTTTGTTCTATTTACTTACCACCAAACACCAACTTAGTACCAAACGAATTAAACAATTTTGTTCAACAACTTCCCGCGCCATTTGTTTTACTTGGGGATTTTAATGCATATAACATTTTATGTGGATCAAACCACATAAGTGACAGAGGGCACAAAATAGAAGACTTCATTTCTAGACACAATTTGTGTCTATATAACACCAAATCACCGACATCTTTACACCCAGGAACGGGTACATACGTGTATCGATTCGACAATTTGTTCTCCTTCGCTGCTTTTGGACTATGAATGGAAGGTCGCTGATGACCTTCACAGCAGTGATCACTTTCCAATCTCCCTTGAAAGTATTAACTCTTCAACTAATGTCGCATTTCCACAAAGGAATAAAAAGAAGGCCGACTGGGCCAAGTTTGAAACACTCTGTAAAACTAGGCTGAAGGATATAGTCTTCAACGTTAATGACTCTATTCAGCATTTTACTTCTATTTTAATCGAGATTGCAGAAGAATCCATTCCCAAGTCCTCACTAAACTGTAAAAGAACCCCAAAACCTTGGTGCACTAAGAAATGTAAGGAAGCTATTAGACAACGCCAAGAAGAATTACAAAATTTAACAATCGTCCGACGCCCGAAAATTTTAGTAAATACCGTATTCTCCGGGCCAAAGCTCGCCGCACAATCAAAGAAAGTAAATGAGCATCATGGAAGAAATATGTTTCTTCTTTAAACTCTCGTTCCTCTATTAAGAAAGTTTGGGACACTATCAGCCAAAAAAAAAAAAAAAAAAGGGGGAAATAGAAAACACAGTTCTCTCCGACATCTGAAACTGAACAATAACAATTTTAGTTCAAAACGTGACATAGCAAATATTCTTGCTGACAGTTTCTCTAAAAATTCCTCATCGTCTAATTATTCAGAAGCCTTCCGAAGATTAAAAAATCAAAAAGAAAAATCACGTTTAAATTTCAAATTCAACAACTCGGAAAGTTATAACCAACTGTTCTCACTATCAGAGCTTATGGAGGCTTTAGACAAGGCCCATGATACATCCGCTGGGCCTGACGAAATACATTACCAGTTTTTGAAACATCGTCTAGAATCATCATTACCATCTCTTTTGAAAATCTTCAATGATTTATGGATTATTGGTAATGTACCTAAGATTTGGAAAGAAGCAACAGTAATACCAGTTCCCAAACCAGGTAAAGATAGCATAGATCCTACCAACTATCGACCCATTGCATTCACAAGATGCAATGCAAAACAATGGAACGAATGATCAATTCTCAGCTTGTATGTTACTTGGAAACTAACAATTTTATATCTCCTTTCCAAAGTGGCTTTCGTTTTGGCCGTAGCACCAATGCTCATCTAGTTAGACTGGAAACATTTATTCGCGACGCATTTATCAAGAAGGAACATTTAGTAACGGTTTTCTTTGATTTAGAAAAGTCCTATGACACAACATGGAAGTATGGGATATTAAATGACCTGCACGATCTGGGTCTAATAGGCCGTCTGCCCTCTTTCATATAAAACTTTCTCTCAGACAGAGAATTCAAGGTACGAGTGGACTCTACCCTCTCAGATATGAACGAGCAAGAGATGGGTGTGCCCCAGGGCAGTATTCTATCTGTGACACTTTTCAACATCAAAATCAATAGCATCACCAAGTGTTTGGTTCCTGGTGTGGATTGCTCCTTATACGTTGATGATTTTCTAATATGTTATCGATCAAAGCACATTCATACAGTTGAAAGACAACTACAACAAAATATAAACAAGATTCAAAATTGGGCCAGTACTAACGGTTTCAAATTTTCGAAATCCAAAACGGTATGTATGCATTTCTGTCAGTTACGAAGACATCATGATGAATCTAAACTCACGCTGGATTGAGCACCTATTCCAGTTGTTGAGTAACAAAGTTTTTAGGTATCATTTTTCACAGAAAACTGACTTTTATTCCACACCTAAAGAACTTGAAAGCTAAATGCTTGAAATCTCTAGATTTACTTAAAGTAGTAGCGCACATTGAATGGGGTACTGATAGAAAAGTCATCCTCAATTTATATAGAACGTTTATTCGCTTGAAACTGGACTATGGTTGCGTTGCTTATGGTTCAGCTAGGAATTCATATTTGAAGATGCTTGATCCAATTCATCATCAAGAAATAAGACTCGATCTGGGAGAATTTAAGACATCCCCATGTGAAAGCCTTCTCCCTGAAGCGAACGAACCACCTTTATCACATTGTAGAGAAATACTTTCCACACAGTATGCTCTCAAATTAAGATCAAACCCTCTGAACCCTGCTTTTTCGGCTGTATTTCAACTCAAATACAAAACCTTGTATGAAGAAAAAAAAAAAAAAAAAAAAAAAAAAACACAAAACAAAAAAACAACGCCATACCTTCCTTTGTCATTAGAATATCACACACCCTTAACAGTACCAAAATTGATCTTTCTAATATTCAGAAAACGTTCATTTCCGAAACACCTCCCTGGCTACTTAAACAACCAAAATTACTTTTTACGCTTCACGATGGAAAAAATCTGAGACAAACCCTTCCATGTTCCACAACTCTTATCATGAACTCCTAACCGAATATGAAAGCTACACAATACTTTCTAATGACCGATCAAAGGATAATGAAAGGCTGCCGCAGCCTTTCTTAGTGGAAAACACACAACACAAGTTCTCTTACCAAATGGTACATCATTTTTTTCTGCCGAAATTAGAGCAATAGACCTTGTTCTGCAATACATCGAAAACACATATTTTAAACATCATTATCTTCTCCGACTCGCTATCAGTACTTCAGTGAATACACAATAGAAAACCGGAGAACCCATTACTAACCAATATTCTCGTCAAAAATACTGAACTGAGTAACTCTCACAATACAGCATACTGTTGGTTACCTAATCATATTGGTATTAAAGATAATTGAAAAAGCAGACCGCACTGCTATAATGGCCCGATCCCTCGAACCATCTGATTTTAAATTACCGTATACCGATTTTAAATCAAGTATCAAAGAGTCTTTACGTCAGAAGTGGCAGGCATCGTGGAATGATGCAGTTAATAATAAACTGCACGCCATCAAACCAACCCTAGAAGAATGGACTCCTTCCTACAGAACTATCCGTAGGGATTAGGTAGTCATTGCAAGAATTCGAATTGGTCATACTTATATAACCCATTCCAACATTCAAAGGCGAAGACCCACCAGAGTGCATTTCTTGCAATGAACCATTCTCTGTTAAGCACTTTATGATAGAGTGTTTCGACCTGCAACCTACGCGCGATCAGTATTACAGTTTGCATGACAGGAAGGAACATGTTGATACAGTGGACGTGACTTGTATTATAGAATTAATGAAAGAAGTAAAATATTTATTCTAAACTAAAACTTTTATGCCGTTATCTTTAGCAGTTTTATGTAATGTATAACCGTCCCTTATTTTCAATACCTTATCATCTGTCTTCATTAACATACACCATTTACATTCCCAGTTGATCGGGAAGCTTTATTTATTACCGTTACCATCTTGTCGTTTTACCTTCAACTCTTTGGTTTTATATCGATGGTCGATACGAACCTTTTACCACTTTTAAATAATCCCACATATAACCTTTTGTATAGCGCTAGATAGCCTAATAGTGCTGGTGCGCCGTGAAAATATAATCAATCAATCAGTCAATCAATCAACAACCGAAAGAACTCAAATAAAGTCTTCCGTTATCATCTCCAATGGCACGTACAAAGCAAACAGCAAGAAAGTCCACAGAACGATGAAAAAATCCATGGAAAACTTTACCTTAAAAGAGAAATGAATCAATAGGACATTATACTCATGTATAAAACTATACATTTTGAAATTATTTATACAAATATCAAGAAAACAGATCTGAATTAATCCAAACTGAACCAAACTCAGCGCACGAGCAGCACGAGAAATCCAACACTAGATGGCGAGATACAGAGAAATAAATGAACTTAAACAATATTTCGACACAGAAAGAATTGAAACAGCAGAGGGAGCATTTTTTAAATGTTCTTATAAAAAAGGGACACAGGAAATTGACGCAACAAGGATACCAGCAGACAAAAAAAAAACAAAACAAACATCAGTGGTCACAATGAGTGTAGCTTTAAGTATGAGATAAAACGACTTCACAAACCTAGCAGATAGTTTGAACATGAATGGACCGAGAGGTTTCATCCTAAGACCCAAAGGGACAGATCAAATCGTGCCATATGGAGAGATGGAAATCGCAGATGGGACAATAAATAATAAAAGAGCCGAAACCTTTTCTGAGAAAAATTTTAAAAAATACAGGGGAGCTACATATTGTCGACATACTTATGGAAATCCCACTTGAAGCAACAGTGAAAAATTTCAACAAGAACTACAAATTGAAGTCGTAAGGGCGAGAATGGACACAGTCCCGGGATACGATATAAAAAATGGCATTAGAATACTAGAAGTGGAAAAAGAGAAATAATACACAATCAAAAAAGTATTCTTCCTACTCGGTTTTCCTATAAAAACGTGGTAAAAAGGGTTAATTTCCCCAGAAATTGTCACAAATGCGGAAAAACAGCACCCACGCCCAAGAGATGCAGAGAACAAGAAGAAGAAACAAAACAACAGCTACGAGTACAACAGTTACACCACGGAAGTGAGATTACGATCTTCCCCAAACAGACAGAAACACAACCAGTAGGAGAAATAGAAAAAGCGAAAGAGAATCAGGAAAAGACCAAAAATCAAAATGATAAACAACAAAAGACAAAAAACTCCAGAAAAAGAAAAGGAGATACAAGAAGGCAGACAACAACTTATCCAACAACAAAAGTCTAAACAACAGCAAAAAAGACAACAACAACAGAAACAACAACCAATAGACAAACAAAAACAACAAAAACAAGAACCGAATGAGAAACAAAAAGAAAAACAGGGTAATCAACAGAACCAACAATAAAAGCAAATTGAAGCGAGAACCGAATGAGAAACAAAAAGAAAAACAGGGTAATCAACAGAACCAACAATAAAAGCAAATTGAAGCGAGAGAACAACAACAACAAAAACAACAACAAAAAAGCAGAAAGGAGAACCGCAAGAAGAAGAAATAGGACAACAGAAGCAAAAAGAAAACCCAAGGAAAACATTAACAGATGAGCAGAAAAAAAGAACAGAGGAAAAGAACCAAGAAAGTGAAACCATCTACAAGTCAGGAACTAAAAACAGAACAAGTAATACTACCCCGGAAGAGAGTGAAAGAAAAAGGAAAAAGATCTACAAGATATCGTACGATGAGTAACTTGACGTTGAAAAAACGTATGACATAATTGAGATGTCAAGTCTAACTGAAATGGAGAATGAATGATTAGAATTTAATTTTTTTTAAAAAAGATCCGCAATTACAAATATATATATATATATATATATATATATATATATATATATATATATATATATATATATATACACAATATGAGAAAGAGAAAAACATCCCATACAAGTTCAAGAAAGCAAACAAACAAAATATACAATATGAGAAAGCGCACAGGCACAACCAATACAAGCTACCCCAAAAATACTTAATTAAAGAAAACAAAGATTAAAAACTGTAACGAATAGCATTCACCTTGAACAAATACACTAAGTCTACGGGTACAATTATAGTTAGGAAGGTGGGCCAAACTCTAATGGTCTAAAAAGAACAGTAGAGGGACGCCCCCCCCCCCCCCAAAAAAAAAAGAAAGAACTGAACGAACCACCCTCTTGTAAACTACACAACTGTTCGTATATGTTACCAGGTCTGTTTTTTATCTTGTTTAATTTTTATATAGTTATCTTAATTTGAATGACACTTTTACTTTCCAGTGAATGCATTCTCGCACACTGGCTGTACGAAATTCATAGTTCTCATACTTACAAGCAAACTCTGTCTGTCTGTCTGGCTCTCTCTCTCTCTCTCTCTCTCTCACACACACACAAATATATATATATATATATATATATATATATATATATATATATATATATATATATATATATATATGTATGTATATATATGCACCTGGATCTGACCTGCATCAACGAAAAGACCCCGGGCAGAAAATTGTACTGTCGGAAATATGTTTTCTTCTTCCTGGTCAGGTTCTCTTTTTATTTCCGTATTGATGTTGATGTTACATTTAAGAACGTTTCGGAGCGTGTTGATATGTTACATGTACACATACGCTGTCCTTTATGTGAATGCTGTTCTAGCTGTATGAATTAGAATATCAACAACCCAATGATCCTTTTGTCAATGCCACTTATAACCTTTCCATCAACAAACGTCGTTTCATATTTTTTCCTTTGGACCCAAATTAGCTTCACTAAACCAAGTTTAAATTTCTGTTTCTCCCTTCCGACACTAAGTTAGTACTGATTACTTAAAACGGGAAAGTTAATTTTGGCCTGCAGTTTATTTAGATCACCTCTCACTATTTCTTTACTATATATCACGTACTTGGGGGGGGGGGGTCCACTCATAGAAATGCTAATCTCGGATATATCTATCTTGCCCCCACCCGTCATATCTGAGCAGTTTTTCTCTGAAATATTTGTAATACGGGTCCATGAAACGTTCCTTCTCTTTTGATAATGAGCGTTGGATCTGACTTCCGTCTTAAACTTGTATTCATTTTGTATTCTTCGAGCCAGAAGTACTTCTATTTGGTACATGATTGTTTATTACCATCATGATTTACATCAACGTTCGCGTGATAAACATAGCGGCCACTATTGCATTACACACACACACACACACACACACACACTCACATACAGACACACACTCAAACACACACGCGCGCGCGCGCTATGCGAACAAGTGACGTTTTCAGTAAGACCACTGGATTGACCCGTGGATTGACCCGTGGGTGTCTTTGTGACGTTTCGTGATACATCCATGTGTATTTAGAAGCTTGAACCTGCGCACTACTTTTCGTCACCGGGAAAGGCTTGGGATGCACTTCTGTGAAAGACAAATGTAGAACTGGAGCTTCGTACAGACACGGACCAACACTCGTTTGCTTAGTATGTCTGTGGCGGGATTTCAACGGCGAGCCATCGTAATGCTTGTGCTAACAACCCAAGCCTGCCAAATAGGAACGTAATTTATCTGGAATCCAAGAGCTTGTATGCATGGGCAATGATGCAGCCCATGCAGATTGGCGGCTGTCAGTGTGTCATTTTCGTGGAAGTTTCGCTTTTCGTAAACACAAACGAGTACAACAGTAACAGTAATGTCGGATATTTTTCTCTGAAGTTGACATGGATTTTCCAGACGAGCTTCACGTCAGCCACAAGGAATATTCGCTACCACCGGAATACTGTTGGTGTCCCGGATTGGTTGATCCGGCAATAGTGTGTGATTATAGATGAACCTGAACTTAGCTAGTACTAAACATGTGTTTTGAAAATGAGCCATTTTGGCCAATTAAGGCATATTAGTATAAAGGGAATTATTTTATTCCTGTTTGCTTTTTCCCCAGTTAGCCATGCGTTATTTAGATGCAAGAATGTTTTGCAAATTTTATTTTTATTTGTTTATTGCCTCCCATTTTTTCCAGTATTCCTGCCAATTTTAACTGTGACAATGTAATTTCTGTTTTTTATATGTTTGTCACGTTGTGGACAAAATTTTCGGATGCTTCATGCTTCATGTACACACATAGTTTCTTTTAGTTAATTCGTAGTAAGAGCACCTGAAATAATGTCAAAACGTATTATGTAAGATTACGACTTTAGACCGATTCTGGACACAAATAAACCGTATGTCTGCTGTTTAATCATTATGCAGCTTGGCTTCATTTTTAAACAGTATCCACACTTTTACATGTATAAGTTATTCAATGGGAAATCATATTGACTTCAGTTTTTTTTTAAAACTTTGTTTAGTTTTATGGTATTCGATTTAAGCTTTATATCCGGTATATCAAAGCCTCGATATTATTTATGCCATTAGTTTTTCTATTAATATGGTGCATTCCCTCCCAAAGTCTATCATATTTTTTTGTGTTTCATTAACATAGCTTTGGTGTAGTTTTTAGTATTTAAGATATACCATACTTGACCGTATATTCGCGTTTATTCACTATACCATACTTGACCGTATATTCGCGTTTATTCACTATACCATACTTGACCGTATATTCGCGTTTATTCACTATACCATACTTGACTGTATATACGTGTTTATTAACCTTTACTTGATTTATTTTACTGAGATTTTGATTCTTCCAAATATTTAGTTTTGGTTTTTTGGTTTAGATGGAACATATTGGTAACTCATATTTCGTTCATCTTTGCCATAGCAGAAGCCAAGAGCTTTCGCGATGTTTTTTTTTATATTTTCAGGAGGAAAAGCAGGGTGGTTACGTCACCATTTCCCTATTAACAGAATGTCCGTTTTATAATGTATATTTGTGAGCCTGAAATTTTCCTGGTATTTCATATCTTTTTGTATATGTATAAATGAAACTTTGCATGAGATCAAATTTGTGCAATCATCGGCATGATGGGACCTTTTGAACTCTTCTAAATTTTTAATATTTTTTTTTATTCCTTTAACGCGTTTAATTTTTCTTATTCTAAAACCTAACACTTCAATTGCAATTACATATAACATCATTGATAAAGCATATCTTTACCTAACTGAATGTTCGAGCTTAAATGTTTTAGTTGCATGATAGCTATTTAAATTCTAATTGTGAGTCGCATGATAGCTATTTAAATTCTAATTGTGAGTTACATGATAGCTATTTAAGTTCTAATTGTGAGTCGCATGATAGCTATTTAAATTCTACGTTTGAGGTACATTATAGCTATTTAAATATCTAAGTATGAGTTGCATGATAGCTATTTAAATTCTAATTGTGAGTCGCATGATAGTTATTTACATTCTAATTGTGAGTTACATGATAGCTATTTAAGTTCTAATTGTGAGTCGCATGATATCTATTTAAAGTCTAATTGTGAGTTGCATGATAGCTATTTATATTCTAATTGTGAGTTACATGATAGCTATTTAAGTTCTAATTGTGAGTCGCATGATATCTATTTAAAGTCTAATTGTGAGTTGCATGATAGCTATTTAAGTTCTGATTGTGAGTCGCATGATATCAATTTAAAGTCTAATTGTGATTTACATGATATCTATTTAAATTCTAAGTTTGAGTTGCATGATAGCTATTTATATTCTAATTGTGAGTCGCATGATAGCTATTGAAAGTCTGATTGTGAGTTGCATGCCAGCTATTTAAATTCTAAGTGTGAGTCGTATGATAGCTATTGAAAGTCTAAATTGTGAGTCGCATGATAGCTATTTAAATTATAATTGTGAAATAAAAATCTCTCATAGATTTTTGGTTTCTTCATTTCTTTTTGGGAACATTACGCTCCCCCCCCCACTATTTTACTGTATATTCCATTGTTATGTTTTGGCTGTGTACATATGTTTATAATAATGGTAAATTTATTATATTATTATGTCTTTGTTATGTATTATAATCCCGTTTATATTATGTTCTCTTAGTTCCCTAACTGTTTCTCTTCTAATTTCTTATCTTTTGCATATCCCTTGTCGTTTCTGTTACAACCAATCAAAGCTTCCTGTTTTTATTTGATCTCCTTTCCTTTGAATCTTTTCAATTTTTCAGTTATTACTTTTATTTTTCCTTTCTGATATTCATCATAATCTTTGACTCTTTTTACATTCTTTCTCAAGCATTTTCCTCCTTTCATTGTCACTGTTGCTATAGTATTTTGATATTTTCCCTATTTGTTTCTTTGTTTCTTTTTCTCATTTTACTTTGTTTAAGATATTCTTCATTTCATTTGGTATCATTTATTTCCTATTATGATGTTATTCATTTTCCACTTACCCTATCCTGGTATTTGTTTCATAAATATGATCTGGTCTGATACTGTATCGTAGAGTATGTTGCATGCTTTCGTTTCGTCTTCAATAGATTTACTGATAGAAAATTGATCTAATCCACTTCCCTATCTTTAATCAAAATATAGGTAAAACTTTTTTTTATTTTGTCAATTTTTTTTAAATCTTGTAATTTTCCATGGTTCTTGAAGATCTTTAATTTTATCATTTTCCTTTATCGTAAGGTTTAAATCACCTCCTGACCGCTTCGGTAGCCTATTGGTTAAAGCGTCCTCCTCGGATGCGGGAGGTCGTGGGTTCGAACCCCGGCCGAGTCATATACTTATAAAATGGTACTAACAGTTGACTCGCTAGGCGCGCAGCATAAAGAGGTGACAGGCCTGGTGTCAGAATAATGTGACTGGGTGGGACACCATACTACATGTCTGCGGCATGATGCCCCAGTGGTAGACATCACTATAAACTGTCACACTGCAGACATCGTAGCGATATGGCTGGGAAAAGAAATTGTCACATTAAAAGCTACGTTAAAAATGCAAATCACACACAGACGCACGTACACACACATATGATGAGTTTCCGTTGTTTCTGTATGTTTTTCAAAATCTGTACAAGATTTCGTGCTTTCAGATTGTATACTTAGTGCAGATATATTTATGAAATCATCTGGCTGGAACATTTTAATGAATCATTCTGTCCTTAAATGTTAGGTTAGTTTCAATGTTTATCCAGCGTGTTTTTAACATTCGTTCTGATCTCTTTTTAATTTTGCTTTTCATTGGTCGTCACTTATAGCGTGGATAGTGATATGATCTCCCCTCCTTTTTGAGAGCTGGACTTGACCCCTAACGTTTTGTGAATTCCCCCTAATCCGTTTTCCTTGTGCTTGTTTGCGGAGTCTCACTTACTGTAGGAACTCTCAAAAGTTCCTTCTATCTCGATTGTTTTCCCTTTATCCATTGCTTTTGCTCGATTTTGTGCCATTTTTGCTCTTGGATGCCAAGGTTACCGAGGTGCATCAGTCATTCCATCACAACCACTTACAGTACCGTCATGGAGTCAAATTCAAAGAATATTAACCAAAGAAGGAGAGGAAAACATTAGCTGAATAACCTCAGCAAATGGGCGACTGGTTTTCCATTCTCTTGTAAATGGTTTTGATAAACCCAAACCTCATTTTTTAAAGGTGGGCGACTCCGGATCACACCTGTTTATCTTAACCGGAAATAAAGGCCGGTGTAGTAGAATCTTGGTACTGATATATCGTATCTTGTTTTGGTGTCACCAGTTTCACGTATTGACAGACCGAATGATGATGTTGCACAACTTTTACATTTACATGACCAATATAACCGGAGGTGACATTCAGTTTTGAAGGACCCTATCATGGAATAGTGCAGGAAAATAACTTGATCTTGCGTTAAAGCTATTATATAGAATAGAATTTTAGGACAAGTAAAGTTGTATCCAGATAGTTTGCAACGAAATACCCAAATTTAATTACTTTGGAGCGTGCATTTGAAGATCAGTATTTATTAGATGTATATACTGCATGTATATACTGGGACAATTGTTCATAATTTCCAATGCAAAAATTCACTAATTTGTAAACAAGGCCAGACCTTGAATTTAAATTTTAGTAAACACGTTGACCATTATCTTAAAGTGCAACCATCAATCACGGAAAAATATTAAGCACACAACACATATATACACAACACCGTAGTTGTCAGCAGGGTCGCACAGTTGGCAAAGTGATATCATTGTAGGAAACAACAACATAGTTGCCAACATGGCAACATTGTTAGTAGTTAATGGGGGCTGTTTAGCGTCAGTGGACACGTTAAGCGTCCAGACTTTTACTGACCACCTGGGCACGTTTAGCGTCAAGGGAAATTTAACATGGGGGATACTGGGCCTGTATAGCGACAGGGGAAAAATGGGTTATTGTATAGGGATAATAGAAATGGAACAGGTGAGGTGACGTCACATTACTGAACATTGGGAACAAAGTTTCAAAGGGGTTACCTCAATCGGACCAAACAGCGGGAAAAAACATAGAATTCTTGGCGGGGCGAGACTGGCGGGACATATATATATATATATATATATATATATATATATATATATATATATATATATATATATATATATATATATATATATATATGTTGAAGTACACATTACACACACATATATGGCAAAGAGAATAAATATCTTTTCGAGGCATAGGAGTGGCGCTGAAAAGGGCCTTTATGTTCTTCTTCTATTTTCTCCACTTCCTCCACCATCTCCTCACTTTCTCTATTATTCCCTTCTTTTCCTTCTCTGGCATCGAGTTAGGATGTCCCATTGATCTAAACTTTTCCTGCACCTTGATCCAGTTTTGATTCAGTCTTTCAAAGTCCTCTTTTTTCTTTCTGTGTCCTTTGTCCTTTTTCTCCTTTGCCCAGTTATCTTTTCTCTTCTTTACCCCCTCTTTCAGTACTTTCTCATCATTTCTTCCGCTTTCTGTAATTGGGGTAATGCCCTCTTCACAAAAGACCACTTTGTTAAATTCTGTGTTTGTTTTAAAAATACCTAAGTTTCATCACACCATCGAGGGCCTGCTTCAATGTTCCAACTCTAACATACTTCGGCTGAATGAAGTCCCTTAACCTTTCCACTTCCTCCTCTATCATGCTTTTAGTCAGATCTCTCGCTACTTTCAGACTGGTCACAAAGTCTATGCTACCTGGATACTTTCATTCATCTGCAAGCCTTTCCACTACATAGGCTGCATGCACCATCCAGTACCAACTGTCTTTTAAATCGTTGAATAAATTTATCTTTCTATGTGTTGACTAGTCAACGCTGGGCAGCCTGACGACCTCTATCATTTATATACTTCAAGCACGGACGTGAAGGAAAACATCCCTTACGCTCACTTCACATATTATCTACTATCCACACACGAGAAGAAGACAAAAATAAAAATAAAAAAATAACAAAATAAAACCCATCCCACAATCTACTATCCACACACTGGAAGGCGAAAAAACAAACATATATATACTATCCACACAAACGTACGCGAACGCATACAAACACAATATTTACTATCCACACAAAATTACGCGAATGCATAAAACACACACTCTACTAACTCATCACCGGAAGGAGAAGAAACAAACCCCAAATATGTTATCTACACAAACGTACGCGAACGCTTACACATCTTCATACACACACATCAGGAGTCAGTGTTTATAGTCACATTACTCTACACTGACACAAACTGGCAACTTGAATAGTCTCTTTTCTAAAGATCTGGTTAACCCTGAGAAGGACTGTTTTTATAACTCCAAATACACCTGGCTAATGGTGACAGCCTCCAGGCCTGGCACCACAGACACATCGTCGGCTCCAGTCCTGCTTCCAGTTTAAGATTGTGGTTGGTAACGCTGGGTAGGGGGTTGACTGGCTTCACTCTCCCAGTTTTCGCTTTCAGGAATAGTGAAGACTTCCATGTTTTCTTCTATTCCACACTCGTGCATGCTGCAGCCTCCTCATCTCCTGCGCACTCAACTGTACTGGTACTGGTTGTGGTGGTGGTAGAGGATGCGGTACTGGTAGTGGTTGTGGTACTGGTAGTGGTTGTGGTACTGGTACTGGCCGTGCAGGTGTCCTCACCTCAGGCTTGACCTCACACAGTAGTCTTAGCATAAGGTGAGACAGGATCCCTCTCTTCTTTTCCTCTTCTTCATTTTTCTTTTCTTCCTCCTCCTATATCCTAGCTTGTGCGGTTATGGCCTCCATAGCCAGCTCGTCTAAAATGCGCCTGGCATATTCCAGCTGCATTTGGAGTTCCATCAATGTTGCAATTCTATTATTCATTTTTTTCGCAGTTGACATGTCAACGCTTTAGTTTATATGTGTGAAGCGCGGACGTGAAGGAAAACTTTCCCTGTCACCAAAACTCACAAGACCCACATTATCATCATCATTCCATCATTCATTTCATCCAGGTTGGAGACATCGACCAGTGAACATCGATGAGCTGCAAACTCTAGCGACCACATGCGGCAATGAATTGTCATTTGGAATGGAGAAGATCGAGCCACCTTCCCTACAAGGACTATGTTGTAGCCGTGATTAGCGAAGAGTGCTGCCGAAATACATCACTGGGGGAAGCCGCTTGCTTGAAGGAATGAGAGTAGTTCACTTTGGCCACATCGAGGGAGTAAACATCAGAGCCCTTGCTGATATCTTGACGGAGTGGTATGTGGGTGCATAGGAAACATGCTGCATGTGCGGACACGGGGACCCACATAATTGTAGAAGAAGAAAGATAGAAATCCGGTGATACCTGCATATCAACGAATCTCATTCTATTGAATAATAGAGGAGAATACTACTGCAGTTAAATATATATATATATATATATATATATATATATATATATATATATATATATATATATATATATATATATATATATATATATATATATATTGAAGTACACATTACACACACATATATGGCAAAGAGAATAAATATCTTTTCGAGGCATAGGAGTGGCGCTGAAAAGGGCCTTTATGTTCTTCTTCTATTTTCTCCACTTCCTCCACCATCTCCTCACTTTCTCTATTATTCCCTTCTTTTCCTTCTCTGGCATCGAGTCAGGATGTCCCATTGATCTAAACTTTTCCTGCACCTTGATCCAGTTTTGATTCAGTCTTTCAAGATAGAAATCCGGTGATACCTGCATATCAACGAATCTCATTCTATTGAATAATAGAGGAGAATACTACTGCAGTTAAAAGGAAACTTTACTCTTCAGTATGCAAGCACGTTACCAGCTGGGATGTTAGCAGCCCAATGGTCGAGTGGAGCCTCAAACGAGTTTGTGCGGGACTTGAAGAGTGGTACCGGCTGACTCATGATAGACTGACGATAGTAACGCTGCAAACCAAGTGCTGCCTTACTTCTGACGACCCCCGGTTTTATCTTCATATGGAAAAGGTCGAACAACCTGCCAAAATGGCTAAAGTGAATTACCCGCTTTCCATTTTGGCAGGGAAACCACTTTTGATAATATCTCTATTTTAGACACCAATTTGACCATTTTGATGCCGCCATCAATTTGTTTTACTATTCAAGATACTAAATATTATGAGTTAATTTGACTTAGTTGATTGATATTCTTTAGCGTTTATTTATGTACACCTTGTACACAAAACTCCAATTTTAAATACAATGACATAGGATAATTCATAACTGTTATTGATTTGACTAATTGCATAGGTGGTTAACACATTACTGGAATTGGTATTGTCCCTTTAAATAACTGGACTAAATTTGGCTAAGTACGGGCTGACGCTTCAGGACTCTGTACGTTTGCGTCTGCTACGGGTACCTTTCCTCCCTTGCCTCTTCCGAACACCCTGTACCGTGACGGAGATGGGGAACAATTTCCACCCGTCAAACCAGGTGTCCCGATGTTACGTCATAGCAGCGACCAATCGCAACTGGGCGTCACATACTGCTCTGGTAGACACATGAATCAATAAAACAGACTGCTATAGCTCTTTAGAACATGAGTGTGTGTCCATTCCCACTCTTGAGAGCCCTCCATTCAGATCGTTAGGGACTTATTGTCCCACGACCTGAGGATAAATTAACAGTGCTCTTTGAGCACATAAGCGCCTGGGGGATGTGGTTCTAATTCCTTCCCCGAGGAACAATAAGCATCATGCTGTGCAGGAATAAACCAGTGGCACATGTACAATTGTGCGAACGCCACTTAAATCCCCCCAAAAATAAAATAAAAAAATCACATTATTACAAAAGCATGGAACACACGGGCTTAAAAGAAACACTCACTTTTTTATACATACAGTCACTAACTACCAAAACCCACAAACTATTTGACAAGCTACAAGCTTCTTTATGCTTAAAGAAACGAAGTGCTTATAGATACAGTTCTATTTTTCAACGTAAAGACAAATAAACCCCAAAACACACCTTTTTGGCAAATGAACTAGTATGTCTTTTCTAGAGTATTGGGATAGCCCTGAAGAGGGCTGTTTTTGTGGTCGGGGAGTTATGGCAATCTTTTATAGTCTAAGATTGCGTCCCTGTCTGGCGGCAGACTTTCCCACAGGATAGGGCCTGCTTCTACGGAAAGAGAAGGAGAACTCTTTCGTGTCTAAGAGTACAGTCACCGTTTGACTTTCATTGTCTTCTCTGTGGCCTTGCTTCTTCTCTGCTGCTGCTTCTTCTTCCTGTCGTTTTTTTCTTCTTGCCTCTTCATCTTGATGTTGCTGTTGAATGAGTAAAGCCTTTTCTGCTTCTTTCTCCAATTCTTCTTTATGTCTCTGCTTAAAATCATCGACGTGTGATAAAGAAGGAGATGGTGGCGAAGGTGCTCGTACCGAAACAAATTCTTGTGAAGAAGAGAGAAAATCCACTATATCCCGTTTAGAACCTGTCTCTTCTGGAAATAGGACTGTGTTGACTTTGGTAGCCGCTGATATGCCATCGTTTCTCGTCTCCACGGCCGGTGCACCGCAATTCATCGTCTTCTTAGTTTCTGTCATGTTTGATAACTTTGTCACATTGATTCACTACGCACATACGCTAGCGCATCTATATAGGGAACGTGACCTCACATGCAGCTCTCTTCGGATTGGAAGACAGACTCCTCACTGTGACTGAATTTTGTAACGCGTATTGGGATTGGTGAAAAATTCAATCCGTTTGGATCCGCTCTTCCGCTATAAATAACAGCATTTCACTACATTCCCTTCACCTGTTCTCATCATAAGATGTGGACTAACGTTGAATCATCTACCCTCGTATCGTCGATGTTGCTCCGTACGGACTTATGTATATCAGATCATCATAGACAATCATCTCGACCACACATACGAGCGTTTGGAAAAGAAGAATCTATGTGGAGAGACAAGGCTGTCTGAAGAGAGTCCTCATCAACGGTCCAGACGAAAAAAGTTTGAGGAAGAAAAGAAGACATATGCGATGCCCTCTGTGTTACCGGAATGATGTTAACAAGAAAACACAAAGGCCCTTTTCAAGGCCACTCACGTGCCTCGAAAATATATTTATTCTCTTTGCCATTTGTGTGTGTGTGATGTTCATCAATCTGTGTCTGTATGTTGTAGGTGATATGTATGTCTATGTCCCGCCAGTCCCGCCCATTCAAGATTTTTGTGTTGTCGCTGTTTGGTCCGATTGGGGTCATCCCCTAGCAACATTTTCCCCAATGTTCAGTTTCGTGATGTCACCTCACCTGTTCCGTTTCTATTATCCCTATACAATAACCCAACTTTCCCTTACATGCCCAATATTCCCCATGTTAAATTTCCCTTGACGCCAAACGTTCCCAGGGGGTCAGTAAAAGTATTGACGCTAAACGTGCCCACGACCATTTTGGCTGAGATTTCCATTAACGCTAAACAGCCCCCATTAACTACTATTGCTGGTAACAGAGCAACATATTTGGCAGCAGATAAACATTCGGCTGCAAAGCAACAAATATTATTTGGCAGCAAAGCAATATGGTTGAAAACAGTAAGGCGTGATCGGATGGTGCAACAGCGACATGATAATTTCGATCAAATAATGTGAATTTTGAACTGTGCATTTTGAATCTTGGACTGTGCAATTTAAATCTTGAATTGTGTACCTTGAATGTTTAGCTGTGTATTTTGAATCTTGAATGTAAATTTAGAATTTTGACAATGCATTTTGTTATCCTTTTATTAAAAGCCTATTAGCTTTATACTGAATAAAAAAACTGCATGAGTTTTATGTAACAAGGTTAATATCATTTGGTGAATTTGTGAATATTTGTTTATGTGTCTAGCTCCAGTTTTTGTGTTGGTGTTAATGTCATGTTGTGTAAGTCAATTCGTATCGCATCCCGATTTAAGTTTTGATAAAGTATTTTTGTTTAGTTTTTGTTTTCTTCTTTGTTTACATTTGTTTCCATTATTTTCATTTGATTGTTACATTAGTGTTTGGGTTTGTAGACAGTCTCGTACTTCATTATCATGTGTTATATACATCTTTTTCATGTACAGTGTTTGGTGCTTTCCTTTAAGTCATATCCATTCAGTTTCAATCTTGTTACATACTCAACTTGTACCCCGAAGGATACTTGACTATGTTGTTTTTAAGATCTGTTATTATATGTAAGTGATGGTTGACGCTGCAGGATTGTCGATAGAGTGTTGAAGCGGTTGGCCAGTGATGCCAACATTGATAACAATCAATTTCGTTCCACTTGTCGATGTATATCTGCCTGAAACGGATGTTAACATAGTCTTGAATACGCTGAAATATAATTTTGTTAAGTTTCAACTAGAATTCAACAGTTGTGACTACCCTACTGTACCAATAGCAAACCGAACAGAGACTGGAATCATTACACTAGCACGCGAAGAATCCCGCTCGTTAACTGAGCTACCATGGATGAAAACACATGGGGATACTCTCGAAAACAATGGCGTGGAGTTCACCGGCAAATCCATCCCGATTGCATTCTCTCATAATTATGTTGCACCAATATTAAGTCAGCAACTTAGGGAAAAATCTCGACTGTTATTCAACAAAGACACACTTGTCCGTGTAACAGTTTTTGGGCGAGGAACAGAACGATGATTTCAGATACCATCCAACGGCATAATTGGCTTATTTATATAAACGTGGGCGTCAGACGCACAGAGGGCACACTCGCCGCAGACTTAGACATACCTCAGGCAGATATATTTTATAATTGTTTGACAGTTATACCAGTAACTTAAACAAATTGTTTAGAAGTGGGTAAGCGTTTTGCGCCTGCAGATGATGAGCATGGGCATGGTCTGCCTGTCGAGCAAGTTATACGAAGTAGTTACATTATTAACATAAGAATTATAATGGATTCTCAATGTTATCGACGCGAGAAAATAATCGAAGTGGAGCACCAACTGCAAGATAAAGTCGTCAAGAGAACCACATTGCTCATGAACGAGGACGCATGTTTGTGGTTGTAGATGCTATTTATGAGTTAGATGCAGCATCCACCGTTGGTCTGAATGTGGCTGCAATCATGACTACGTTAGCTAGTAGTTATAGGCACATCAGTCGTAACTGTTGTTTTAGCCACATTAATAGTAACCGGTGCTGGTAAAATAATCTCGTCACGTCTGTGTTTGAATATGTGTCTATTCAGAACTCATCGCGGCGGAACAAATCAGTTTCAATACAGTTAACACAGTCTACTGGATGGCTATTAAGGATAAAATAATTAGCTTCACTGAGTTTGACACAGTGCTGGCAGAAATGGATAACCACTGGCAAATCCGAACACAAATTACAAGCAGTAAAAGTCGAGTAATTACTTTTTAAAACATAAAAAGTATACTAATGTTAATAAAAGAAGCAGACCTTTCCCACCAAAAAAAAAAAAAAACAAAAACAAAAACAAAGCCTGCAAAGTTCCATGTCTGCAAAAGAAGTTCTAGAAATGTATGGAATCTACTCAACCAGATTATATCAGATATGGAATGCTCATAAAAATAGCAAGTCTGTAAAATATCAAAAACAACTATAGTCCATAATTGATAGTATCAAGACCGTACAAAACATCTGGTATTGACAAGAGAGATATGCAGCCTACAGTTGATAGCATTAAGTCAATAAAAAAATCTGACAGCGATACGACATATATACAGCCCATTACACTGGTCAACAGTGAAATCATTACTGACTTGAAAAGGCCCTAATCTGTAGTATTTTGGTGTGCCGAACACGAATATAACCGTGAAAAATTTGTATTGGCTCTCGTTTTGAAGATATTCATATACCTCATTTTCTATGTTTCACTGTGTAAATTTCTCCAGTAGGACTGCAGCAACATCCGGAATAATGATGTAACATTGCATAATACCATCATGCTCACATCATCCACAGTTGATTGCATCATTTTCTGATGCAACGCAATACTAATGCCATGCGGCTGCTGAAGTAAGTTGACGTCAGCAGTGTACTATACATGTGTAGGCCTATTATACTAATGCCAGGCGGCTGCTGAAGCTGACGTAAGCAGTGTACTATATAAAGCCCAATCAGATAGGTTCAGCATTTAAAATATTTTAGACGTTGTGCGAGACAGTTCAAGCTACTGTTACATAAAACTTATTATTTTATCCATTTACGTACAATAAAGAACAGTAATGCCTCGAAAGTGTGTTAATACCGCGCACAATTTTTGCTATATTTGTGGGGAAGTGACATTTGCCAACCAGAAGAAAAGTATCAATTCTCAAGTGAAGAAGGCATATCATCTTTACTTCGGATGCAAGGTTGGTGACCAAGACAAGCCTTGGGCTCCGCATATATGCTGTGCTACATGTACAACACAGCTTTCACAGTGGTTGAATTGCAAAAGGTCATCAATGCCGTTTGCAGTCCCAATGGTGTGGAGAGAGCCAAGCAACCACCTAAATGACTGTTACTTCTGCTTGGTTCCTCCTCTTTCCGGCGGAATAACGAAGCGAAAGAAGTCGAGAATAGTCTACCCAAACATTCCGTCTGCATTGAGACCAGTTCCACATGGTGAGGGACTTCCTATTCCAGAACCTCCAGCAGAATATTCTCTTGATTCATCTGACGAAGACAAAGGTGAGTCGACCTGTTCTTCTCCTGGTCCATCAGCATGCAGTGATCCAGATTTTCACTGTGGTGCATCATCAACCCCACACAGAATAACACAGGAAGAACTAAATGACCTGATTCGTGATTTGGACTTATCAAAGAACAAGGCAGAATTGCTAGGATCAAGACTCCAACAATGGAAACTTCTAGAAGAAGATGTCACAATTACTGCATATCGAAAGCGCCACCAGCAATTGGAGCCTTTCTTCAGAAAGGAAAGTAATCTGATATTCTGTTCCGATATTGAGGGCCTCATGAATGCTTTAAAAATCACTCATGACCCACAAGAATGGAGACTATTTGTGGACTCTTCGAAACTGAGTCTCAAGGCTGTGCTTTTGCACAATGGAAACATTCTTCCATCTATTCCAGTAGCGTATGCTGTCCACATGAAAGAGACATACGATAACTTAAGGCAGCTACTGAATTCCATTGAGTATAACAAGTACAGCTGGCACCTCTGTGGTGATTTGAAGGTAGTTGCCCTTTTAATGGGACTGCAGCAAGGATATACAAAATACATGTGTTTCTTATGCGAGTGGGATAGCCGAGCAAGGGAAATGCACTACATGAGGAAGGAATGGACTCACAGGCAGAATGTAGCCATTGGAGAGAAGAATATCCAACACCCAGCTCTGGTTGAGGCTCAGAAAATCTTGCTACCACCCCTTCACATCAAACTAGGTTTGATGAAGAACTTCGTGAAAGCCATTGACCGGACTTTGCCAGCATTCCGATACCTGCATGAAAAATTCCCTCGACTCAGCGAAGCAAAGATTAAAGAGGGAGTTTTTGTGGGTCCTCAGATTCGAGAGCTTTTCAAAGATGACCGGTTCAACAACTTGCTGGAAGGTGACGCGAAACAAGCATGGAATGCTTTTCGCCTAGTTTCTACAAACTTCCTCGGAAATGTTAGGGCAGAAAACTATAAGGAACTAGTAGAAGACATGTTGATGAAGTATAAGAAACTTGGCTGCAATATGTCTCTAAAGATTCACTTCCTTCATTCCCATTTGGATTTCTTTCCTAGCAACTGTCGTATTGTTAGTGATGAACACGGCGAACGTTTTCATCAAGATATCGCAACAATGGAACAAAGATACCAGGGAAAATGGTCCACTACAATGCTGGCTGACTACTGCTGGACACTCCTCAGAGATGCTCCCGAACAGCTGTACAAGAGACAGGCGAAGAAATCTAAGATGTAGTCAATGACTTGATTTTTTATAGGTAGGCTATTACAGTTGACCTTTTACTATTGGAATGCATTTCGTTATGTAAACATTAATTTCTTGCAGATTACAAAAAAACTAGAGCCAATTTTGCAATTTGACTGTCATATTCGTGTTCAGCACATAAAAATTGATAAGAATTGACTAATTTTATTTCAGTAACATGACTTTTGTAAAAATTTGTTGTCCAGTGTTATTGACACGACCGACATATATACAGCCCATTATTGACACGACCGACATGTATACAGCCCATAATGGACACGACAGATATACAGTTCATAACAGACAATAATGACAAACAGCCTATGCTTGATAGCATCAAGTCAATAAAAATACCTGACAGCGATACGACATATATACAGCCCATAATTGACACGACCGACATGTATACAGCCCATAATGGACACGACAGATATACAGTTCATAACAGACAATAATGATAAACAGCCTATGCTTGATAGCATCAAGTCAATAAAAACATCTGATATCCGACAAGACAGATATACAGCCCATAACTGACGCGACATCGAAGATCAAACGATTACCACAACCGAGTTCTAGACGGCACCTGCAGAAATGGAAAACTTCCGACGATTCCGAGCACAAATACGGAACCCAGAGCAGATAATTGATCCATATTCAGTAAAACTGAGCAAATAGTTCGAACTTTCCGTTGCCGGTCTATTTCGATCTGTTGTTATATGCAGCAATAATATTATATCAGGTGTGTATGAGGTCACGCTCACCCATCACGGCTCCCCGATACCTAAACCCATGAAGCAGTCAAGAAGCGGGCTCGCGCAGGCTACAGTGGCTGTTGCTCGTTTGTGCAAAAATCCTCGCTGGGCAAAGGTCATGGGGAATCTAGATCGGGTTCTTAGTTGGGAGTCATATTAGGTAAGTTTGACCTTATATCGCCATTATGATACTAGTGTTATTCAAGGGTGCCCGCATAATATTTTCTGGGGTGTGTGGCAAACATATATGGGTCAGCTAATAAGTTTAATGATGTAGGCCGAAACATGTTTAGAGGTGAAATCCGGAGAGGAGGCAAGTGTCCTCCCCCCCCCCCTTTGCTGGCATCCATGCTGTTATTCCCTATTATGTGTGATTATGACTACTCTAGTAAAATCAGCAGTGTGCATTGTCCATCAGGAAATTCCTTTTCTTTCAACACGGCAATATTCAGTACAACGAATATTCTAAGCACACTATAAAGGAAAACGTGTCATAGTAAAACATACATACACACACACACACACATGTTTATAAACACATACATACATACATACGCACTCACGCGCGCACACGCACACATACACACATACATACATACATACATACATGCATGCATGCATGCATGCATACATACATACATACATACAAAAGCACACACACACACTTTTCAAATAAATTCACGACTCCGCTGGAGTCGGGCGGAGTGGTGCAAATTTTGCTGAAGCAGTTCATGTATTTCCTTTTCTAAGAAAAAAAGGAAGTTAAATAAACATTATGGTTGAATGATCGTGTGCCTTTTAAACAAGTATCTCACTGATAATAAAGTGGCGAGATGATGGTCATATCCGGGAAAACTTTCCAGTCAAGATCAAGGTTACCAATTATTTCACTCAAGCTAAATGGCTCTAAGCATGGGAGAATTTACCAGTAAAGATTCGTCGTGTCGTATGTATGTATTTATGTATGTATGTGCGGTCAGTCTCGGCCATAATATATCTTTGAGACGTATGCGAAGGTAATGTAATTTTGGGGATATTTCAATTTTCATGTGTTAGCGAGCAGCATTATGGCGTCGGTCTGCAGTCTTTGCTATGAATCGCTGGCAAGTTTCGCTATTGTATATATATATATATATATATATATATATATATATATATATATATATATATATATATATATATATGTGAATTTTTTTAAACCTTGTTGTTTTTACTCTTCTTTCGTTACTGTTTATTCGAGCCTAAACACGTAAAATAAGAATTGTATGTTAAAATTTCACAGGATCCATCAAGCAACATGTAATATTTTTGTGTTATGGCAATATAAATTTGAAAATCAGACGTTTGCAAATAGACAGATTTGTTCTTTCAGGAATCTTTGTTCAATTTGTTTGCAAGCCTCGATGGATATAATTTACATTAAGTCGGTCTCGGCCCAAATGAGACCAATTCAGAGTATTGTACCAATCGAACACGGACTGTCTTTGCACATTTGTCGTCCAACAATAGGAAACTTTCTAGAATCTTTCCATATCTCAGCTATGGTTTTCGCTCCACAAACTGAGAAATGGGTTCAGAGAACTTCATCAACTGATTGCTCTGCTTCGTTTCTGCGGCGTTGTAGATCAATTCGTTTGTCTCGTGATACTGTAATTTTTATCACATTCAAACATTTACCAAATTAAACAACGCCCATTCAAATTTCAAGCATACTTCTTCCTTGTCCCTCGATTGATTTTGACAATAACGCTCCTGGTGGCTCATACTCTTTCAAATTATATCGCCGCCTTAAGGATATTTTGATCCTTGGGTTACTGTGATGTCTTCTTGTAATGTTGCCAGCCCTGTCCTCAAACTCTGCAAGAAAATAATTCCTGACATTTTCCTCCTATGTATTAGGCAAACTCTTCACATCATGCACTAAAGCCGTTGTACATAAAATATCGCAGAAAATATAGCATAAACTGAATGTTATGCAATTATCAAAGCGTGCGATTATCTCAATGTGGCATTGTACGCCAAATGGGAGGTAACCCACTTCAGGTTCTTGTTTGGTACCAGGACCTATATTGTTTCTTCCTTGCAATTTACGATTTTTGTATTCTGTAGACGTATTGTTGATCTTAGTGAAGTTGTCATACCTAATTTGCTCAAAATTAAGTGATCGATATGATGTGCATGTTACAAATATCTGCTTTCGCTATATTTGTTTTTGTACCACCCACCATGAACTAAATTTTCTGTCTGGTATGATTTAAAATGAATGGAAAATACTAATTTAACATGTTATTCATAGTCGAAGTTGAACGTGGTTTCAAACTGTGCACTCGTATTTTATATTCATCTTGAAGAAAAATGTGACATTTTCATCTTTTATCTTTTATCTTGTAGGAGTAACTTTTTACGATTATTTTCAAAGGTTTGTCTTGCTAATTATTTGCAGTTTTCACTTTTATATCCTTTGAAACCTAACACTGAATTTGCCATTTTTACTAACTTTGACCTGACACTATATAGCCAGGATTGTCTTCTTGTACCGTTAAACCTAATACATACGTACATACATAAGCACGCACGCAAGCACCTACGCGCACGCAAACACACACACACACACACACACACGCACACACACACATACTCAAGCACACGCACACACACACACACATACATACATACATACATACATACATACATACATACATACATACATACTCAAGCACACGCACATACATACATACATACATACATTAGGTTAGTAAGCTAGTCTATCTATCGATCTGTCCGTCTGTCTGTCTATCTGCATATTAGATGTCCACCCGTGTATACTTTCTACATATTTGTCTGCAAATCTGATTACTTACTTACATTTTTACTTACATCTTCCCAAACTTATTTGCTGACTGGCATCCTGACTTATTTACTTACACTGTACTAAACATTCCTACCTACTTACACATTCACAAACGTCTACATATATACATCCTCATGTGGAATGCATTTAGTACAGCCACTAAATCTCAGCCGTCGGGTTGCAGTGGCTTAAAGAATGCGTTGAATCACTGCATGAAGTTGTCTTCATCCTTCCAGGAAATATTTGTTGAATTATCCATTCTTTGTCAATGGAAGCTCTCGAAGAAAACATAAAATTGTCATTTTGGCTCTCTTGGCCAACATTCTATAGCATCTCTCATTTCCGTCAACTTATGCGTTTTTTATATCATATGCTGGGGTATGTATGTATGTATGTATGTATGTATGTATGTATGTATGCATGCATGCATGCATGCATGTATGTATGTATGTATGTATGTATGTATGTATGTATGTTTAATGTGCTCTGTAATAAACATTATTTTATAAGGCCAAAGTTTGAACACAAAAAAAGAAAATATCAACAACAAAAAAATCCCAGTATAATTTTTTCTTATATACACAGTTACGTAAAAATAAGTTTCAAAAATAGTCTATGTCTGCAGTCATAATCCTCATTGGCTTCTTTAGACTGTCAGTAAGTTTTTATTTTTCAATGTGGGAAGCCAGAGGCCTGGTGAGAAGAAAAGAAGTGTGTCACAGGCTACGACGTCTGCTCTTCCTGCAATGATATTCTCATTTCCGCTAACATGTAGTCAGTTTGAATAACTTCGCTGTGTTGTTCTATAGAGACAGTGTATATCGACCAAATTTTCCATTTTGGTAGCTCATATCACAGTTAAATAAATCTTTTTCTATGTCGTTCACTTATCGATAAACTGCCACCCCAATAATTGGGCATTTCAATAGTATCTCCGTATCAACCATATCTAGGTCTTTACATAAAATTGTTAGGCTTTCGACAAGAATTATAGCAATATTTACCGATGTTCAGGACTGTGCTGTATAATCGTCTGATACAATTTTTTAATATACTGATTACAGGGCCATTAATTCAAGCTGAACGTAAAATGAAATTATCTATACCTGTTCAACATGACCATAATATCAGGTGCGATTGAAATGGTTATTTATGTTTCTTTACACACACACACACACACACACACTCTCTCTCTCTCTCTCTCTCTCGTCACCATTCGAAAATGGATTATGATATAAAAGTGAGACGCAACGGATGAATTAGCTACCATGCATGAAAATGTATAATAACATAAGTCCATTCCATATCTTTTACATAATGAGGCAGGTAATATCATTTTCACACTTAATTTTTATAAAGGAGGTGAGTATTTTCTTTCGAGCCTGGATTTTTATTTTTCGGGGGAGGGGTGGCCTTTTTCCTGAAGATATAATGGATATCATTGAAGGCGTTTTCTTTTGATATAAATCAAAGCAAGAAAGATTGGTTGAAGCTACTTAACAGACAAATTTTGCTTTCTTCAGAAACAATCTCGGCCTCTCCCCTCCCCCATCTTACTCAATCAAAAAAACAAGCCCTCGAAAACGAAAATCTCCAAAAGATACATGTATTTAGTTGTTCTTATACGCCAGATGTGTCCTTTGTTGTTTTTGTTTTCTACATATTGATGTCAGTACCACACGTAATGCCGTATTGCTCTGGCAACGCTAACTTCATAAATTTACACATAATCTGATTTAAACTTCCATTTTAGTATGCTTCTAGGTGATATAATATGGTAAATATATAGAAAAATCAATGCTTGCTGTTATTATGGAAAAATCAATGAGTGCCTGGTTACGACAGTTCCCATCGCTGGCTTCATTCACAAAAACCATGCTAGGCGTCATTCATAAAAGTCTGCGAATGGGTCCTTCTATTGATCAGCTTGCAGCTCGCAGAATGTGTCTCGTAATCCGACAGAATATGTCGAGATGCTGCAGGCCATTCTCTACGGTGGGCAAGAGAGGACATTAATAACATCACTCTGTCTAAAATATAAACAATTATTTTGGAAACTTTAGTAACTATATTTAATGTGTATCCTTGCTATTAAGAAAAAGAATGAAAACGTATAATACACACTTTCTTCAAAAACACATCGAAAATAGAATTGTTCTTGGTCAAACCCAGTTCTGACAGTAAAATTTTCGTACAATTTAGAAACCCGTCCCCTCTTTAACAGCCCTCAACATAAACATGATACGGCAGCGTTTGGATAGCATTGATCAGGAAACTAGGTCAGTATAGCCTTGACCTTAATGCAGTTAAAGCCGATTTCTATTGCTTACTGTCTTCCCATATCCTTATGTTTTTGAGAAACTACGTGTGAGAAAATAAAGTTATTTTATCTAACATTTATTCGTTCTTGGTGAGCTCAACATCAAAAGTACATTGTTGTTGTTGTTTGTTTTGTTTTTCTTCTCATGTAAAAGCGATCTTCATATTTTGATTTTTGACCTTTCAACCCAAAAATGAATCTAGTGTCCAAGTTTGCTACCTTAACGACAAGCCATCCACAAAGATTAGTCGAGTTTGTGCAATGGAATTCAGTGGGGTCAACATACACGTTCTTGAACTAACGTTTTTGCTCATATAGCAAACACGCAGAGATGGACAACTTCAAATACGATACGCTACGCATGATTGCGGACGTTTACAAATTAATTACACATGAAATTATTGTTTAAACAGGAAAATCTTCCGACGTATTAATACTTGTTTGTATGCTGTAAGTTAAATTTATAGCTGATTTTACGCATAATAAAACGATTGTGTTAACAATTCCTTGTGGTAAGAAGCAAGTCTGTTGAACGACCGAGATCTGAGAAATTTATGAACATTTCTAACACTTATACTGGTACTCGTGTAGATTCGGCAAACGTGCTAAAGGTCATCTTATACTTTGTAAATTGCAAATAATTATAATAATTAAACACAAGAATATAAGTATTTTACTTTTTTGATAAATATGTTTTCTTTGTATGATCTAAATTTACAAACGTACAACAGTCTTATATCTCATAATTGGTACCTCCCCTTATCAGCTAACTCTCATATCCAACAAGGTTCCATTTTTCCCAACTCTTTGTTTATAACATCTCTTTAACAACAGGTTTCTTTGTAAATCACAAATTATTCGATTCTCTTACTGGCTGGAACTCACTCATCACTCGTTTCTATTAATAAATGGTGCCAGTGTGCAAATATATTTATCGACTGGTTTTCTGTTTCATTAACCTGTGCTTTTAAACTGACCTCTTGAAACTGGGAATCAGAAAACTTATAATGCAAGCACGTCAATTTTAGCATTAAAATATGGATGAGTTCAGTTGGCACGACCACGTAACAATAATTTATATACCTTCAGTTTATAAGATGGGTTGGGGTGGGATCATTTTTCAATTTCATGGGCTAGAGTTTTAGGCTGTGGCTAGAATTAATTCCTATATTAAGAATGTTTGAGCAAACAAATGGTTATATATATGCCACCGTTACGTCTTTCTGTCTCCTCTCTCCAATCGGATAAAATACAGTTTTGCGTTTTTAAAGATACGTTGTTTACAAATGCCCTGGCTTGAATTATGTCTTCTCTTGACATCCATACTTGTAACCAAATCCTTGAATCACTTGCCTCACATCACCTGCTCAGTCAGGTTCCAAGCCTAAAGTACGTTTTCAATCTACTGCTGAGTAATAGTATATATTCCATTCAATTACTATTCCATAGTGATTGCTGAATTAACCACGCAAATACTGCCAGAGTTTAAATCAGTATTGATAGCTATCTTATTCCCTCTGAATTGTTCGCCGTATTTTGAAACATTAGCGGCACACATAGATAGATAGATAGATAGATAGATAGATAGATAGATAGATAGATAGATATATAGATAGATAGATAGATAGATAGATGGATGGACGGACGGACGGATGGATGGACGTACGGACGGATGGACGGATGAATGGACGGATGGATGGATGGATGAATGAGTGAGTGAGTGGGTAGGTAGGTAGATAGGTCGATCAGTGTGTCGGTCGGTCGGTCTGTAGATAGATCGATAGAACGAGAGTGAGTGAGTGAGTGAGTGAGTGAATGAGTCATTCATTTATTCATTCGTTCATTCATTCATATTCCTTTTAATTTGTCGATTTTTAAAGGAAATATATCCACAGGATTTGCATGAGGCAAATTTAGCGAGCCATTATATCCACTTGAGAGGGATATAACATTGATTAAACGCTCATGGGAAGCCATTAAGGTGTAAGGGCACAGCAGCACTAACCTGACCAACTACATATCTCACAAAACTATTTGAATTTACTATTTGTGATGATTTATTTGATTTCAGGATAATAAACGAAATTTTTTTCAATCTTTCCAAATAATGTTCTGTACCTCAGTCAGCACGTTTGTCCTAGTTTTGCCTGTCATGTTTTGACAAAATATTAGTTGAGTCATACCTAAAGCGCGTGCATATGACTGGTCTACAGTTGCTTTGTGAAATGTATTATTCTGAGGTTATGCAATACGTATACAGATATTCCATAGTGTAAAATCGCCATAAATCCAATTACGCTCAACAAAGAGAGGAGAAAGATCTCACCTTAAAGTTGTTCCGCACCTGCTCAGTATAAAAAGAACATTCTGTTTCAAATAGACTGGTCTACTTTTCATGTCCTCTTTTTAAAAAAAATAATATTTGTATTTGAATTGTCAAAGCCAAACAAGGAATTGAATATAGTGGAGCTTCCAAGCTTTTTGGAATGTTAGTACTTGTTCTTCATCTAACCTTGACACCGGCAATCTATTTTTGGTTCCGGTAATGACATTGCTTTTGGACAAGATTTATCTGTCACGAACTGGAACGTGGCACTATACAATATATTTATCCGCTAAATGGGTAGAAGTCTTTTACTTCTCTTTAGTCGTTATTCATCCAATAGTAAGGTATTTTTATTATTATTTCACGGCTAACTCACATATATTAGCAGAGAATCTTCACTGAGCTATACTGCTACAAAAATCATACCCATAATTTGTACCATGATATCAATATCGGCATTAAATCAGTCAGAAAACAATAACTGGCTCATTTGAAGAGATGACTGACTCAGTTTGTGTCCCTTAATACCTTAAACTTGAATGATGTTGAATAAAGTCCTTCTGGACTGATTTTGTTTAACAAATAAACACTTTTCTCATGAATTATCAATATTAAGTTTGAACAAATACTTTAGAATTTTTAGGAAGGATAAACGATTTTCTTTCTACCAAGCCCCTGTGGTTAATTAAAACTCTAAGACCTTAAGTTATTAAAGAAACATACTAATTCTCGACTGCAAATAAAGACAAATCCTACAGCACAATCACCAGTGCTTTTAAGAGACTCTGCAAAACTGTCCAGGGTTCTAAACCCACGTTAGTAGTATAGTGGGATACCCTGGTCAAGGGAACTTTAATGTTAAACTGGGGGGGGGGGGGTTGTACCCTAGGGTCAATAGGAATTTAACATGGGGAATTTTAACATGGATGGGACTGTATAGAGTCAAGGGCAAATGAACATGGATTGGACTGTATAGCGTCAAGAGAAAATTAACATGGGAATATATCGTGGGACTGTATAACGTCAAGGGAAAATTAACATGGGAATATATCGTGGGCCTGTATAGCGTCAAGGGAAAATTAACATGGGAATATATCGTGGGACTGTATAACGTCAAGGGAAAATTAACATGGGAATATATCGTGGGACTGTATAGCGTCAAGGGAAAATTAACATGGGAATATATCGTGGAACTGTATAGCGTCAAGGGAAAATTAACATGGGAATATATCGTGGGCCTGTATAACGTCAAGGGAAAATTAACATGGGAATATATCGTGGGCCTGTATAACGTCAAGGGAAAATGAACATGGGAATATATCGTGGGACTGTATAGCGTCAAGGGAAAATTAACATGGGAATATATCGTGGGACTGTATAGCGTCAAGAGAAAATTAACATGGGAATATATCGTGGGCCTGTATAGCGTCAATGGAAATTGAACATGGGAGATTGATATAACACAGACAACAGACAAGAGACAAACACTGATACAACATGAAAAAAATTTGCGGAGGCAAGAAAGTCATTTCTTTTCGAGACCAATGAGGGGCCCTGAATAGGGCCTTTGGCTTCTTCTTCTTCTATTTCCTCCATTTCTTCAGCCATCTCCTGACCTTTCCCGCTATTCCTGTCTTCGTCTTCTTCTTTTGGGACTTTGGAATCCAGTCAGGGTGGCCCATGGCTCTAAACTTGTTCTGGATTTTGATCCAGTTATGGTTCAGCCTATCAAACGTTTCCTTTTTCTTTATATTTTCTCTTTCTTTTCTCTCCTTTAACCAACTTTCCTTGATCATCTTCACATCTAGATATTACCACCTTTCTTATCTGTTCTTCCGCTTTCTTCAGTTGTTCACGACCCCTTTTGACAAAGGGCCACTTTGACCATTGCTCTATCTCTTCCAAATAACATCTTACTTCTATCACCTTATCCATAGCTTCTTTTATTGTCCCCACTCTGACATAGGGGAGATTAATTAATCCTCTCAATATCTTCACTTCTTCTATTATCCCCTCTATCATCTCCCTGGCTAATTTCAGTTGATTAACATAGTCAAGGCTCTTTGTTAACATCCATTCTCTTTCAATTCTTTGAACTGCATATTCACCATCCACCATCCAAAAGTAACTATTTATTAAATCACTGAACAAAGCTGACACTGCCATATTCTCTGCTTATTCCGTAGAATGGCGCGAACGACGAACGCTTTGACATTTATATCTAAAGCACGGACGTGAAGGAAAACATCCCCTATTTTTTTTCTTCTCATATTATTTACTATCCACACAGAGGTGAGGAGACAAATTACTAACCACAATCTACTATCCACACACGAGAAGAAGCCAAATCAAACCCAAAATTTACTATCCACACACGCTGAGAAGCAAAAACATTACCATAATCTACTATCCACACACGCAGAGATGCCAAATCAAACCCAAAATCTACCATCCACACACGCCAAGAAGCAGAAACAAACCCACCATTTACTATCCACACACGTGGAGATGCCAAATTAAACCCAAAATCTACCATCCACACACGGGAGAAGCTAAAAACATAACCAAAATCTACTATCCACACAGAGGTGATGAGATAAATAACTAACCACAATCTACTATCCACGCACGCGAAGAAGCCAAATCATACCCCAAAATCTACCATCCACACACGCCAAGAAGCAGAAACAAACCCACCATTTACTATCCACACACGTGGAGATGCCAAATCAAACCCAAAATCGACCATCCACACACGCCAAGAAGCTAAAAACATAACCACAATCTACTATCCACACACGAGAAGAAGAGAATTTAAAACCCAAAATTTACTATCCACACACGAGAAGAAGCAGTAACAAACCTACCATTTACTAACCACACACGCGGAGATGCCAAATCAAACCCAAAATTTACCATTCACACACGCCAAGAAGCAGAAACAAACCCACCATTTACTATCCACACACGCAGATATGTCAAATCAAACCCCCAAATCTACCCACACACGGGAGAAGCTAAAAACATAACCACAATCTACTATCCACACACGGAGAAGCAGAAACGTATAACCATAATATACTATCCACACAGGGGAAGGTTTTGAAAACTATACTCTCTACTATCTACACAAACGTACGTCAGCGCTTACAAAACCCAATAATCTACCATCCACACAAACGTACTTGAGCACTTACAAACACATACACACACACAAACACAATCACATCAGGAAAGGAGAAAGTGTTTATAATCACACTACTCCCCATTCACACATTGGCAACTGGAATAGAGTTTCTTTTCTAGATTTTTGGTTAGCCCTGAAAAGGGCTGTTTTTCTGGAACTCCAGATGCGCCTGGATAATGGTGGCACCTTCTGGGTCTGGTACCAAAGACACAACGTCAACTCCAATCATTGTTCCAATTCACTCGAATGGTTGGTAGAGCAGACGGGCGTTGAGTGGCTTCACTATCCCACTCGTCCGTTTGTGGAATAGTGAACACTTGTTGTTCCCTCTGCTTTCTTTGTCTTCTATGCCACACTCGAGGATGAACTGGTCTCATTGCCTCCTGTGGGTCCTGTAGTGGTTGTTTTTGTTGTTCACGTTGTGGCTGTGGTGCAGTCATTGCCTGTGGAGGTGCACTCACCATAGGCTTCACCTCATAACTTGGCCTCATGAATAGGGGAGGTAGGATCCTTCTCTTTTCCTCGACTCAAGACCACTGAGGGGAGCAGACCGTTAAACAGACGTCCGGACTTCCGGACTTTAAATTTCGATATACCCGTCTAGGCGAGCTCTTGTCTGGATGGATGCTTGTTTGCCTGAAGCTGTGCACTATCTTTAACCGCCAAATCCTGCAGATATACAAGCAAGCCACAAGAAAGTGAGACGAACAAATCCGACTACAGCCGCCATCTTCAACAAAGGAAAACCAGCCAAGCAGCCCACCTAGCAGCCTTTAACTGTCATCTTAACCAGTGCAAAGGAAATCTTGCCAAACAGCCCGCCCAGCAGCCATATTGGAATCATACCACCTCGTATAGCAATAAGTACTTAAGTACAAGGAAGGAAAATTACTAAGCCTACGGGCAATCAAAACTCTGTGCTGTTTGCTACATACTAAAACTTTCATCCTTTCAACTTATTCACAATACTCAATTTGCCGCCTATTTTCTTAAACAGGTTCTAGGACTCATACTAGACTAACCTGGGTTGAATCCGCACACGTTCAGCATAAAAAAACCGCTGTGCGATTTTCAATTAAAGAAAATAAACACGTCAAATGATACTTTTCTTACTAATCTAACAAATAACAATCCTTGCTGTTAGCTCCTTTCCGTAAACATGCACTAGGATCCACACTAGTAAACGCCTGGACAGAATCCTTGCGAATTACGAGCACATGTAATCTTGCAAGATTTTCTGTCACAAGGAAAACAAACAGCATTACTTTTTACTCTACACTAACAAACCTTTAGTGCCAGTATCCGTGTTAGACTCTGCAGTGCTTAAACTGGAATGGATTTTGATCGTGGACTCCATTGAGTGCTGCACTGCTCACGATACCAACGATTAAACGTTTGGGTAACTGTCCTTGGAACAGATGATCTTCGATCTTGGATCGGAGTCCAGAGGCAATGGTGAAAGTTTTCACTTCCACACGTCGTATCGGATACTTGGCGTTCGTTCTGCTCAAAGTGTGACTGACGTCGTTTCCCACTTTAGGTAACACTTCCACACGACACACGTAGAGTCTGGCTTCTTGGTTGATGGTTTTGTACTCGTTAGCATGGGCCATCAAATGGAATGCGTTACTGCTACGATTCAGTCTCAGGCGGATATCCACACCGTTCACCAAATACTTCTCTTGCAACCACATGTCCAAATGTAAACTATCCATCAGTTCTAAACATCGTCCTTGCAGGATTTTCTTTATACGGATGTTAAACCCCACATTGTGAGGATCGTCATCTGCTGTCAGGGTTATGTCGTTAAACGTGTTTCCATACCACGCAAGCATCCAGATGAGTATTTTTGGCTTCTTTTCCGTACGTCAAGAGATTTTCCAGGTACGCTCGGTAAGGGTAAGTATCCACGCTACTGCTGACCAGTTTGTTATTCAAGTACAAATCCACTTCACTGAACAAGGAATGCATGAAATTGTTGACGGGAGCTACTCTAGCATCGGCTCCTAGAGCCGTGTCGTCCTTTTTTTATCCCTTTGACTTTCAGGCACAAGTAAATGCTACTCAGATCGATGTAATCTTCGGGTTGTCCTTTGATTTCAAACTCGATGGGAGCTGAATCCGTCAAAGAGGAAACGGGATGAAATTCGACCCATTGGGATTCTTGCATCGTCATCATGGTGGGTGGCCTGGCAAACAGATCCAGTTCCGACTGGGAACAGGCACAAGACTCTTGGTGCTTCATTTCCGTTTCTAATATTTATTAATCAAAAATGTCTAAGTCCCGAACAGTTCTTTTTTTCTTTGTCTTTCTATCTTTAGAAGTGTGAAGACTGGTGAAAGGGTGTTTTCTTCGTCGTCTCTTTCTGCCTTGTCCTTGCTGATTTGTCAGGGAAGCAGGAATGTCTGACTCGCTAGCGTTCATGGTATTTATAGGAGTTTCTCGTCGGCCCAAAATGTCTTTACCCGTTTGCAACAAGACATTTTTGGCTGCCCTCAAGAATGCTTCTTTCGGGTTTTGTTTGTCAATGATGACATTTTGGAGAAATTCTTTGCCTTGTGTCAATGTCGCATCTTTCAAGGCATGCAATCCGCGTGTCACCATCGGTTTCAACACCGCAGCCACTGAAAAGGTTGATTTTAACATACCTCCTAAACCGTGTCCTCGCTGTCGAGCAACGTCTTGGTACACTGGATACATGACTTACAATTCGTTAGAGAATCGTTTTCGAAAATGGAGTTTCACCGTGACTTTCCCTTTGGAGAATGGAATATTTTGTCACAGATCTCCTTTTATAGCAATGTTGACAGTGTCAAAATAAGACTTACTGACGAGGCAAATAGTGAGGATGTACAAATTCACGGTGTACGTGATAGGTGTTTGCACCTTCCTGGTCATTGGCCGTGGTACTATCCATTTTGAAAGGAATGACACGCAGTAACGGCACGGAGGTGCGTCCCACCACGTTGTACTCCGCCTCATCGGAGTACACAAAGATCAAATTCAGTCCTTCGTTCATTTCTACCGCGTTTCCAAAAGCCCTGTAAAAATCCATATTACTATTGATCTTTGGGCTTACATTGTTTGCTATCATTTGTGGATGTCCACCCAAAATAAATTTCAAACAAACTACCATTAAACATTAGGGACAGTGTGTCCGTATCCTGAAATTTGATCATGAGGCGATGAGCCACTTTATGGTACTCAATCTTCACACTTCTTTTGGCTCTGTTCAGGGCTTTGCCAAAGGCTAATTCGAACCTGCCTGCAATCGTTTCCATCAAATGTACACCACTAAAATAATAATCTGAAGGAATTTTCAATGTGTAGATAGTGAAGGATGGATTGCTTGCTGGTCTTGTGTCCCCTAAAAACCCGATTTGATTTATTTCTTCTTGCAATTGGGCATTCAGGATTTCCACCTGGAGTGTTTTGCTTTTCGGTGACGTTTTTGATTTGTGTCGGGTGAATGATTTTTACCAAAGCCACTTCCCAATGGGCTTCGTGATCTAATTGGATGGCCTGAGGTAATTTGGCCGTGTAACAGCACAACGTGTTGTTGGGAAACACCTATATGGAACTGTCGCTGGGTAAGGTTAAGTAAAATTGGTTGTTATTGTTCATAATTCCAGAGTTCTGTGGCTGTCCGAGGGGTTACTGGAAGTCAGAGGCGTGTCTCCGCTCAAAATGGGGTTGTTATTGTTGTTGGAGTGGTGACTGACACTGGACGCAAGATTCCAGTTGTTACCGTTCGAGGAGAATTTCAGGGAGGGATTGGGAAGCAGGTAACCGATGCAACTGCTCAATAAAATGGTCCACAATTGTTTGTCTCCTTGTTGCAAAATCAAATTGGCAATGGCTGCACCGATGACACAATACACCACAAAGATTTGGTAGAAATAGACGATTTGTGTTTTAGGCACACGTTCTCCACACCGCACCCACAAAGATTGGTTCTGTTCTGTAAATCTTGCAGAGGAGAACTGGGTGAAGGAGTGGAAAGCGGTAACTGAGTCTGTGTGAAAAGGCATGATGGTCACTTCTTTTTATAGAGGATGACTCGCGAAGCGTCGATCAGAGAATCAAAACTGGGTGGATATCCTTTCCAACGTACTTTGACTTCGTTGACACGTCGTTTGCCCACTTTTCGGGTTCTGCGTTTGAGAATGCTTTCGATGTCGTACACGTCGTCTTCCTTTTTGGTGACACGTTGTAACTCGGGCAAATAAAACGTTCCTTTAAACACTTCTCCATTCATGTCTTCCAATTTATAGACGGCAGGATGACGACCATGCACTCGTCCAATGACACGAAACAATTCGGTGGTCCAGTTAAGTAAGTAGCCTTGGGGTTAAGTCGAGGACGGAGACATGTACAGGACAGGCCCTCCGTCTTGACACCAGTGGCTAAATAAAAGGGTACGAAAGCGCAAATAATTGTGGTTAGTGGGTTTCAAATCGACGAGTAGATAGGCGTGTGGAGTTTGAGTGGCATCGTCGTACGCATGAGTTAGCCAAGGCGTTCCTAACTGTTTGGCTAAGACTTGCACTTGCGATTTATCTCAAGGGCTTTTAAACAAGACCACGTAATGAGCATTGAGACTGATGGTACGATGAGCTTTACTTTGTTGAAACAATTTTTGAGTGATGTAAATGACACTGGCATTACCATGATGCCATTTGCGCGTAAACCACAGTTTAATTTCTTCTTCGTCTTCTCCTAACATGTCGTCGAAAATGACCAGATGGGTTTGACGGGGTCAGATACGATTCAGTCGTCTTCGTTTGTAATGCCTTCCACAAACACGATGGAATCGCCTTGACTTTCTCGCAAGAGACTGTACGCCGATTGCCACTCTTTGTAACACCACATTCGTTGAGGTGGACGATCGATCAAATGATGTTTATGTTCGATCAAACGTTTGACAAATTTGGTTTTGCCTGAACCGCTAGGTCCAGCAATGAGGATGTTAAAGGATGACGAAGAAACAAAGCCTCCCAAGTGGAACAATCTAAGTGTTCGTCGATGACTTTGAAATTGGAGGTAGAGGGAGCAGAGACAGCAGAGGTAGTCATAGTGTCAGGAATGTCACTTGTGACACGAAGACAAACAAGACAAGAGTTTATATACTTTTTCAGGACACGTTTATTGATGTTTCAAAAATAAACTACGAAACACTAAAATACATAAAAGCCAAATAGTTATGTACAATGATAAAATGCACATTAAAACGATCAAAGTGGAATGGAAACAAGTCTCTGTACAATATGTGTTTGGTCACTAGGATGTCCTAGGGACAGGGTGTAATGTTCTGACATGTTCTACATGGGGTTATGTCACACAAGTGCCCTCCCGAAATGGTCTTTCAGGAATGTCCATGACAGTCCTCTGAACTTCTTTATTGCTTCTCTGAATGAATTCATCTTATTTGCTTGGCCTCGGTACTCACAATGATCTATTATCCTTGGATATTGTCCTTTTTTATATGCTGACCAATATCGACGTGACCGTATGGCAAAGCGATGTGATTGGGAAGCCGCACTCGCTTCTGGTACACGATTTGATAGACCTTTTCCAAGGGTCGACTGACGATTTGGTGAGTGGGTAAACATATAATCTTTTTCGGTTGGTAATTGGTCACTTTAAAGTTTCCATCCTCTCCAGACTGCAAGGCTTCTTTCAATACCTCAAAGTTGACCACTCGTCTGGTACGATAATTGAGAGTCAGTCCTTTCACTTTACACTCGGTGTACACTTCTCCTAGTTTTTCCCGGTTTTCGTAGCCGTAATTTTTAGGGCCACCACTAGCGAAACTTAAAATTTTCTCATTGAGATGTTCGTCTGTCCAGGCTCTTAAACGGTCTCCTTCGATGTCAGGGTGACGTTGACCAGGGCGATCGATGCAGATGCAAATGTCCATGTCAAAATACAGGACACGATCCCCTAACAGTTCTAAAGCCTCGAACAATTTTAAGCGAGCATAAGCTGTCACGTAAGCCGCAATGATGACATTTCCAAATTCGTCGGCCTGTACAAAGTCCGGATCTTCTTCGTAATTCACTAAGCTCAAATCCTCGCGAACGACGTCCACGTGTTTCATGTATTTGGTTTTGACGGGAATCATCTGAAAGTAGCGGGAAGGTATTGTCAAATACTCCGTCTTGGGTAAACACGGTCGTTGTGCCATTTTGCCCCACAAGCAATTTAACGTCACTTTGGCAAACGATCGCCTGCCTTCATTTTTCTTGATGTGGTCCAAAGTGATGCCTTCTTGTTCCCGGTATTTCTCTTTGAATGTCTTTTGGTCTTTGGGAGTGTGACACCAGGACGGATAGCCGCTGGCTTCTTGTTTCAGTTTCAAATAGGCATCCACGTAGTCTGCGAAAATGCCTTTCTGAGTTGAGTCACCCTTGTGGTACTGTTGTGTCTTGGGAAAGTGGTAAATTTCGTACACTTCTAACAGTTGGTATCCCAAGTCCAGAGCTTTGAACAATTCCAAGCTGACACACGTTCCCGTCAAGGCGCGTTCTTCCTGGGTATGCTGAAAAGGCTGGTCATGATTGTACGTTTCGGCACAAGTACGGCACAAGGGAAACATCAGTTAGCCTGGGCAATGGTGAGGTAATACGGGATGGTACAAGTCCGTGGGAGGCAAGACTTTGCACTTGATCAAACCTTCGTATCGTCGAATGTGGTCCAGGTCGATGTGTTTCGTCAGCAATTGTGGGTGCCCTGCAGGAAAGCGACAATATTTGCACACGTAAGGATACAGTGAGCATACGACCAAGTATTTGATATCCTTTTCCTTTCTCTTCTTCAGTGTGGTACAGCAAACGTGTGGCATTTGTCCTTCCTCCGTACAAACTGTCCGTCGGGTTTAGGGGGTCCATCAACTTGTAACTTTCCACGATGCGTTTAAACTCGGGATCGGTTTTCAAACGGTGATCGTACTCATGTTCCCACATTTCCACCACTTGGTATCCTTGCTGTTCTAACTTCAAACGCCTCTGACAAATGGCCTGATACAGGTCTTCCATGGTTCGTTGTAAAAACTGATTTTTAGTGCCACGTTCAGGGTAGCAGACGGGACATCCACGAAATAAGCAACCGTAAAACTCGTACACAATCTTGGGGTTTTCTAAGTCCCAGCCACCTACAGAATACGTTCCAATGGTCTTTTCTCCCCCTCCGTTGCGGGCATGCTGAATCCATTTGTCTTCCTTGTAACACAAGTAATGTAACCAGCGTACGGCTTTGACCGAGTATTGACGTTTGACAAAGTTGGTCGTTTGAGGACTGATGACAGCCATGATGTTTTCAGGCATGAATCGTTGGCGGTACACTAAGGAACACGCTTTGGCAATGGTGCAGGCTTCTTTCAAAGGATCGACCCCTCGGTGTTCCATGAACAGTTCTCGAAATTTTCCACAGCAACGCCGTAAAATGTCCACGTCGGAACGACAATACTTTAACATTTCTTCCTGAAAGTCGAAAGGGTCTGAGGCGTGAGCCTGGTACCAAGCGTAGAAGCTTCCCGTTGTTCGGTGCGCATGTTGTCGGGGTCGTAGTCTTTAGCCTCAGGCAAATGGGGTAGAACAGCATGTATATATATAGACTGCATTGCAACATATTATAAGAGCGTTATCTACAATCTTCCGATGCCTATTATATGATTCCATGTTCTTGGTATAGTAAGGATGACTATCTAAAAACGGACAGTGTACAGTTATTGCGCCAGTAACGTTGTAGTCATTGTATGCAATGCTACCACATAACGATCAGAGTTGCAAATCTGGCTGGGTTGTTTTAGTAGCGACGAAGAACTCGTTAACATGCATTACCCGTGGGATTGAAGCATCCTGTTTCTCATCCTGCTTACATGTCTATATTCTCCTCTTGTTTGTTGTTTTCAATCGAATCTTTTCCTTTCTTCTGTTCCCGGTTTTCTTATATTTCCATGTTATCTTAAATCCTTGTCTTGTGGCAGCCATTTTGTGAGACCTGCTGTCGTCTGTTGAATGAAATGCTTGGGTGGCAGTGGATACTTTCGTGAATTGGCGCGTCAGATTTCTGAACTTAAGGGTCTGGTGTGACTTTTTCAGATAGTATTGTTCAATAATTAAATATATGGAAATATTTGAGAATTGGGCGTTTCGGGCTCGTTCTGTTCTTGAAATTGATGTGAGGCATGTACGCCTCCATCGTTACTTTTTAATATGTCGACAGCGAAATACTGATAGTAGGCTAGAAAGAATAGCTAGCCACCTATAGCAGTAGACATGTGGCAAGTAGAATATCTATTAAAAACAGCATGGGTGACAACTATTTTGAATGGCATCTATCTGTTAAATACACGATGATTTTGGGATTATCACCCAGTGAAACGGCTTGTGTTTGCAATGTGAGCATCACTCGGTATAAAAATAATGACGTTCGGGCGTGAAAAAAATGGAGGCATAAATTAGGGGTAGGGATGCACAAACTTCTTTGCTATGACCTGCATAAAAAAAATATCGATATTTTTTACTTCAATTGTTTATTATTATTTTTTTATATTAGGCAGGTCAATACAGCAATAAATTTGCGCGTAAAAACTGTCTCTTGCACCCTTAGCGTTTGAAGTCGGAGTGGGGCGGACTAGTCAATTTTCACGAGGCGGATGGAAGTTGGAAAGATGACGTAGATGAACAATAGTTTTTTCATTGATTTTATGCTTAATTTAACTTCACCATATTTTTCTAAGGTGGAAATGAAAGTTTCGTTCTCTCATTCATAAGAATTCAACTTCGCCGCACCTCGATCTCACAACAAGCCAATTTAGCATAATGCTCTTGAAGTGGTGGGTGAGCTTATTTTAAATGAAAGATTTCATGGAAATGGGCAAGACACGGCCAAATTAATCGCATCGCTATTTGATCTAAGCCATAATCACTATCATTTATATAGTCTGTTTTCTTTTTCATGATCAACAAAATTCATAACATTTTACAGGTTGAATATGAGTACTAGAAAAAGGATGGAAAAAGTAGATATGTGACAAACACTACATTAAAACAGGAATGGAACAGGGAAATTATGAGATGAAAGCATGGTGGCTTTATCGGTGGGTCATAACATAACTTTCTAATTCTCACATCATAGCAGACATATTAATCTTTTAGCACTTAAGAGACGAACCGATAGGAGAGGCACGTGCAATCCTGCTGAGCTTGTTTACTGGCCTTTCCTGATTACGCATCCCCCATGTCATTAGCCAAAGACGATCTGGCCCGTAATATCTACCAATATTCTTTTCTTAGCGATTAATCTTGATTGATTCTTTCTATCATCTTTCTGCACCGATAGTTAACTTGTTTCTGTCTTCATTTTTTGTTTTGGTTAAAGAATGGACCCTATGTATAAGACGAGTAGCATTAAACACCCTGGGGTAGGGTTAGTCAAATACCCTGGAGTAGTAACACTCAGACACCCTGGGGTAGTGATGCTCAGACACCCTGGGGTAGTGATACTCAAACACCATAGGGTAGTGATATTCAAACACCCTGGAGTAGTACTACTCAAACGCGCTGTGGCACTCAAAGCAAACGCCCAGACTTTGCTAACATTCCATGCTTTTCTTCGCGATTAGGGATTTAATTCACATTTAAGGAAATCACTGGAAGTAACAACAAACTCGATTTATCTATTAGTTCAATATGATATATTCCACATTTCATTTACATGTTTTAATATTGTCAAATAGCAGAGGTATTTTCCTAAAATCAATGGTAGACAGATGAAGGAATTTTTAATTTAAAAAAAGTTCAATAGCTGTAATTTCCGTCATTAGGAAAATGCGCATTTTTCGGATTATCCGTCAGTATATCATCAACTAAGACGAAAATCTGCATAGTAGGTAAAAATTCATGTACGTGTCAGCATAGATATAAAAATTTCAAGTAAAAAAATCAAGTATACCATTGTGAAAAAAATCTATTTACAAATATTGTTATGTGTGATAAACCAGTTGCAAATATTGTTATATGTGATAAATCTATTTACAAATATTGTGACGTGTTATTATTTCTTTGCGTGTTCATAATCAATTTTAAGAATCAAAAGTATGCGAGTATTTTATATTTACAAAGAGTCCATTCATATCGCATATGATATCGTGATTTTATGTTCTGGGTTTTTAGAAGATGATTTCTTCTGATAGTGTGGCTCGTCTACTTCATGATACTTCCAATTTCTCCGACAACTGAGAAAAAATCTCAGAGGAAATGATGAAAACTGCAACGGTTTTTAACTTTATTATGATAAAAATGGAAGCAGAAAGGTTTACAAAGATATTTTCAAGTTATGAGTTTTAAATGTAATTAAAACAAGATCTGGTTATTGCAGCTATACTATAATAATAATAATAATAATAATAATAATAATAATAATAATAATAATAATAATTGTTGTTGTTTTTGTAGTTGTAGGGTTTAACGCCATTTTTCAGCACACGATAGGCTATATATGGCGGCCACTATTAATGGTGGAAGAAGAACCCGGGAAAACCCCGGAAAGAACCATCGACCCACGAGAAGCTACTGGCAAGCTTTCTCACATACCCACATTAGCCGAATCCGAGACTCGAACCCACGCAGACAGAGGTGAGCGCTTTAGACCACTCGGCCACTCGGGGCCCCAATAATAATAATAATAATAATAATAATGTGGAATTAGTACAGCGCCTAATTTTGAGAAGCTCTAGGCGGCTGACAGCATTAGATAACACATACTAATATTTAAACGACAATGTTACAGAAACAAACACCACGAAATTACAAAACAAAAACATGCTGACAATAGTTAAGGAAGTAAACTTTAATAAGTCTTTAAGTCTGTTCTTGTAGTCGAAATAGGTGAATTTTAAGAGCACTCTTGAATGAGAGATCGTAGTCTCCCTGTGTCTAAGATCTATGGGCAATTTGTTCTACATAGCTGAGTACTTGGTACGCAAAAGAACATTGTCCTTATGACTTCGATTTAACAGCAGGAACAGTTAGACTGCGAATGCATGAAGAGGAGCGTAAGCTTCTAGATGGTGTATACACATGGGTGAGGTCAAATAGGTATATTAGACTGGAGCCAGTCAACAAAATTTAATTTAGTAAACAGATTTTGTGTTTGATTCTGGATCCAATTGGAAGCCAGTGAAGGTTACAGAGCTCACATACGTAGCCTTGCATATGTTCATTACATATTGGTGTAATGACAGCGTACTCTTGAAAGTAACACATAGGTTTTGTACTGGCTGTGTAAATTTAATGTTGGCATTGCTGATACTTATTGTTTGAGTTAAAGGATATGAATGAACAAGTTTTTGCATGGTAACCATGATAGCTTCAGTTTTACCATTAGTCATCTGCAGCTTGTTATATGTCACCCATGACTTGATATCGGAATTGCGCCTCTCTGCTCCTTGGATGGTAGTCTCACCTTCAGCTGCGCAGCTAGGTTTGTGGATTTGAGTGTCGTCAGCGTACAAATGGTGAGATACCGAATGTCGATCTATGACACTTCAGAGCGGTTGAGCGTATAGAATAAAGAGAATAGGGCATAGTAAAGAGCCTTGTGGAATACCAAAACAGATCAAGTGGGCTGGAATGTTTTCCATTTACGGACACAATTTGTGTCCTGTTGACTAAGTAGGACTTGAACATAGTAAGACTGTAACATTACTACCAAATACATGCTGGAGACGGTTAAGCAATATATTAAGGTCTCTTGTGTCATATGCCACAGACAAATTAAGGACGGCCCGGATTGTAATCTTACTATTATCCTAAGCAGAGAGAAAGTTGTTCACTACTCTCAGAATGGCATTTTTAATACTATGGAGAGGGCAATTTGCAGACTGCTAAAAGATAATTTGAATTCAGATGAAATAGAAGTTGGGATAGAACAACATTTTCTAAGATTTTTTAAATTAGAAGCAGGGCTAACTTTCTTTAATAGTTAGGGTCAGGTGTCGGTTTCTTCAATAGAGGCTTTACAATGATGGGAATTCCCGGATGACAGCGAGTTATTCATATCATCGGTTAGTGAAGGCAATATTGAATCTAAGCGCTCAAGCAGCAGTGGTGTCGGAAACGGATCGAGTTAACATGACTTTGGGGTGATCTTCATCACAAATGTATGTACCAAATCTATAGAGACAGTTTCAAATGCTGTTAAAGGTTGCCGTTTGATATTCTGTATCACAACTGTATGGTGACGATGAATCGATCGAAATTATTTTGTCAAACTTATCTCTAATAAATTGAACTTTGTTACGGACGAAATTCGCAAACAGGCCCGGAACGTCGACCCGAGAGAATGTCGTTGGAAGTGGTGTACATTTATTTATTAACATTAGCTTATTCATAATCTCGAAACGTTCTTTTGCAGCTGAAAATTTCAATGATCTTACTACTGTAGTAGGTTGATCTTGCAGCATCAACTATGTTTGTAGTATTCTTCTTAGCAGCTTCATAGATATGCTTATGAATAGTGAGGTTGGTGGAAAGCCAAATCATCTCAGCCTCATGGCGTTCCCTTTTAGAAGTGCAAAACTGGTCCCTGACACTACTATACCATGAAGAACAGTTTTGAACTGATACTCTACATTTGATTGTTTGGGCATGTTTGTTGCTGTAGGAGTTAACGAAATTGTTAGGTTTGCAAGCATGGCATGCATTAGTTGGGTTCTAATTATCATACGGAAGTGTCTCTTAGTAGCAAACATAGATGGAGGTTTTGGGACTGATAGGTTAAGATAGCATAGTTCGTGGGACACCAATTAAGACTGTAAAATATTAGCATCAGGTCTATGAAGAATCCAGCCTCAAATGTGACCATGTATATAGGTGGGCTGGCTAACTCGATGTTTGAGGGTTAAAATAAGAATCGAATCTAGAAGTTTTGACGTTTATGGATTTCCAGTACAGTCTAAGTGAAAGTTGAAATCTCCAAGAATATCATGTTCCACATATCGAATTTCGACACTCAAGGAGGTTAGGAAACTGTTCATAAAAGAGAGGTTCAGTCAGCTTACTTTTTCAACTAGAAGGAGGGCGGTAGAGGCAGAAAAAAATGAACTACTCTTGATCATATTTTGCGTGCGTTTCTTTTCCCTAATTTATGTAATAGAAACATATTTATAAAAAAAAGCAACCTTCAAGATATCCGTACACAAATCACAAAGGGATATCTTCAATGTTATTTTCTCTTGCAAGTAAGCTAAAAAAGGAGCTTTTGCCGTCAGATACGGTAAAAGTAGTTTCAAAATGTGTATTCCAACAGATTATGTCATCCCAAACCTCCCTAATAGATTGTTTTTTTATGATCAGCAAATAAATGTGCTTGAAACTGAGGCCATCTTACGAAAAAGATGGTACACTGAAGAGTGAATTTTATCTTCGAGGCTTCAATTCAGAAGCAAGTTTGGTATATAATATAAAATTACGTTTCTTTTTCTGCGTAAATACCGGATATAATTCATCATCTAATACCAAATAATGACTTCGCCACTCATTAAAATATCACGATTTTCCCTACCACAAGATAAAATATATCCAGTAATAACGCAGAAATATAAAATATCTTCTATATATAATCCACAAAGCTGTAAAGAAAAAGAGAAGAAGAAAAAAAAGCTAACGTCAACAAATATTATACGACAGCTCGGTAAATGGAATCGGTTCACAATTAATAGTTCCAGTTCAGTACCCACGAATGTAGTTCTAGTCTATTTTTAGAACATTTTTTTCTCTCATTTTGGTGGTGATAGAAGAGTTTTATTTATGCATTTTTGGTAGGGATTTAAAGGTAACTGTTTATTCTTGATAATATGAGCTCAGGGTGTTGTTGTCTGTATGTATTTCGGCGACAGTGCACAGTGAGTAATAAGGCCTTGGTGATGATCCGGAAGTGAAATCTGTGTTCTGTTTACATGCTGCTATGTTGACAGTCCAGCATCTAAAAAAAGAGCAGGTCAACCTTTGACGAGAACTTCACCGTGAAGTCATCTTTGAAGGTATTTTAGATTAACATATGATTTGTATTGATTGTCACACAGTGGAAAGGTCAGTACTGAGAAACAAATGTAAAGAACATATAGTAAAATTAATTGTGTTATATGTCCTGTCAGGGCAGCATTGATTCAACTTTAAATTGCTATAAAAATTTTATTATTAATGATAGACACATGAGATTTTCACACCTTGTGTATATTGACTGTAGCAATCAGAAAATATAATTAAAATTTAAAAATTTAATTCATTTTCTTTAAAAATTAATTTTAAAAAATTACAAATTTAACAATAAATTTTTCCCTGTAAATTCACAGAAATGGTATTTGTTGGAGATGACACTCATTATTATTAGCAGCAATGTATTCCTATACCATATAGAAGTTGCAATGGAGGATTTTTATCAAAGCCTGTCAGCAAAAATTTCATTGAATTCTGTAATAGCACATAATAGTGTTTGTAAGATATGGACAGGAAATGTAACAGCCAATGGATTATATGGTCTATTGTCATAAAATGATCCCGTGACAAACACATGGAAGAAAAAACATGTTCACAGACTGATACTGATGGTGAAGTTGAGAAGTCTGACTATACCGAAGGAGCTAGATGCATCCCATTTGTGCCATAATAGTTTGTGTGTGAATGTGGATCATCTGGTTCTAGAGCGTCATTCCATTGACAATAATAGGCAGTATTGCAAAGGTTATGGTCATTGCATTGACCATGGTGACTACAGACTGCATGATAAAGTTGAAATTGTAATATGGAATAAATTCAGGTATCATGATATATCCGTTACACCCACCCACATCCATATCAATTTATGTCTGGTATGGAAGGATGGATGGATGGATATATTGAGTAACAAGGAGAAAGTAAAGAGTGTGGTCTGTATTTTAGTAGACCATGCTTGTATGACAGTGCTTTCTTAAATACATTCCTCCCTCCCTCACTTCCTTCCTTCCTTCCTTCCTTTATTCATTCATTCATTCATTCATTCATTCATTCAGCTAGTCTAGCAAGTCATGTCTTGTCATGTCATGTTATTTTAATTTTGATTTTTTTAATCTTTATTTATTTGGCTTTTTAATTTCTTTATTTGTGTCTTCATATTCCGAGACAACTGTTTCGACCTCTCCATAGGTCTCATCAGGTGGTAGTAAGTAACACAACTGCACATAACATGCGTTGTGTTACCTACGGATTTCCCCACTACAGTTTTCCCTTCTGTACAATGTGTTCTTCGTGGTGTCTTTGAGCGCACTTTCATTTTGCACATGGAATTAAGATAACTTTTTCTGTCTGCAGTGTCCATTGGCTCCTGCTAAACCTTTGCATAGGAGTGATCGCCCTTGGTATCTAGCAGTCCTTTGCAGTAGTCAGACTTCCTATTGCTTTGCTGTGTCCTGTACCTCAGATGGGCCTGTATCATATTTCCTCGTCTTGCTAGAATACGTTTCCTGGTTTGGGGATGCTTTTGATACAACTGATGGTAAGTGCAGTCTTTATCCATTGTCTCCAGTGATCTCAGAGTCCTTGTTGAAAGTTTACCTCCCAAGTGTGTTATTTTTATTTTCAGTGATGATCCCAGACTGTTATTGAGTCTGTGTATTGTTGAATGCACTCTTGCCTCAAAGTTTCTGGAATAGTTCACATTTTTAGGTAATGAAACACTGACTGATCTGTTCATTGCCTCACATTTCTGTGTGTTTGTGTTCAGTCGCAGTCTTTCTAAAACATCACAGGAGAGTTTCATTTTCAGAACTTCTAGCAGGATATTCTTATCATTTTCTGTCATAGTGAGATGAGTCATTTGATGAGGGCCCAGGTATGCTGATCGCATCCACCAGCTGTTAGTACTTCTTCCCCCACAGACCTTTGAATAATGCCGGCATTTGGAGCAGTCCCCTGAATAACAGCGCAGAGTGGTATCCAGTACTTGGGGAAGTTGACATTTAATTTTTGTAACATCACCACTATTGTCCTCCATCATTTGCTTGAAGATTAAACCGCAACGTGCTTTAATGTCTTGGCTGACACCTTTCTGTTTGAGCCTTTTTCCTTCTCTTGTTCTTATTCCTGGAAACATGTTTTCACTAAATATTGCAGGATTACACCGTTTGAACTGTAAACGACCCAAATGGATGGGATCCGACAGTCTTTCTACTTTCCACATTGGATGCGGAATGATGTAAGCATTTTGGAAGCCAGCAGCAGCCTGTGCATCTCCATCTGTTGTTGCATGTCTAATGAGAATCTCTTGCAGCACAAACTTGTTTCCCATTTCTCTTGCCATTTCATATTCTGAATGTGGTGCAACTGGTGACAGATTTGCTGTGCAGTCAACATGGCCTCCTGGACATTTCACATCAATACCTTTCCCCTTCAGATATGCTCCAGTCCAACACAGCTTGTTTTCTATTGTAGTTCCCACAATGTATCGCTTCTCTGCAACAGTTTCGCAGGCAATTCCAACAGCTTGTGATGAACCTTGACCAGGTTTCTTTTCATCTCCAAAGCTAATGGCATTGTATCTTGCATCAAAAGCAACATTTATTTGCTCAGGATACTGAACACCACGCATAACATTAACTTGTCTGACTAGTTTCAGCTTGTCTGTCATGTCCATTTCATTGAGCTCCACAGTTGCTTTGCCTACAAGGTTGGAAGCCCTTTGCATAGATGTTCTGCTAGGTGGCGGAATGTCAGTGGCTACAAGCAAGTATCTAGCCCTGGTGTTGCCCATTGGTGTATCTTGTAGTCCAGCTTGAAACATCATATTTACAGCAGCAGGATTTGGCCCAGGTTTATTTGTTTTTATCTCATCATACAACTTATACTCTGGTGACTTAAAGCTGCAGTTTTTACACATCATAGTATGCTTCCAAGCAAGTCTCCATTTTATTTCATTAGCAATTTGGAAGTCTGGTCTGCCACATATGTTGACTTGATTGCCATGGCGATGAATGATATCATTCCACATTTCAACATTTTTTTTCATACAGATCATACGTGTCCCATCGTGCTCATTCAAATTTGTCTCTTTCAGGTCCAGTTTTGCTTTGGATGATGGTCGTAGAATTTTTGCAGACCCAGGTGTGCCATTACAGTCTGGTGCCTGAACTGACTTGAGACGCCCATTTGTCGGCTTTGTCACTGCTATGAGAGAGAACTTGTCTGCATCAAATCTTCTGGTCACTGGAACAGATGAAGCACTGGAACTTGATAGAGTATCATCAGTCAGATATGTGACTCCTTTGTTATGTGGAATATATCCAGGTTTAAAAAAAGTTGTCTTCCTCTTCTTGTATCCTTTCATGGTTTCAGTTACGATAACTGCATGTAAAATACAAGAAGTATCCTCTCTCTCTCACTTATATAACTAGGAGAAGGCATGCTAGCTTGGTTTCAGAGAACTTAACTCTTCAATACTACTGGAAGCCTAACATCTGAAGACTCCTCCCCTTCATGGGTGGAAATGATATCATGTACTTAGTTAGACCTAGCTTGCGTATTTAGATGCTACCAGATTTCAGGTATTACCTTTCATTGACAAGCTCTGATTTAATTGCTTCACACCTGATAAGGAAAACCATTCATGTTTATGAGAAAGGAATGGAGAGACTTTGCCATAGAACAAAATTTGTCAACTTCAGGTTTTAAATTTTCATTAAAATTTAAGTTAAATTTAAATTTTCATATCAAAATATGTATCATTTTTTAAAATTGAATTTTCTAAGAAAGTTAAACAGTCAAGTTTAATTTCTAGTAATTTCCAGATTGGTATTTGAACTAAAAACTAATTACAGTTTATTTGAAGTGTTTATCTTGATTAGCAAAATCACAATTAAACTTTTGTGTATTTTTGAAATTCGGCCATTTGGAATTGGCTTGTGCTTGTGTTACAGTGATGTCAGCTAAAAGCCTGTAACTGTCCTATTCATGGATGAAATTCCTTAAAACTTTGCAGAAGTATTTAAGAGACATTGATTTGATCACGGATGGAATATTGTCCATGGAGGTGAAATTTTCTAACCCTGTCAGGAATCGGTTCACAATTAATAGTTCCAGTTCAGTACCCACGAATGTAGTTCTAGTCTATTTTTAGAACATTTTTTCCTCTCTCATTTTGGTGGTGATAGAAGAGTTTTATTTATGCATTTTTGGTAGGGATTTAAAGGTAACTGTTTATTCTTGATAATATGAGCTCAGGGTGTTGTTGTCTGTATGTATTTCGGCGACAGTGCACAGTGAGTAATAAGGCCTTGGTGATGATCCGGAAGTGAAATCTGTGTTCTGTTTATATGCTGCTATGTTGACAGTCCAGCGTCTAAAAAAAAGAGCAGGTCAACCTTTGACGAGAACTTCACCGTGAAGTCATCTTTGAAGGTATTTTAGACTAACATATGATTTGTGTTGATTGTCACACAGTGGAAAGGTTAGTACTGAGAAACAAATGTAGAGAACATATAGTAAAATTAATTGTGTCCTATGTCAAAATCATGTGCGATTTACGACATTCCGTAAATTAGTCTCATGGGCTTTATGTGTCGTAATTCCAGTATGAACTCAAAAAGTGTACCATAGTGAGAAGATTACAAAATGGAACTAAACCATTGGCGGGGGTGGGCTGAGTTTTATATGAAACAGAATTTCTGGCCCCCGAATAGCCTGGGAAAAATATTCCTACTCTGGTTTGCAGAAAATAAAACCCCAAACTTATGATATTCATTATAAGTCAAGATGGCCGCTATCGCTTAACCGGCTTGAAGCAGCTGTTCCGTTTTTTTAGTGCCGTTTTCATGATATTTGTGCTTGTTGCCTGTTTTCATCTTCGTTATTGTGTTCATTATGTATTGGCTGTTAAATTCGTATGTGTTTCTTCATCTCCTTGTTTTAGAAACGAGAATAATTAGACTTTTTCTCAGCTGTCTTGATCCACTGTTTTTGAACAAACCGCCATCACGTGATACTCGCCAGTCAACCCGTTTATGCTATAATGGACCCTCATTAATTGCTTTAAATGTTCACTCCTCGGCTCTCCACACTACATTGTGCTCTAGACTAAACGAACTGGGAATACATTCATCATTACCTAAATGTAAACAGAAGCGAAAAAAAGACGTTGTTTCAAAGCTGGCCGGCGTAGAACAGGAAGAAGAATTCCAGTTATCTCCCTTATTTCGGCACAACCATTTAAAACATTTCGACCTTAATTTAGAAAACCTAGTTCAAATCCCAATTAATTCGTCAACCTTTGTGTCAACTATCCAATAAATACCTCTGCGCATTGTATTATTCAATGCCCAGTCAGTAGGACCACCGGAAAAGCGCACAGAAATAGTTAATTTTATCAACGACCAAAATGTTGACATATTTTTCGTGACAGAAACATGGCTAAAAACATCAGGCGATGAGCCCAAGTGTGCCGATTTAACACCCACTGGTTACTCCATCAAGTCGTTCCCCCGTAATTCTCGCGGAGGTGGAACTGCTGTCATCACAAAGAACTCCATGATAGCACATCTTAACTATACCACAACATTCAATTTCGACCACACGTCGTTTGAACTAGTCCAAACCACACTCACACTGGAGTAAATGTCAGTCCATTTTTTCTGTCTATACCGCCCTCCTCCTAGTAGAAAAAACAAGCTTGCTGACTCTCTCTTTTTGGAGCAGTTTCCGAATCTCCTTGACATTGGAAATTCGATAGGTGGCAACCTGATTATTCTTGGAGATTTCAACTTTTACTTTGCCTGTCCCGGAAACTCAAATACATCAAAACTCATAGCTTCCATTAATGTTTTCAACCTCAAACAGTCAGTTAACCAACCCACCCATAAACATGGTCACATTTTAGACTGGATTCTTCATAGACCTGACGATAACATTTTACGGTCCTCCCTGGTATCCCATGACCTTGCATCAGATCACCTCTGCATTATATGCCATCTTGACGTATCAATCCCTAACCCTCCACCTTTATCTGCTAGTGACAGAAACCTCCGTATGATAAAGAGAACCAAACTAATGCACGACATCCAAGCTAACCTAACAACTTGCTTACCTCCTACCGCAGAACAACTCGATAACTGTCTGCGTTCATTACTTGACAAACATGCCCCAGCTACCAAGTGCAGAGTATCAATTCAAAAGTGTTCTCCATGGTATAGCAGTGTTAGGGACCAGCTTCGCACTGCTAAAAGAGACTGCCGTAAAGCTGAGAGGCTCTGGCTTTCCACCAGACTCACTATTCATATGCAAATCTATGAAGTCGCTAAGAAGAATGTCACAGATATAGTCCATGCAACGAAATCAGCCCACTACACTACTAAGATCATGGAAAGTTCCAGATGCAAAGAGCTCTTCGAGATTACTAGCAAGCTAAAGTCAAGGAACAAATCAACACCACTTCCAACTACCTTCTCTCCAGTCGACCTTCCGGACAAGTTTGCAAATTTCTTCCGTGACAAAGTACAAACCATTAGAGATAAGCTTGACACCACAATTTCAACTGACTCGTCGTCACCATACAGTTATGATACAGAATTTGAGCGGCAACCATTAGCAGCATTTGAACTTGTCTCTATGGATTTCGTGCGTACAATCCTGATGAAGAGTGCACCAAAGTCATGTGAACTTGATCCAATTCCAACATCACTGCTGCTTGAGTGCTTAGATCCAGTATTGCCTCCACTAACTGATGTTATTAATACCTCTCTCTCATCCGGGGAATTCCCATTATTTTTCAAAACTGCCATTGTAAAGCCTCTGCTGAAGAAACCAACACTAGACCATAACGATTTAAAGAACTACCGCCCAGTTTCTAATCTCCCATTAATTTCAAACATCTTAGAAAAGGTTTTTCTATCCCAGCTTGTATCTCATCTAAATTCAAATAGTCTTTATAGCAATGTACAATCTGCATATCATCCTTGCCACAGTACTAAAACTACTCTTCTAAAAGTAGTTAATGACATTCTCTCTGCGTTGGATAGCGGAAAGATTACAGTCCTCACCCTGCTTGATTTATCTGCAGCATTTGACACAATAGACCATGATATATTACTTCACCGTCTCCAGCATGTATTTGGCATTCATGATACAGCCTTACTGTGGTTCAAGTCCTACTTGGTCAACAGGACACAAATTGTATCTGCAAATGGAATACACTCCAGCCCAGTTAATCTATGTTGTGGTGTTCCACAGGGGTCTGTTCTTGGACCTGTCCTCTTTATTCTGTACACTCAGTCGCTCTCAAGTGCCATAGATCATCATCCAGTGTCTCACCAATTGTACGCTGATGACACCCAAATATACAAATCTAGCCACCCAACTGAAGTTGATGCTACCATCCAAGGTGTAGAGAGGTGCATTTCTGATGTGAAATCATGGATGACTTGTAACAAGCTGCAAATGAATGATGATAAAACTGAGGCCATTCTGATCACAACACAAAGACTTTCTCATTCACATCCGTTACCTCAAACAATAAATATCAGCAACGCCAACATTAAATTCACACTATCAGTACGTAACCTAGGTGTTACTCTGGACAGTACTCTCACACTGCACCAACATGTCATGAACATATGCAAGGCTGCATATCTTGAGCTGAGACGCATCGGCTCAATTCGCAAATATATTTCAGTTGATGCCACTAAAACACTTGTGTGTTCATTAGTACTTTCAAGACTGGACTATTGTAACTCAATTCTGTCTGGTTCATCTCAATATCTACTCCAGAAACTTCAAAAAGTTCAAAACACAGCTGCTCCGATCATACTTAGAGTACCACGATCAGAGCACACCTCCCAGCTGCACTGTACATTACACTGGCTACCCATTCGATCCAGAATCAAATACAAAATTTGTTCTCTGTGCTACATTTCAATGTCGGACTCCAGTCCAACATACCTATGTGACATCACCCGTGTGTACACACCAGCAAGATACTTACGTTCCTCTTCTGACAATCGTATACGCATTATTCCCACTATGAAACCAAAGTCATATGGACTGCGTTCTTTTGCATACCAGGGCCCAGCGACGTGGAATGAATTGCCCACTGAACTTAGACACAAAGACACAGTGATCACATTCAAGAGTGCTCTCAAAACTCACTTATTTCGACTGCAAGAACAAACTTAAAGACCTAATAATGTTTCCTACCTGAAATATTCTCAGCATGTTTTTTATTTCTTAATGTTTTTCTAATTTCATTTTGTTTGTTTTTGGAATAATATTATTATGTTTCTTATCTTATAAGTGTTTCTAATGTTGTAAAGCGCTTAGAGCTTCTAAAGATTAAGCGCTATACAAAATCCTCATTATTATTATTATTATGTTATTTATAATATAAAACATTATCTTGAAGTAATAGCAAAATATATTCTGGCTGAAAAGAAGAAAACTCAGCTACCCCCAACCTAACTTCCCCAAACAAATGTAATGGGCGATCCCTAACCAACATAAACTTTTCTTAATGTATCTGATACGAGCAATCTGTAAGCATTCAGCTGTTATCTTTCCTATACTTTTCTATATAAATTCCCCTACATGCAGATAAATAATATTTTTAATGTAGCGTTAGAATATGAACATCGATCTATGTATTTTCTCGTGGTTTTAGATTGCTTGAACCCTTAACAATGAAAAATAAAATATAATTCAGAATTTCAAAGCTCCAACACTTCACAGGCAATCGTCCTTAAGAGTCTGGTTGATGTTTTTTTTCAAACAATGTATTTGTTTATTAGCCATTAAAATCCATTAAACACAATACACTTTGACCACTCAAGCCCAGATTGGTATGGGCATACTTGTAAGTGGATGCATTTAAATTAATAATAATAATAATAATAATAATAATAATAATAATAATAATAATAATAATTATTATTATTATTATTATTATTATTATTATAGAAAATATGAATACCATCTCCTTCTCAGTTCCCCAAGTACGTGTGTGTGTGTTTGTGTGTGTGTGTGTGTGTGTATGTGTGTTTTCTTGGTTGGTTGGTTCTTCGGCTGGCTCCTTCCTTTAAACTTGCAGTAATAGGATAAATCCTGTAGCATCCTGACTTTCCAAGCTGATTCCTTATGTTCTAAGGAATCAACTGAAGAAAACTAATCAGCGTGACAAATACTGCTTTAAGTGGACTTAGAATATTTGATGGGACCAGAGAGATATCATTAGAATGAAGCCGGATGTTTTTACAATCCAACCGTGTACATCAAGATGTAGGTCCCCATCATCCATCGATCATCCCCCCGATACTCTCTCTCTCTCTCTCTCTCTCTCTCTCACACACACACACACACACACACACACACAATCAGACAGACATACCTATAGGGACAGAGGCAAATATTAGGACACTGAGCAATATTTTATAAAATGTCACCACTGCTACTATTTTCATAAACCCACTTTGTACTCAAAATGTTACATATTATTTTTAATATCATGCCATGTTCATATATATAGTAAAATCAGAGTAACATTCGTAAAATCCTAATTATATTCAGTTGATTTAATGGACGTGATGAGGTTTTAAATTGATAATAAAAACAACTTAACTTCAGCGTAATTATTCATATGTTAAATGGTATCTTAATTTTTCTACAACCTGTATTATATTTTATAATTTTCTTTGCATTGGCCTGAAGACGATAAACCATTCTACTCTTTTGATTCATTTCAAATGAATCCTTTTTAGGGGCCTTCGTTTCTGTGTATTTCATTTGTGAACTCACAGTCGGAACGTTTTCGGTTTTTCTGTTTAATGATGGTAAAATCTAATCTTGCTCAAACCGAGTCATCCTGCGGTCGGACTTTTACGACAATGCCCTTGTAAAGTGCACTGACCGATTTTTGATATTTTTCAGGTTTGAAAACCCACCCATCCAGAGGGATAACCCCAGGTTCAGATATGGTTGCCGACTTATTAGTTTAAACAAACAAGTAGCATGGAAGACCGTGGCACTGGTAAACAACTCACTATTATGTCTAGATATTGCTTACAACGTAATCGTTATTAAGAATACAAACGAAAAGCAAAACAAGGGCTTAGGTCAAACGTTTTGAATCAGTCTCAAAGATCTAGAAGAACCACTGAACCAGATAAACTGATGATTTAATTTCTCGGTTCTTGAATATTTATGAAGTTAAACAATAGTCCCTGAAGGGACTAACCTTTTACTCGCCAAAAAGAATTTCCAGGAAAACAAGATAAGACCATCTCTTCTTTTTAACTTCTCTGTATTAAAATTATATCTGTTAAAACTTGAGCAAAAATGGTTTTCAAATTAGCCGTTTTGGCAGCCATATCAGATGTAAAATCGGCACCGTTTTCATTTAGAACAAACTAGACATCGTTAGGTGATTTTTGTGAAAAATCAATGCAAATATGATCATCATTCGGGATAATTAATATTTAAAAAATTCAATATGATCACCCTGTCAACCACATTGAATGCCCGTAGGACACCATTTCCACTGAATACCAAAAAACTATCATAATGAGTCTTCTGGTGAAAAGCTGATATGACCATCAGTTCTGGAGGAGTAGCGACAATATGGCTGCCATGACGGTCATATTGGATGTTTGATCGGTACTATTTTCATTTAGTACCGACATGAAGTCTTCTGGTGAAAACCCAAGGTTGATATTACCTAACATCTAGGACTAGTAGCAAAGAGTTTTGAAGACGGCAGCTGTGACAGCCATGTTGGATACCAGATCGATTTTTCCTAAGACCAGCTAGACACCAGAATGAAGTATTCATGTGAAATTTTCCATGACGATGTAACTTTCCTTTCAGGAGTGGCAATAACCATACTTTCAAGACAAGTCCTGTGGTTGCCACATGTGATGTCAGATCTGCAACATTTTTATTTAATACTAACTAGACATCACACAAGTCTTGAGCACTTTGTAATTCCAGTGAATAATATTTGAATAAATAAATAAATCCAACCAATTAAAAACTGAAAACAAAAGTAAGAATGACTCTACTTCGGATGTTAAGGAAATAATGAATAATTCTTAGGCAAACAAGATTAGATATACCTCTGCTTGATCTAGGTCTCAATTGCCATTTTCTAGAAATACTCTATCAACGTATTGAAATATTCCATTATAGATGTGTCTAAGGTCAGAATCAAGATTGTATCTTAAACTCAGATTGAAGTAAGCATGTTTACATTAATAATGATCTCAACATTTCTTCTACAGTCTTAGAGATATATTAGTTATTATTATGTTGTATACAAAATAAAATGTCGCTGGTCAGGTGAACAAGTAACTTGATTTTGGACAAAGGTCATGTACAAAATATAAATATATATAAAATATAATCATGGAGAAAAGTAAAAAAATATTACAAATTAAATGTACGTAACATTGTTAAACTAATGTTAATAAGTAAGGAGAAGTAGCCATCAAGAGATATTCAAGAACCGTATCAAATCAACACCATTTTCATTTAGGACCAACTAAACATCATAAAACTATTGGTAAAAGATTGATATAAAAACATCTAGGAGAAGATTTTCAAGATGTCCGCTGTATTTGTCATATTAGACTTTAGATAGGTATATATTTTTGCTTAGACCAATTAGAAATTATAAGAAGTCCTTGCTGATATAACTTTTCGTTCAGGAGGAGAATCAATGACATGACGTTAAAGACCTATGATGTTGTAGTGGCCATAATGGATGTCAGATCAGCAGCATTTTCACTCTTTACTAACTAGACATTATATAAAGTTATTTAATGAAAACCGCAGGTCCGTTGTGGCAGACATGTTAGATGTATGAGTGAAACCATTTTCATTAAAGAGTAGATTATCATCATAACAAGTCTTCTGGTGAAAATTCCAAGTAACCCCATATTGATAGGTCTTTCATTTCAGGAGAAGTAGCGATCTTGAAGATGGCTTCTGAGGCGACCATGTTGGATGTGCGATAGAGACAATTTTAGTTTCGGATCATATAAAATCTTTCAGTGGAAACGCCATGTTTATATGACTTTCCATTCAGGAGATGTTGCGATTATTCGATTTTCAAATTGACCGCTGTGACCGCCATATTGAATGACCGAGCGGAACCGTTTTCATTGAAGACCAACATAAAATCAGATAAATATTAAAAGACTATTTAAGACCAATTAAAGATCATAAAAAGGTATTCTGGTAGAAACCCCATCTCGATGTGGCTTCGAAGTCTGTGTCAATGTAACCTTCTGTTCAGGTGGAGTAGAAATAACAAGATTTTCAAGATGGATGCCGTGATGTCAGATTAGTACCATTTTCACTTGGAACCAATTAGACGTAGCTAGAAGCCACGTTTAGTGAAACCCCATCTCGATATAACCATCTATTCATATTGTACATCTGAGCAGAACATATTTCATTTATATCCAACCAGACCTTCCGATGGCTGTGTGTGTAAAGTTCCATTGGAATCATCCAATTATTTATGCAGAGGTAGCGAAAAAAAAAAAAAAATCGTTTCTTAAAGAATGGCCGGCTGGTCGTCGAGGAATGCCTGACAACAGGCCATCCCATAATGTCTTCTGGTCTGTAGTCAAAGTTTCGGTGTAAAAAATTTCTAGTGCCAAAATAACTTAAAATACAATTCTATCCATCATATTAATTGGAAAACTAATTTTCAATAGATGTAAGAAAAACATAATTATCGTGGTTGTAAATAAATCTCAGACCCCCTCCCCCCCCCCGTCAGAAAATAGTATGAGCTTATCATCGTTATATTATGAGCTGTAACTATACTTTTTTAATAACAAAGAAACAAAATAGAATTAAAACAAAATGGATATACCTCCCAATTCTCCAAAATTCTAAAAAAGAAAAACAAATGTTTACAGAATACAGTTTTCACATAAATTATTTCAAGTAAATGGTTTGGGGATTTAAGCAAGCTTTGACTCTGGGATGTATGTGTACAAATATGAAATGCATAAAAGGAGAAAAAAAAAACGTAAACTATGGAATGCATCTGAGACATCACAGCCTGTGACCGTTGTTAAGGGAAGTTTTTGTTTGGAAACAAACGTTTCCAAGGTAAAATTATTTCATTCTTTTCTCTGTAAGAAACCATTCCGATAATGAGGGAACACGGCAGCGTGTCATAGTATATTTTTGTTTAAATTACAAAGTACATGTACATGCATGACACTGTGTACATGCGTTAAGGAAGCTATAGACGTAATCCTTTTAGCACTGGGGGGGGGGGGGCGGCCTGTACGGTTCACGAACATAATTGTGAAATCACTTTCATTTAAGTAACGTTAAAATAACTTAGCGAAATGAATGCGAATCTCAGATGATATTAAAGAGCAATCATTCCTTTTTTAAAAAAAGACATATAACCCTGCTAAATTCACTCAAGTTGTCCTATACAAATTTTATCGTTGCTATGTATCTAAAAGTACACATCCATAAATTGTTGTGAATCATGGCACAACTCCAGCTGCGCAGTTGATGGTATAATAGTATAGTGTACAAAAGAAAGAAAGGCATTTTTTCAAACTTCCGGAATATATATATATATATATATATATATATATATATATATATATATATATATATATATATATATATATATATATATGTCTTGAACATCACTCTCCTACCAGATGCCTAACAAAGAACACGTGAAGTTACATGAGCGGTAATAAAATATGCAACTCTGTTATTACATACATATATACATACATACATAGATACATACATACATACATACATGCATACATACACACACACATACATACATACATACATACATACATACATACATACATACATACATACTCAGGTAGGCTCCGAAATAAGAATAAATTTCATAATATATGGGGTGGATAATAAGTGATACTTATTTTGATTTGAATATATAAGCATACGTGTATACATAATCTAACTCTGAGTAGCTTTTTTACTTACAGGAGAAAATTCCGGAAGCGGTTATAAAATTGCTTTCCTGCCGTATAGCAATGTAGAAGAATATACTTCCTCACGTACTGGCTGAACCCAATAACCCTGACTCGTGCGTATGAATCAGCACTACATGTGGCAAACAAACATCGCGCTAAATATGGACAATCAATGACACTATCAGCCGTGGTCCAAAGTAGCTCTGTTCTTTCCTTCTTTCCTTCGTTCATAATTGTCGAGTGATTCCTAAAGATTCGAGGTGGGTAGACTTCTAAGTTAGTAAATCTCGTTCGTTGATTTGAGAAAACCAATGATTAATCTTGCACGTTTAAGACTGGCTGGTTTGTTGCCTTAACCTTCAGCTTTTGACCAAACTTTTATTCTGGGAGCGTGGACAATCGAAATTCAAGCGGTTTTATTTTTACTACGTTGCCAGAATTTAAAGCACGTTTTAATTTCTTATGTATTTAAAACTATAACATGGGATGGGGTATTTCTTTCTTGTGTACGTGATGCAAATAAATCTATGTGAGGATTGATAAATATCGTTGGGCGGGGGGGGGGCGGGGCATTCAGGATTCATAGCTATCATAATATCATTGGGTATTGGGTGGGGCAATGAGGATCCATACATATCGTTGGGATGGGGGGGGGGGGGCACAAACAAGTTGGTAAGAAGTCTATTGGATGGATCCATATGCGGGTATTTACACGTTTCAAGGGCATAACTGTAACAACTTCACTGAAAAGAAAGCTTACTCTATGAAATTTTCATGTTGTTTCGCGCTCATTCATGTTTATTTTTTGTATTTTTTTTGCGGGGGGGGGAGTATCCCATCCACAGATCTGCACCAGAATATTCGAATAAAACGTATTTCCAACAAACAGATACGCAGTAAGAATGTTATTAAGTAAAGATTCGTAACCAAAGAGTGGCAAAATTAAAAATCACTTCGATAATTCATCTTCGTTGTACATAGACACACACAAACTATTTATATTACGTCTCACTAAACGTCTAGGGGCCCCGAGTGGCCGAGTGGTCTAAAGCGCTCTTCGTTACGGATCACTGCCATCTCACCTCTGTCTGCGGCGGTTCGAGTCTAGGATTCAGCCAATGTGGGTATGTGAGAAAGCTTGCCAGTAGCTTCTCGTGGGTCGGTGGTTCTTTCCGGCGTTTTCCTGGGTTCTTCCTCCACCATTAATACTGGCCGCCATGTATAGCCTATCGCGTGCTGAAAAATGGCGTTAAACCCCACAACAACAACAACAACAACAACTAAACGTCTAACTAAGCAGTAAAATCGAAGGAAGCAGTGGAAGGAAATCAAGAGTAGTGTTCAGAGAGTCTCAAATGACGCCTTGCCCACTCACGACCTTCGGGACCAGTCAGACAGTCTTACCAACTACAGCAATTTTCATCTTCAAACCTGATGCTCTTAACTTAGCTCCAGGCATGAAGTCAGTGAATAATCGGTTCAAAATTGGGATCATTGCCGCTTAATAAATATACAGTAAAAAAAAAAAATCCCCAAATTGGGCGTGGATGGGTGGAGTTGACGTTGTGATAAGACGGAACTACATATCAGTTCATTGAACTATTTGATCATATCTTCTGAAAACACATGTTGCATCAGATACAAACAAAATAAAGAACATGTTTGTGCAGACGAAGTGCATATACGCGCCAATAAACGATTGTCCTGAACCGCAACCCGGATCCGGAAAATCGTCATTGCGGCGAATATACGTGATGAGTGATGAGTATAACAACAACACATTACTGGGAGTTATTTTTCAGAATGTTTCAAGCACAGTAATATCGGTCAAGAATTTATTGGAGATCTTGAGCAATGAATTACTATCAAAGTAATATGTAGTAAATAGTTATGTGCTAACAGCAGTATAAGCTGGGGGAGGGGAAGGGAATTGTCCAGTCGGACTGTCAGCATATAGACTAAGTTGTCAGAGTTTGTACACACAGAAACTGTAGCTGTTGTGTTAGAGTTTAACGCCATTTTTCCGCGCATGATAGGCATACATAACGGCCAGTATAACTGGAGGAGGACTTAACAGTTGCCTAGCTAGGCGCTCGACGTTAATAGGTTAGTGTCAGGACTGTTCGGCCTGGTGTCAGGATAATGTGACAGGGATAGGACATAATGCTACACGTCTGTGCCATGATGCCCCAGTGCTAGACATCACTATAAACTGCCACACTACAGACATCGTAGCAACATGAATGAAAAATTGTTAAAGATACATTAAAAATCCAAATCAATCTCTCTCTCTCTCTTTCTCTCTCTCTCTCTCTCTCACACACACACACACTTTCTTCGGTTGAGTATATATATCATGGCTAGGACACTAGTGGAGTCGGTTTCCTCTTTTCTGCTAAATGTAAGACCCGTTTAAATGCTTTAAAAAAATATAGTTGGGACAACTTATAAATGAAACAAACTGATTTGGTAAACTAATTGGTATCCTACCTTAGGGTAACCCATATTGTTTAGAATGATTCAGATTACAATCCTATATGGTCCCTACATTTGTTTTTCAGTACTGAACTTTCTACTGTGTACAAAATCACGATAAATCTTATCTTAATCTAAAGAACCATCAAAGATGAACTCACGGTGACTTTCTCGAGATAAAATGCTGTAAACAAAAAACGTGCAGTGGGACACATATTTCACATCCGAGTCAGAATCAATGCCTCATTACTCACTGTGCACCGTTGCCAATATGCTCACAGGTAAGCAAACTGTATTGCACATACCGCAGAGAATAAACGATTATCTTAAAATCAATACAAAGACTGCCTACATCTACTTCTTGTATCGCCAAAATGGGGGGGGGGGGGAACGTTATAGAAATAGACTGGAACGACATAGCGTTAAACTCTGGTTTGCTTTAATCATTAGCTGCGATTTAGAGCGCGGCAGCCATATTGAATGCCTGTGCAAGACTCCGTTTAAATACGAATAAACCAGCAGACATGCCAACCCTTGGTTCGCTCAGCAGTTAATATGTACTTTTCAGAGAGTGACGTATGTAAGATGAAGTTGTTTGCATTTAAAACAAAGTTATCGGGTTTTTTTTAATATACACATTACCTCTGAGGTTCAGGAAATGAAAATGACCAAGTGGAGCTAGCACTTTTTTGAAAGGTGCACATCTGGAGTAAGGCAAAGCTGTATACTCTATAACCCATATTACACCTATTAATCATACACCAAAATAAAGGGAATTAAAGATTACTTGAACTTTACCGAAGATATACAAGTTTGTTTTTTAAATATCCAGTATAACCAGTGAGGAAAGGCGGGGAAATTAGTTTTCTTTAAGATTCTAACCTATGCTAAATACGAAACTAGAGCGCCATCTTAAAACAAATATAAAAATGTATGCAATTATTTTTTAAAATTTTTATACCATTATGTATGATGTTCTGAATAAATTTGTACATTAATATTAGATATCGTTTAGACCCGATCCAATCAAACTTTGCGGACAATGACCCACTCACTGTATGTACGCACGTTTTAGAACACGCCACGTTACTTGCGGATTCCTCCGATCTTAGGACAAAGCTGTAAGACATAGGTGGGAAGTCGCTCGACCTAACGCCTGTGCCGATCCAAGATGCCGGATCGTCTCTCTGGTCACGGTAACCTTGTGTAAGGGATTAACGGGAAAATGTTCAGACATTAACATGGCTTATAATAATACCTTAGTTTATACATGACTTATAAACTGGGGCTGAGCAAACGTGAAATTCATGCCAAGTGATTATGAGACTATCACGGGATCTTGGAAATATATGCAAATGAAAATCTTCTATCAAACCCATGAGATACTGTTGATGCCGCTGCCGCCAAATTGACGGCTGTATCTCGCATGCCACTAATGTGGGCTGGAAAATAGTATCAGTGGTCAGGGCCGACAAGAGGAGGAGGCCACCGGGGATATATCCCCCGGGCCGGGGCCCGTAAGGAGGCCCGGGCCGAACAACACCTTACAATTTGATAAAAGACAAATTATTTTTTAATAAGAACTGACAGAGGCCCAGTTTTTTCTTACCCGAGGACCCGTGATTGCTCTCTACGGCCGTGTCAGTGATTCATTATTAGAGAGTTAATCACGCAGAAGGACCAAAGAAAATACATATTTCACATATTCGTGAAAATTGATAAAGCTACAGTATTATCAGTGGTGTATGGATAATAAAGAAGTGAGAGAAGGCATTAAAGTAGTGAGGGAACACATGTTACTCAGATGCGGGGTGGGTGGGTGGAAATGGCGAAAGCTTCTCTCCCCCCCCCCCAAAAAAAAGAAAATAAATAAATAAAATAATAATAATAAAGGGAATGCGTAAAAAATGTAAGGGAATGCTGTTCCCACGCATACCCACAACACTCTACACCCATGGCTATAACTTGGAATTTTACGGTAAGTAAACATAGACTGTAGCTGCCGACTGAATAACCAACTCCATGGTACGAGACAGTACAGTGAGGCATAATTATAAAATAGGGGCCCCGAGTGGCCGAGTGGTCTAAAGCACGCTCCTTTACAGATCACTGCCATCTCACCTCTGTCTGCGTGGGTCCGAGTCTAGGATTCGGCCAATGTGGGTATGTGAGAAAGCTTGCCAGTTGCTTCTCGTGGGTCGGTGGTTCTTCCCGGGGTTTTCCAGGGTTCTTCCTCCACCATTAATACTTGCCGCCATGCTTAGCCTATCGTGTGCTGAAAAATGGCGTTAAACCTCACAACAACAACAACATAAATATAAATAGCAACCTACGTAGCTTGACATAATTTCAGGATTACACTGTATTATTATATTTCAGAACAGTTTCTCTATCATACGTAGGTTGAAGGCCTTTGAATCACGAGCAAGATATGGCACGGTCCCAAATTCTGACACCCTTCATTTGTAACTGTATATAACCTTTCGCGTTAATCAAGCTTTCCGTCGGGAGAAGAAAAAAGTAGAGAACTCACAAAAAACAAACACGCAACACAATAAAAAACCGACAAAAGAACCAGAACGCATTACCTGGTGTATTGAAAAAGTTCTGAAAAGTGCACTGAACAAAAAAATCCTTTTTTGTGAACAGTTCATCAGCACAACCCCTCAAAGTAGTCCTCATGCACTTGATTATCAAATTATTAAATGCCAGTTTAGATTCACTTACTGGTATGATGCTCATACAATGGAAAACTGCACTTCCATCCGTTTGGCGGCTTTCAAAAATCGTCTGATTCACAGTGAATCCTTGATGATAACGGAATTGAGTGAAAGATCACTTAGAACTAAATGAGATATGTGGCGAAGTCTGAATGCTGTGGAAGCCTTTCACGACGGCGGATTTATGCGCTCGTGCTTTGTTGTGGAGTAGTTTGATATCACAGGCACACGTGGGTGGAAGCATGGTTCTGTATTGTTCGACAACTTTTAGCGAGACATTGTAGCAAACTTCATCAGTTTCGATGCTTGCGAAAACCGATCACTTCAAATTAGCCCTAAAGTATATTTGTGGTCTCAGTGTAAGATTTACTGACCTCTGAAAATGAAGTTCTTGATAACGTGCAAAATCAGCGCACCTCAGAAACAAAAGATTTGATAACGGATGTACAATATTGATCAAGGGCAGTTTTCACTTTGCAAATGTGCATGTTAACACATTTTGAGAAGAATTTTACTGATTTCGCATTTCAATCAAGGCATATATTAGACTGATTTTAGCAAGTCGTCACCATAAAATACATAATGGATCCAATTGATCGGAACACTTTTATTAGACTCATAATATACATATTGGTCCGCTAGGCTGGTCTTCGTAGGGATAATATAAAAAATTGTATGGTGAATCGCCAGATACCAGAGGCACTTAGCGTTGATGGTGCAGAATGGACGTTATACGCATAAAAACGTCAAGTGACACTAGCTGATTCAAACCCCTGTACCTGTACAACCGGGTCTATTGCATCTAAAAATAATGCATATTAAATCCTACTGACAGTCATATTACGTAGAGCGATCTGTGGTATCTGTTCGCATTCTCTGATCTATTTTTTTCTTTCTTTCTTGAGTCGGGTCCAAGAAAGTAAAATCTGATTAAAATCAGATCCCCGCTGTCCTACGTGAAGAACTGACGACAACCACTTAAGGGTCATGTTCTGGTGACATTTGAATTAGCCAATGCAAATTCAGCTTTCAAAAATCTGAAAGTGAATTAATCGTTCAGTATACGTTCATGCTCTTCATCCATACTGCTCAGTCTCCAAACATGAATATATAAGACTTCATATGATTGGTTGATAAAATTAGCGATTATGGTAATAACATAGGTTACCAGAACATGACCCCTAAGCGGTCGTTGTCAGAGCTTCATGTTTAACAGTGGAGATCTGATTTTAATCAGATTGCAAGAAAGTAAATCCATACTTCATCACGTGACAATCTCATTCAGACCCCTCTGTTTGCTCTTTTTATGCTTGGCAAGTAGCTAGCTGTTTGACCGTTTCAATCCGAGTATGTTGCTGATCAGCCGTCAACAAAAGCGAGAGTAATCTTGCACAAACCTTTCTGAGCTTCAAATTAATCTTGTGACGAGAACAGGTGGATGGAATGAGTTTAATCGGGGTCATTTATAGTGGAAGAGCGGACCGATTGAGTTCTTTCACCAATACTAACACGCGTTACAAAATTCAGTCACAGTGAGGAGTCTGTCTTCCAATCCGAAGAGAACTGCCGGTGACGTCACATTCCCTATATAGATACGCTAGCATCTGTGTGCAGTGAATCAATGCGACAGTGTTAGACCATGACGAAAACTAAGAAAACGATGAATTGGGGAGCACTGGATGCGGAGACAAGGAGTGATGACATAGAAGTGGCTCTCTTCACAAGAATTTGTTCCGGGACCAGTACTTTTGCCGTTTTCTCCTTCCTTACCGTACGTTGAGGATTTTAAACAAAGACAGAAAGAAGAATTGGAGAAAAAAAAATCAGCAACAGAAAAAAGCAAGACAAGCCTTTCTCATTCAGCAGCAACAGCAAGAAGAAGAGGCAAGAAGAAAACGACAGGAAGAAGAAGAAGCAGAGAAGAAACGCCTTGTTTCTTCTCTGCTTCTTCTTCCTGTCGTTTTCTTGTTGCCTCTTCTTCTAGGAAAGAAGGTAGAGAGGGAAAGTCAAACGGTGACGGTACTCTTATACATATTGGCAGAGTTAAAGAGTCTGAAAGAAATGTATCAGACTTCTTTAATACGACCCAAGAGAAAAAGACCATCCCCAGCCAAACACGCCAATCCTATTCACAGCCCTCTATGCCAGAGATAACAACCCTAGTGATTTCTACCAGACGTGTTTATTGGTATACGGTTTAACACTATTTTTCAGCACAAGACAGTTATAAACGGCGGCCATTATTAATGTTGGATGAAGAACCCGGGAAACCCCCGGAAAGAGCCACCGACCTACAAGAAGCTACCGGCAAGCTTTCTCACATACCACACATTGGCTGAACTGGAGACTCGAACCCATACAGACGGAGGTGAGATGACACTGATCAGTAACGGTGAACACTTTAGACCACTCCGCCACTCGGGGCCAGGTCGAGAAGGTGGCATTGGTCATGGCAAAGGGATAAGGCAGTTACGGCTTATTGCCCCCCCCCCCGGTTCCTGACTTTGCTTTTAAAAAATAACTAAACAACGATCCTTTTCAGGGCCACTCACCCCTCTCGAAAATCAACTAAAACTAAAAACCCTTTTTCCCACATAATGGACGTGAGAGAGTGCACGAGTCTTGGTCCTTATTATAAAAATCAAAACCAAGAGACACTTACGTTATTCTTTCTGGTATACTCTCTGGTAAAAATGTACAATCCATTTTCACAACGCAACACTTTTAAAAGTTTATTTTTCTTCTTCTTTGAGTTTTCACTCTCTCCTTTTTTGAATTTCTTCACTGTCACAGTTTTTTCCTTTTCTTCCACACTTTAGTCTCGTCTTCTTTTCGTTTCCTTCTGGACGTGTCTGGGTTCTTCCTTTTTGGAGTTTACCTCTTCTTCCTGTTTGATACCCCCTCTCTCTCTCCTGCTCGTGTTGACTTAGGGCAGTCTGAAGACCAATGTTCTTTCTCTTGACAATGATAGCTGACATCTTGACCTTTGTCTCTCTTAACTCTTGTCTTGCTTTGACGCTGTGGACATTATGTGACCCGATGCCCTTTCTTCTTACAGATATAGCATGTGTCTTGATTTTTATCTCGAAAGGGCGGGAGTAGTCCGTCGGCTCCTCTTAAGAAAATCTTCGTATGACAACTCACAAAGCTCTGATCAGAAGTTCCAATTGTGTTGGCTCTTCCATCGTTCTCGTAGGATTGAGAATGAAAGGAATACATTGAGGGAATATGCTGACCCTTTATATATGGAAGACATTGGCCGTACATTGATATGAAGGGGACCATGGTATTTAAAATGTAGTAATTTCACTTTTTTGCCATCACGATGAAACGATCGCATAATTTCGTGAAGAAAGGAGAAGAAGAAAGCAAGAGGCAGAAAAGTGACATATCGCCTCGCACCGTAGCTGAAGTCTTGGCTCAAATCCATGCTAGTGATTTCGAAGATGACATGAGTGAGCCAGAATCCAAACCCAGACAGTCAACGACAAACCAGAGTCCACCATTAGCAACCCTTGAAAAGTACTACCACATTCGAGAGTAGGATAAGTGCTTCTCAAGAAAATTTAAAACCACAGCCTACACGTACATGGTGAAATTTAAAGATTTCAAGTCCGAAGTACCGCTGAAGAATACAGATGGGCTCATCACCGATTTGTAGAATTCTTTGCTAACCACACTGAAACAGCAATGTGGAGCCAACGAAGACGATCGCTTGCGACTTTCCATTTATCACGACAGTCTGAAGTCCCCTATTAGGATCAAGTTTAGCAGCCCAGCAGAATTGACACCATCCAAAGTCATCGACAAGATTCAACACGTTCAGCAATCCCACGAAATGTTTCACCTCACCGATGGAAAAGCGACACTGTACATGATCCACGTTTCTCTTCCCAAGGGGGCAGGATGCAGAAGATGTTAGTGGTGGACGACCTTCGCAGTACCAAAAAGAGTCTCGTTCGAACTGACAACCCTCAAGACAATATGAGTTTAGTGGGACCAACGTATGCGAACAAAAACGGCATATTGCAAGTATTACGGTGACTTGAGCAAAAAATTCAAATCATCATAAAAGATCCGTACAAAATGCAAAAATAATTCATAATGCACAATAATTATTACGAGTCAACACGTAATAGAAATATTAAATCAACAATTGTTTATGATAAATTTATATAATCTTTCGTAGTTCGTACTTACTCGGTATTATGTACTTTGAAATGAAATTGAGTAAGAACAAGCTACCCCATAATGTCCATATCGTGTGTTCTCTTCTGTTGATTTTTTTACCCTTCCAAAACTTGTATACCGGATCAAGATCCACGGTTTGTTCACTTGTTAGATAAAATGTAATTCGCATGATCATGTCCAAATGGTCAACCTCAAGTCTGTCACGCAGTTTTGTCTTAATATTGTTCATCAGACTTAAACCACGATCAGCATCAGCACTCAAAACTTGAAATGCATTACATATAGCCACAAATGTCGCCATGGTTGAAAATTTCTCCTCTGTTAGCACGAAGCCAATAACATCCGCAAAAGTTTTCAACTTCCAGATTGGAGTTTTTCCTTTTAAAATAAATTTTAGATAATTGTATTCCGACTGAGGTTTTGTATGTGTAGTTTCTCCAAATAGGCCTAGTAAATGTGTTCGTATTTCATCGCTAATTTGCTTAGTTCAGCTTTCCCGTAATCAAAGTTTGAATCGCCTGAGTATCAAACGATGCCCACTCTCTTAATTCGCCATCTGGGAGTCTTTCATGTAATAGACAGACACGCTCTATAAACCTTAAGATCGCAGCTGTATCTGTGTCTTCATGACCAGTTGTTGACAACAGCATCTTCACAGCGTCGCTCCAATGAGTTTCATTTCCTTCCAAATACTGTGATTTCAGTTTAGAATTATTTGCTTTGGCAAACTGTATAGTCTCTATGGTTGATATACAGCTTCTTAGGAAAACTGATGTAGCTAACACTTCACTGAAGACAGTTTTCGCGACGTGAACTTGAGGGTTTTAGAGTTCTTTTAAACAATAATTTGCAATCGGGTCATTATTTTCCTCGACCTGCTTCTGAAAATATTCTATTAAAATTGTGCAGTTTTTCATCAAAGCTTTAAAGTAAAATGTTGAGACATCCATCTCACCCCATTCGGTGGCCTAAAAGAGAAAACATCTTCATCGGAGAAGTTATCGAGCTCTTCAAAAGCAGCCTTTTGACATTCGATCGGCTAAAAACAGTGAAGACCGTCTGGAGTAATATCTCAATATTTTTCATAAGAGAAACTTTTCCCCACGTGTCATCGATTCCAAGATCTTCTCTGTGTGCCACGCAATGCTGCTCAGTCAGATGAGGAACCTCGGCACGGATCAGTGCAGCCACGCCATTTATTCTTCATAAAATAATGGATGCCCCATCTGATGTAAACATGACCATCTTTGAAAATCAAGATTGTTCGTCATATAAAACTCCTTGATTGGAGAAGAAATAGACCCACTGTCGCAGGATGTCAGTTGTACTATGCCAGCAAAAAGTGTTCGGTAGCACTTCGTTCCTGCAGGATTATATTTAATGTATATGATTAGCATTTTGGTTACAGATATGCCTGTCCTTTAGTCTACAATAAGTGTATGGAATTTAGACTGTCAAACTTCCTGCATATATATCTCTTTGACAACTGAGTCGATACATTCAACAAGCTCAAATACATAATTTTTACTTCTCCAGCTATCAAATATTTAGCCATGTGATCATGAATATCCTTTACTGACAGCATCGAAGCGTTCACCGAGAGAGCCATCAAGACATTATCAGTAAGAATCTTCACTTGCTCACCGTTACTTCGTTGGCGATCATTCACTTCGATTCGCATATGTCGATCATCCTTTGACTCGTCAGCAAGAAGTTGATTTCAGCTCCAGCTTGAGTTCTTTTCAATTTCACTACTGAGTCCAAATAGATTTCTGTGTAATATGTCTCTTTAGATAATCCGATTTACCCATATCCCAAGTTTTTCCAGTCGCAAAATCACGACTCGCTTTAGCCTCGACACATACTTTACAAACAACACCGTCGTCCTCAGAAAAATGAAAAATATTTCCTAATTCCGCATGCTGCGATAGTTTCGATTCTACCGTTTCGGTTTCAACAAGTTCTTTCAACCATGCTGATTTAAATGTACTAGTGACCGCTTTTTTATGCTTTGTGTCTGCGTCATCTTCACGTTTTAATTTTGACATTAAACAAGAAGATGCAAAAAATATTATAAAAATCAATGTGTTTAAATTAAAATGCAACCATCATTCAACGCAAGTATCCAAATTCAATGAAATGAACTCTTACGAGCAGCCTTGGTTGCCAAGCGCTTTTTCGGAGCCTTTTGCCGATGATACACCGCTTGTGGTTGGCCAGGGGAATTTGAACGACTTCCTTTGATAGAGTGATATTAGCGGGATTTGATTGGCGAGCATTCCGCCAAAATTTCAATACGTCTAGAGTTAATAAGGTTTTCTTAATGCAACAAGATTGATAATTTTGAATAGATTTTAGCATTAATGTTGGATTGAATATTTGGTAATTTTGATCTGCTGTGCGGAGAACTATTCAGCTGCAAGGGTATGTCTGAGTAGCTGCGCAGCCACGCGCGCAGCTTAGAGGGAACGTTGCTTGGCTCCACGCTATACGTTGAAAGTACACCCTCAAGAAGTGCGTGGAGAACTGTTGTTTCGAAGCAAAGAATTCAAGGACGGAAAATACATTCACGTCTATCATCACGATGAACATTCTATACCATTAACAGTATCTCGGCATTCATGCGATACAATTATTATTGTGAGAAATGTGACTATGGTTATAACAAGTGGAGCAGCACAAGTGGATATTGTGGATCAAAATGTGAGGGCTGTTTGGCCTCTGAACCCTGTTTGAGTGAAGAACAAAAACGAGTGCATTGCTCAGCTCGTCAGTGCACTTTTGTCAGCCCAATATGTTACCAACAACAACCCAAGACGCAAGGCTCACAGCGGAAAAGTGTTTGCCAACTCCTGAGATTGTGCCCTACTTGTGGACAAGTCATACGTAGCAATAATGCCAAAGCATACCTATGTCCAGGAAAGAAACGATATCACATTTGTCAGTAAATCGTGGACTTGGAACACGAAAAGCTACATTAAAAAATACCAACCCCACAGAAGAAAGAAGAAGACGACCACAAGAAAAAATGCAATTTCATATTTTCGATTTCGAATGCATGCAAGAAAATTATATTCACATTCCTAATTTCTGCGTGCCTCATCGAACGTACGAGAGGTGCATCCAAGAGCGTATAATTTGCCCTTGCCCTCACTGCAGCAAAATTCTAGGAGGACGTGAAAAAACGTTCGATGACCTAACACGCTCCCCGATTTTACCCAATGGATCTTAGACCCTATCGACAAGACGTGGAGCCAAGATGACATCGAACGTTACGAGGATTGCCATCGCTATGACACGGTGATAGCTCACGATTTCTCGGGATACGATGGACAGTTTTTTTTCTAAAATAATATACGGAACAAAACACAGAACGTCCTAAAATGCTTTTGAACGGAGTCAAAATCATTTCCATGCAAGTGGGACAAGTGAAATTTAAAGATTCGATGAGGCACTTGGCAACGCCTTTGAGACGAATGGCTCAAATATTGGAAATGGCCAAAGGCTATTTTTTCCACAACATGCCGTTCTGCTATATTTGCCTCACGATCACTATTACGATCCCGACAACATGCGCACCGAACACCGAGAAGCTTTCTACGCTTGGTACCACGCTATTGCCTCGGATCCCTTCGACTTTCAGGAAGAAGTGTTAAAATAATGTCGATCGGACGTGGGCATTTTACGGCGATGATGTGGACAATTTCGAGAATTGTTTATGGAGTACGGAAGGATAATCCTTTGAAAAAAGGATGTACCATTGCCAAAGCTTGTTCCTTAGTGTATCGCAAACGATTTACGCCCGAGAACACCCTGGCTGTCATCCGCCCTCAAACGACCATTACTTGTGCGACAAGGAAGACAAATGGATCCAACATGCCCGAAACGGAGTATGGGACTAGACCATCGGAACGTATTCGGTGGATGGCTGAGATTTAGAAAAACCCCAGACTGTGTACGAGTTTAACGGTTTCTTTTTTCACGGATGTCCCATCTGCTACCCTCAGCGTGGCACTAAAAATCAGTTCTGGAAGATTTGTACGAGGCCACTTGTCAGCGTAGTATGAAATTAGAACAGCAAGGATACCAAGTGATGGAAATGTGTGAACACGAGTACAATCACCGTTTTAATATCGATCCCGAATTTAAGCGTATCTTGGAAAGTTAGAAGTTGTTGGACCCTTGGAACCCGAATGGCAGTTTGTATGGAGGACGGACGAATGTTACTTGTTTGCTGTACCACGCTGACGAGGAGAAAGGAGAAGAAAGCAAATACTTCGACCTGGATAACATTTGACAATACCAAGGATTGATTAAATGTAAATTCTTGCCTCTAACGGACTTGTACCATCCCGTTCTTCCTGAACAATGCCAAAGAAAACTGACGTTTCCATTGTGTCGCCCCCGTGCCAAAACGCGCTACCAAGACTAACCTTGTCCGAACACTCAGGAAGAGCGCACATTGACGGGAACGTGGGTCAGAGTGGAATTGTTCAAAGCTGTGGACCTGGTATACCAACTGTTAGAAGTGTACGAAAGTTACCACTTTCCCAAGAGAGAATGGTGCCGAAAGGGTGACGAGACTCAAAAAGGCATTTTCTCGGACTAAGTGGATGCAGATTTGGAACTGAAAGAAGAAGCCAGTAGTTATCTTTCCTGGTGTCAAACTCCAGAACACCAAGAGAAATTCAAAGATAAATACTTTACAATAACTATTCATGGTTAAGATCAAACTTCTATGCTACGTGTGGTGTATGAGTTAGTGACTCATCCATTTTGGTACGGTTCTGATATGAAACCGATTATTTTCCAAAAGTACATTTAAAACATCCACAAGAGGGCATAAAAACTAGCTAAGATGTCACGACCTTTATCAGTCGTGATAAAAGAAATACCGTGGAAGGAAATCAATGACAGTATTCAGACTGTGGAGGAATACCAACACTTGTTACGAGAACTGTGTCCATAGCATTGGGGTCGAGGTGTGGTGTGTCTTAGTGACATCCTTTCTGGGATTTCGATTATCACACAATTCCTTGTGGGCTCTTTACGAACAATACTTACCACCAAAAACATGAAAGAGGTACCTTTAAATCTCTACGAGAGACTCATTCTGTTGAAAGCATTGCGCTTTCATCTTGATGCTTCTAGACCTCGACGTGGAAAAAAAAGATTCGTCAAATTTTAGGCACTGAAGATGTTAACACAATGTGTGTGTAGGTTGTGACTTACACCCTCACTGGCCAGATGTACTTGACTGGAAAAGTCATGGTTTCCAGGCTTCGACAAAAGAAGTGGCACACTATGCCCAAGATTTGTGATGGTCAAGTTAAACGTTCAGTGAAAAAAGTAACTTTTTGTGTCAGCCATAGTGTTAGAAGAACCCGAAACCGAGGAAAATCATTATCTTCAGGACAGGACCGTCATCGACATGGACGTCCCGGAAAGCCATTTTGACAGAACACCTGTGTGATTTGTCTATATTCCACTTTGATCGTTTTTATGTGCATTGTATTGATGTACTTAACCCTTTGGCATTAATGTATTTTTCTCTTTCGTGTTCCAATTAAAAAATATTTTGAAACAAACGTGTCCTGAAAAAGTACAAGAACTCTTGTATTGTCTGTCTTCGTTTCAAAAGTGATATCCCTTCACTGAGGCTACCTCTGCTATCTGTGCTCCCCCTTCCTCCACTTTCAGTAATCGACAAAAATTTAGATCGTGCCAGTTGGGAGGCCTTGTATCTTCGCCATCCGTTTAACATGTTAATTACTGAACCGAGCGGTTCAGGCCAAACCGAATTTGTCAAACGTTTGACCGAATATAAAAATCATTTGATTGATCGTCCAGCTCAACGTATCGTGTGGGGATGCAAAGAAAGGCAATCGGCGTACAGCCTCTTGAGGGAAAGACAGGAGATTTCTTCGTGTTTGTGGAAGGCATTCTTGGCGAAGACGACGTGATCGTGTCTGACCCCAGTCAAACTGATCTGGTCATCTTCAATGGCATGTTAGGAGAAGAAGAAATTAAACTTGTTGACGCGCATCACCGTAATACCAGTGACATTTACATCACCCAAAATTTGTCTCAACAAAGTAAAGTCCATCGCACCATCAGTCTCAGTGCTCATTGCGGGCTCTTGTTTAAAAGCCATAGATATAAATCGCAAGTGCAAGTGTTAGGAACTCTTTGGCTGACTCATGCGTACGACGATGCCACTCAAACGACACAGGCTTACTTACTCGTGGATTTAAAATGCACTACCTCCGATAATTTGCGATTTCGTACCCATCTGTTTCACCACTGGTGCAAAGATGGAGGGCCTGTCGTATACATGTTGCCATTGACTTAAAAAGAAAATATAAAAAAAACTCTAATCTTCCCGTCAAATTGATTCGTGCCTTTTACGGCTTCAGTCGCGAAAACAATCCACAAATACGTGCTCGTGTCTTAGAAGCCGATCTCAGAGAAGTCTTACAATGGTTTACTGTAATAGCACGTCAAGTACTGCAAGGTATTTTTCACATTTGTCATCAAAGCAAAGGCTTTTTGACAGAAACAAAGTAGCCTTGACGCAACTGACTGATCCACGCATCGACTCTCATACCAAAAAGCAAATAATTTTGAAACCTGGAGGTAACGGTTCTCCAGGAGGTGTCATTCATTCACTCCCTCTTAAAATGGGATCCCAATGCCCCCAAAGTTACCCCCAAGAAAAGTACCACTGCCCAACCTAAACAGACCCAGAAGAAAAATAGCCCTGTTGTCAAGGCCAGGTCAAAGCCCCAGATAAAGAAAAGTCACAAGAAAAAGGAAAATAAAAGCCCATAGAAAAAGTAAAGACCACAGCAAACAGCTTCTAATCGCAAGAGAGGTACTGCAGTGGTGACCGTACCTCCAGTAGACTCAGGGTCTTAATGTGTACCATTGCTAGTGATGCCAGCCAAACCCAATTTGACACCCATCCTTCCCCAGATGATAACAAAATGGAAACACTTGTCTACAGAAACAATGCCTCCGGCACTGCCACCCTCCTCCTTTTTAGCTAAAGTGCCAGATGCTTACAAAGTATCTGCCCCCAATATAAAATTCCAAGAAAGAGCAGGCATATTACAGAGTTTACTGGATTTATCCAAGCAAGAACTATCCCGATTTAGTCCGTTGCGAACCTCTCTACGTCGAGTGTTGCCTACCATCAAATTGATACGTAGTAGAGACATGCAATGGCTACGGATTCAACCACAACAAAAGACATGGGCAAACGATGGGTATCGGTGTTTTTGTTCTGCGGAACAAACAAGGATGTCACTCCAGGAGTCATCCCTCTTCTAACCCTAAAGGGAAGAAAAGGATAGGACTTCCTCCTCATTTAGTCAAACATTGGAACGTGTTGTCCGTCCTGTCCAAAGCCCCTCCACTCATGCGAAAACAACTCATTCAAACATCTCCAAAGACGTCGTCGATACCGTGTGCGAATTATGCCTGACTGTCTTGAAAGGAACGATACATTTGTCGCAATATCAGAAAGAATGCTTATCTAAGCTTTGACACGTTCCTCGCCAAATGGTCCAAAAGAAAATGCCCATCCGTCAAAAGAAAAAGATGTTGGTGCAACGCAAAGGATGTTTTCACCTGTTGTTAGCCCCTATTTTGAAAGGAATAAACGGATTACAGGACTCGTGATTGGAGCTGCTTCACAAGGGATAGGTCAAAATTAAAAAGGGTCAAGAAGAAAAAAGGGGCCTATGGGTCAAAAGATCTTAAATCTAACCTTTGGAATATGATGGAAGGACGAAAACTGACTTTAGTGCCTAACAAATGACAGACGGAATTCCATCGTTGGCAAGAACAACGAACCCAATATTTACCCCCAATCCTCATTTGATCGAGATGTCTCAGTGACAACACGAACTGCAATCGTTGATGGATCTCAGCGATTTTCAGAAACGGAAAAATCGCAACGGTAAGGTCAAATGTTACAACGACTTCAACTCTTTCACCAGAAGGCTTTGGACGAAACAGCTAGACAGACTCTGAAAGATTTTAAGACCCTGATGAAAAGTCCATTACTGCCACCACCACCATGGACCAAGACAGACGCAGACACACGGATGCCTGAGGAAGAATAAGCACGAAAATTCTTTCAAACACCCATTACTAGTAAGATTTCAGCGTCATTGTTGACTCCTTCCCCCACACCCCAAAGAGAAGAACTCAAAGCTTGGGTTAAAAAGATGATGTCCACTCCTCCTTCGATAGAACTGAAAAAGAAAAAAAGCAACCAGAAGTGAAAAGAAAGAGGCAAGACCAAAACCACCCCATTACCGTTACCACTATCACAATCCGCGACTTCTACTCCCGTAGCACGTTGGACACGTAAAGCCGTTTCCATGCCACCACCTCATCCCAGCCAAAGTAGCATCCGTGAAGAGTGGGTGACTTATTTCAAAACGTCCTGATGGAACAATTGTTAGCCAGCATTTACTACGACCCATCCCATCCTGCAGGATACGAAGGAGTTCAGAAATTGTATCGTACTGCCAAAACCCGACTCAAAAGTGTATGTTTACCTCAAGTGCAACGATGATTACAAAAACAAGCCACGAACACTTTACACAAACCCATTCGACGAAACGTTTCCAGAAATCGCACCCGAGTGGATGGTATCGATCATCAATGGGAAGCCTATTTAGCCATGTATCCCATTTGGCCACCTACAATCGTGGCTTCAATATTTGTTTTGCGTCATCGACGTTTTTTTTCCAAATTTGCCTGGGTCGTGCCATTGACTTCTAAGTCGAACACTGAGTTAGTGAGAGCCCTCAAACTGGTGTTGAATACAAGCGGTCGTCACCCTGTACGATGACAAACCGACAAAAGCACCGAATTTCTGAACCAAGCATTCCAAAACGAATTAAAGAAACGAGACATTCATTTTTTCAAAACCGGGAATCCCAAAACCAAAGCCAGCATCGTGGAACGTTTTCAACGCACCTTGAAAGAACGCATGTGGAAACATTTTACAAATCAACAAACTCTCAATTACATCGGTGTCTTACGCGCCTGTTTTAAACGTACAACCAACCTTACCATCGAAGCAGCGGATGTTTCCACTCCAAGAAGTGACTACCGTTAATGAAACGGTCGTCTTTTTGAGCGCATGTTTGGTACGTCCCTGGCTGTGACTGTCCTGAAGAAAGGCGGAGTATTGACGACGGGAGATTGGGTGCGTATTGGCAAAACCAAACGCACTTTCGACAAAGGTTACTTACCACCGAATAGTTTCGAGTCACTGGTCGAGTGCTTGGTCGTTATCCTGCCGTCTGTAAATTGGAAGACATGATCGGGGAAGTGTTAAAATGAATTTTTTTTACTTGCCCGAGTTACAACGAGTGACCAAAAAGAAGACGAAATGTACGACATCGAAAGAATTCACGATTAGAAAACCCGAAAAGTGGGAAAACGTTGAGTCAAAGAAGTCAAAGTCATTTGGAAGGCATATTCGTCGAGTTTTGACTCTTGGATTGACGCTTCACAAGTCATCTACTATAAAAAGAAGTGACCATCATGCCCCTCAAGACAGCCTCAACCACCACAGTGACCACTCCTTCTCCCAGTTCTTCTCTGCAAGATATACAAAAGCAACCCCTCTGCGTGTGGTGTAGAGACGTGTCCTTAAAACGCAATCGTCTTTTTTACGCGACATCTTTGTGATGTATTGTGTCATCGGTGCTGCCATTATCAATTTGAGTTTTCAACAAGGAGACAAACAACTGTGGACCGTTTATCTGAGCAGTTTTATCGGTTACATTCTCTCCAATTCTTTCCTAAAATATTCTAATGGTAACAACAGTAGCCTTGCGTCCAATTCCAGTCACCCTCCCAACATTCACCATGACAATAATCACAACAACAACAACCCTATTGTGGACACTTCTCTAACTTCCAGTGACCCCTCAGACAGCAGAACTCTGGAATTATGACTAACCAATATTACTTGACTTTATCCCGTGACAGTTCCATGGATGTGTTTCTCCATAATAAGTTGTGCTGTTTTACGGCCAAATTACCTCAGGCCATCCAAACGGATCACGAAGCCCATTTGGATGTGGCTTTGGTCGAAATGATTGACTCTACACAAATAAAACAAATCACTGAGGTCGAAGTTCTAAATGACCAAGTGCAACAATACTTGAATAAAAACGAAACTGTAGATTCCTTTATGAAACGACATGTTTCCCCCAATAATCCATGGTACATCTATCTGTTGAAAATTCTTGTAGGCTATTACTTTCACGGTCAACACCTGGTGGACACGACTTGTTTCAAATTCAATGCGCTATTTGCCAAAGATTTGGACAAAGCCAAACGAAGTGTCATCCTCGAATACCAGAAAGTGGCTCGTCACCTGCTGATGAATTTTCGGATGGCAAAACGTTTTCTTTGACATTTTGTCCAGAATTGTTTTACACTTTTGGTGGAAACCTCAAGATGGTCAAGGGTCCACTCATGCCACCAATTGCCAACAACTTGATTTTTGCGAAGTTTTTTCGACCCCCGGTAGAACTGAACCAAGGACTAAATTTGATCTTTGACTACTCCGATTTAGTTGAGTACCGTTACTGCTTGTCATTCCTTACAAAGTGGATTCTGCCGGGGCTAATGACAAGGAAAGTGGAAACACCTATCACGTTCACAGTGAATTTGTATTTACATGTCAGTAAGTTGTATTTCGACAGTGTCAACATTGCTATAAAAGGAGATCTGGGACAAAATATTTCATTCACCAAAGGGCAAGTCACGGGGAAGGTCCATTTTTGAAAACGACTCTCTAACAATTTGTAAGTCATTTATACTGTGTAACGAGAGTCTCGAAAGCGATGACATGGTTTAGCTGATGCTAGAGTAGCTCCCGTCAACAATGTCATGCATTCCTTGTTCAGCGAAGTGGACTTGTACTTGAATAACAAACTGGTCATCAGCAGCATTGATACTTACCATTATTGAGCGTACCTGGAAAATCTCTTGACATACGGGAAAGACACCAAGAATACTCATATGGATGCTTGCGTGGTATGGAAACCTGACACAGCAGGCGTGGACAAGTTTAACAACCCAGTTTTGACAGGAGCTGACGATCCTCACAATGTGGGCTTTAACGACCTTCGAAAGAAAATCATGCAAGGACGTAGTTTAGAACTGATGGATCGTTGTTTGCAGTTGGACATGTGGTTGCAAGTAAAGTATCTGCTGAACGGAGTGGACATCCGTCTAAGACTGAATCTTAGCAGTACCGTTTTGCATTTGATGGCTCATGCCGACGAGTACAAAACCATCACCCTAGAAGCCGGACACTATGTGCGATACGTGGAAGTGTTACCTGAAGTGAGAAACGACATCAGTCACACTTTGAGCAGAGCGACTGTGAAGTATCCGATTACAATCGTGGAAGTGAAAACCTTTACCATTGCGGCTAGACTCCAATCCATGATGGAAGATCATCTGTTCGAAGGACTGTTACCCAAACGTTTAATCGTTGGTATCGTCAACAACGAAGCCCTCAACGAAGCCATCACTGCCGATCCTTTTGAGTTTTACCACTGCAGAGCGTCCAAGATCGAAGTCAGTCGCGGTGGCAAAATCGGACCCTTTGAACTGAAGTTTACCGAGAAGAATTACTTGAGATCGTACTTGTCCTTGTACGAAGCCACGGGACAGTTAGAGACCAAGAGCAGCCACGGCATTTCGTACGACGATTGTGCAGGATGTTACGCTTTGTGGGCTTTTGATTTAACTCCAGACCAAGGCAGCGACGAGGAACATTTCCATCATAAAAAATCTGGTCAAATGCGTGTGGAACGTCAGTGTGCAGAAGCTCTACCTAACACTGTGAGCGTCATCTTGTATGGCGAATTCGATAACACTCTAGAAATCAACAAATCAAGAGACGTCACTGTAGACTATCAGAAGCTATGTCTAACGCGTATGCTCTTAATAAACGCAACAAGAAAAGAGTGCAGACAACAAGCTTTGTAAAATTTAACAAATAATGTATTTCCCTAGCACAACAAGGCAAAATGAGGAAAAGAACTTAGGATTTTAAGAATCAAATCCAAAAATAATCCAAGAATAATCCCAGAATTTAAAATTAGAAGTCCTAGTAATAAATGTTCTAATGAATTTGAGTTCGAGTCCTGGCGAAAATCCAAAATGGAAGACGATGACGTATACTTTAATTAGTGTAGCACTGATGTGTCAACGGTTCTTTGTTGATCCACAGAAAATAATATTCCGGCGTTTGAATTCGGAATAAAATTTCAATAAATGTCTCTGTCCAAGAATTCTGTATCAACGTTTAAAAATTCGTCGATGAAACGAATTAATCTCTTAGAATCCAAATAATTTTAAGAAAAATCAAAATGTAACTCTAACTGGTCACAACAGAAAGAAAAACACCTTTCAGTGTCAAAGGTAAAATGCCCTACTGGCTGATTCATTTCAAGAAGACGATTATACAGTCTAAGTAAGACGCAAAATTGATACCAGTATTAGGGTCACGTATCACTTTCTAGAAACAGATCGAAGCTTCGAATACTTAGAATCACATACTCCCAGTCAGCCTCGATTTCATTCTTATCAATCCCACATTATGGATGAATAAAAAGAGAAGTTGTTTACTTGATTCTCAATCAAGTCCATGAACTAGGTCAGCATAAAGATACAAAGTTCTATTATTAGGTGTTTACGAAAAACAGTCAGGCTAAACTAATTTCTGAAAAGTGTCAAAGTCCAGTAAATAAAATTACATTACTTATACATGTAATGGAATTTTAATAAAAGTTAATTTTAAAACTAAATTGAATCAAATATACATAACATATGAAAGACACGGGTGTGGAATAGAAGAAGAAGACAGGGGAACAAGTCTTCAAAATCCCCAAAACCGAAGATTACGGTATTGAAGCCAATCAAGCTGCCTGTGCACTCGCAACCACAACTGTGAATTGGGACAATGCCTGGAATAAGTAAAGTATTTGTGGGGCCCATTCTGTGAGATGTTATCACTAACAGGTGCGTCTGAAGCTTTTAATTTAAAAAAATCAGCCCTTTTCAGGGATAAGCAGATCTCTAGAAAAGAGAGACTGATCAATTACCAATTTGTATGAATGTGGAGTAGTGTGACTATAAACACTGACTCATTTACTGAAATGTGTGTTTGTGTTTGCGTTTATATGTGCGCGTACGTTTGTGGATGTGGAGTAGTGTGACTATAAACACTGACTCCTTGGCTTGTCTGTGTTGAGAGTAGATAATGAGGTTATTTTCGTCACTCTTTGTTGATTTTAGATAATGGATTTTCCCCCTCTGTGTTGATAGTAGATAATGGATTATTTTTCTTCCCTCTGTGTTGATAATAGATAATTTGTGAAGTTATTGTAAGGGGTTTGTTTCCTTCACGTCCGTGCTTCAAGTATATGAAGCACAGCGTTCGTCATTCGCGCCATTCAACATTTAAAAAATGGTCAGGAACCATTTGGAGAAGGTGAACAAGCTGCAGAAGTATTGGATAGCATAGAAGTGGTGGAGGAAATGTTGGTTAGGATGCAGTATGGAGCTTATAGCCCGCGCAGCCTAAGAATGGAGATCAATAATTTGAACAAGGAGAAATAAATATTAAAGGAACTAATCAAAGGGAGACAAAAAGAAAAAGTGGGATAAGGAAGATAAAGAACAACTGAAAAGATGGAACGAAAAAATTTACAAAGAAGAGGAGAATGAGGAGAGTAAGAATGAGGAGAAGGAGAAACAGGAGGATGTAAAGGATGAGAAGAAAAAGAGGAAAAAGAACGTATTGGAGAAAATAAGATGTTGGTGGAAGAGAAGAAGACAAAAGTTAGAAGACAAAGAAGAAGTTACCCAAAAGCCCTTTTCAGGGATAATCCAGTGCATAGAAGATATACCTATTCTGTTGCCTAAATGTTTTTAGTAGCTTGTATAATTATCAGTGTGGTGGTATAATTATGTGTTCACACGTACGTCTGTGTGTGTGCACTCGTACGTTTGTGTATATGTGTATGTTTGTTTGTTGTTGCCAGTTTAAAGTATCGTGACATCATCCATCTCTAATTCCTATTGACCCTAGATAGACCCAATCCCTTGTCGCTCTACATTCCATCTGTTCCATTTTTTCCTTTGACCCTCGATTGGCCCAATCTGTTAAATGTTAAATTCCCGTTATGACCCCAAAGTACCGGGACCCTAATTTAGCATAGAAGTCCCCTTGATTGCGAAGTGTCCCCATTTACTACAAACGCTCTCCCGGAATGCGCCGAATGAGTTGATCAGACTGACCCCGGAACTGATTAGCATTGCAATTGCTCTTCTCTCTTCCGCCAAATCCAATACGAGGCTTCCCTTGCCTGTTGGCCAACCTTGGTTACTAACTTCCTGCGGATAGGTCCTGTAATCCTAATTACTCCCATGGCACACCAAAAGGTATGTGATGCAAAGTCCCGGCATCATATTTCCACCGTTAGATTCCAAGCGTTCCATCCGTTCTCCTGTTACCCGTAAATCAGTGCCGATACGTTTTCAATTTATTGTCATGGACTTCCTCCATTCTAGCTTTCCATGGCACTGTCAGCTTCAACACAATCACCTGTTTGGTACCGCCTGAACGTATCAGGTCTGAAGCTGGTGTTATGGATGTCTCTTGTGTACTTCAGCTATCCATTTATATCATATGCATTTTTCAATCCTGCGCTTTTGCAAAAATGCCTCTTGCTTCAGTCTCTTGCATGTTTGTCTCGCCGCTTCTCACAAAACTAATGAAATTTGGGCCACTTTTCACCTGGTGCATACATGCTGTCAGCAATCTCAGAAAGCACTTGGTCAACGATAACGACCGTCTGTCAGAGGTTCATTGCAGGATGACAGCATATGATCTAGATTTGCAAGTCTCCAACAAAGTTTACAGTTTTGGTCATCGGTTGGTCCCAATGTATTTAGGTTTGTTGGTGTAGAGAGTACATCACTCTCTGAGCATAAGAGGAAGCTGATTTTCTTAGCATCAGTCTCCCAGCTGTCACTCCAAGATATTTTCCAGGACACTTCCTGTCGATGTTACTTCCAATGGTTAGTCTACATCCTCATCGAACTGTCTCCATGCTGTTATGTTTAAACTCACATCCCATTTCATTCTTCGTTTCTCTCGTTTACCGTTGCAGACCTTTCCTGACTAACTAGCTAGAGCCTCCCGCACAGATTCGCTTAACCATATATATTCTCCTCCTCGATGCTGGACTAGTTTTTATCCTCTGGCACTTGGAGGTGCTGGAGTATCCTGGTCCATCTCCTCCTCCGTCTCAAGAGGTTGCAGTGTGAGTTGTAATAGTTTCAGAACCAGATGACAGCCCATCTTGGTTCGGTGAATTTTAAGCCCCCTCTCGTGTTTACAGGTGTTTCTATGAGGCGTCGTAGCGGACAAAAGCTGGTCTAATAAAAAATTTGCCTTTGAAATTTTGATGTCATATGTCCAGAATTCTAATTTCACGTGTTGTCTCAAAAATGCTTGCCCTTATGGTTCCATTTTCTAGATAGAGATTTTAGACTGTATCTGGTGAATTAAACGGTAGTAGTTGAAAGTTATATTTTCTATGTCGACGTTTTAGATTGTGTCGCTTGAATTACACGTCGGTGGTTTAAATTTCATTGTCATGCGTTGAGAATTCTTAATTTACGTATTGGTTCAAAGAGTTTATGTTGAAAGTTCTATTTTATATGTTTAGTATTTAGATTTCATCTGTTGAATTACACAGCGCTGGTTGAAAATTCGATGTTCAGTGTCCATTGATTATATTTTATCTTCTGAATTACACGGCGGTTGTTGAAATTTTAATGTCATATGTCGAGCGTTTCAGTTTAACATGTTGAATCACATTGATTGTGCTGAAAGTTCCATCTCATATGTTGAGTTTTTAGATTGTATCTGTTGAATTACACAGCGGTGGTTAAATATTTTATTGTGCTTGTCCAAATTGCTATTTTTTATATGGTGAAATGATGTGTTGGTTTTAAAAGTAACATTACACAATGTCCACTTTAACAATTCAAAATAATATCAAGTATTAAGATACATCATTCGTGTATTCAATTATGAGGCGCCATTACATTTCATGCATTTACAATTGGAAAGTTACCATTCACAGGTCGAGAATTACAATGAATTTCTTCGCTAGAGGTCGCTGTCGTGAACAGACCTCGTTATGTCTAAACAATAAGGCTGCTTCTCGTTGCTGTGAAATTCAACAGATGCAGTTTAAATACTCGCCATATGAAATGGAACTTTCATCAGAAACCGTTACATACAACGTGTGAATTAGGGATTTTCGACATATGATATTGAAATTTCAACCACCGCTGTGAAATTCAAAATATACACTGTAAAATGTCGACATAAGAAATAGAACTTTAAACTGCCACTGTATATTTCAAATTATAAAATCAAAAATCTCGATCTTGAAAATGGAACTTAAAGGACATGCAATTTTATCCATCACGTGATACTGGATTTCTCGACGTACAACGTCAAAATTGCAACTGCAACTTTCTCATTGGACCAGCTTTTGTCCACTACGGCACCTCATATTTTTCCATAACTGCAGACTCTAGATGTATCCATATTGCTTCGTTGTCAGCTGACCAAACGTGTTTGTATCCGTTGTCTGGCTGCTTGGTCGATCATCCTCTTCCGCTCTCGCATGACCTTGGGGGTATCTCGCAACATATTTATCCATAATGAAGCTGTAGTTTTCTCCTTCACATGAGTTGTGGTCTGGATTTGTATTTAGTACTGGCTTTACATACGGACACGCTAAAAAATTGCTTTATTATATGTATTCTAATTGTGTCTTATCGACTTACCCAAGGAAGTAACTGAACGCTATTTTACCCTATGTGTCGTTGCCCGAAAATAACGCGCGTCATAACATTACGTCATTATCCAACGCTTTAATTAAGACGTCATCCACCTTTTCACATGACGCACATGCGCTTGATTCGGAGGGAAACCAATGTGTACACTCACCTGTACACATTAGTTTCCCTCCGAATCAAGTTCCTGTGTTATGACGCCATGTAACTTAACCGAAGTATTCATGCGCGTCGTGAATGAAATTACCTGCAAAGTTAGAAAAGAGCACATTCATCTAAATATCTGTATTTCTTTTTCTCCTAGTAGTAATGTGACGAGGTCTGATAACGATGTAAATTATAAAAATCTGATCTTGTATGTGTACTCTCTACTGTTTCAGATATAAGTTTTACCTTCCAGAATCTTGTAGCTACATGCCCCTTTTTTAATTTCATTGATGATCACTTTGTCACCAACTAACATATGAAATACTTTTATTGCACAGTGTTCGAATGTAATACGCAAGTACCGTGTTTATTGTAGTGTTGGAATGTAGAACGTAAGTAACATGACTTTTCGAATACAGATCTTTCATTGGTCAGTTCTGATATTGGTATGTAAAACATTTACTTCCTTGCGAGTTGTTTACTGAGAAAATACCATGAATTAAACCAAGGCAGTGCTTGCGAAAACTTGAAAACTTTAATATTAATACCATCGATCGTCTTGTTGTTCCCAATACAAGTTTTGATCTGGCTTTTTATTTTGGGGGGCTCTAAATTGTCTCAGTTACATTGGTAGTCTTTTTTTTAAATAGCAGTCTTTTACAACTTGACCTGTTGTTTGTCGGTGTATAACGCAAACATAACTCTGAACAGTGTATGTGTGTATGTGTGTTTTTGAGTCATTTGGACTTTTAACGTAGCTTTAAAAAAAAAAATTAGTCATATCGCTACGATGTCTGCAGTGTGGCAGTATATAGTAATGTCTAGCACTGAGGCATCATGCCGCATACATGTAGCATGATATCCCACCCTTTCATATTATCATGACACCAGACCGACCAGTCCTAACACTGCTGAACGCCTAGAGAGGCAGCTGTTAGTATCATTTGTATAAGTCTTTCGTATGACTCGGCCGGGGTTCGAATCCGCTACCTTCCACACATGTTAACACTGCACACCCATATTTGATGTTGCTTATCAGAGATTTCATTGTTAGCTTTAAATTATTGGTTCGAAGGACAGTGCATTGAGCAATGAAAGACATGAATCGAAACGCTGATGATAGTTGAGTGCGTATTATTCATGGGTATAATATATACAAGTAGCTGGAACGTGTTGTGACTATCCGAGTTAACCGTCCACACGTTTTGTTGTGCGTTTAGGTCATTTTCTGTTCAGGCATCCATGTCCCACAGACACGTTTCTTTTCTCTTGATACGTAATAAATCCCCGTGACGTCAGTCTGGTATTAGGACCGAACTCGGTCAACCACTTATGAAAGTTAGGCAAATATAACCATGTTAAAAGCGTTATGATCCATTTATGGTATTATTGAAACAAGTTAGGTATAAAAAAAAGTTCTCTAGTGAATTCGTGCTTGAAAAAAGAAAAACTTGTTTTAGCCAAGAATAAGTCATTTCAATCAAGCCATCGTAAGGCCTTCAAGGCCAGAGCGTGTTCAGATTGTATGTTGCGTGCCGGTTTACGTGCATCCTTTCATCTTGTAAATTGCCAAGTTATCAACAACAACATCATAAAGTATTTGTTTGAAGTTGCATTCTCAGCGGGTTTGGAGATCTTTCTCACATCATGATATTTAGATATTATGGGATGTTTAATTACAGAAAACCAAACCTTAAATCGTTCCCGATGCTTTTTTGTTGTTGTTGTGGGGTTTAATGACATTTTTCAGCACACGATAGGTTATGTATGGCGGCCAGCATTAATGGTGGAGGAAGAACCCGGGAACACCCCGGGAAGAACCACCGACCCACGAGAAGCTACTGGCAAGCTTTCTCACATACCCACATTGGCCGAATCCTAGACTCGAACCCACGCAGACAGAGGTGAGATGGCAGTGATCCGTGACGGAGAGCGCTTTAAACCACTCAGCCATATATGTGTGTGTGTGTGTCCAAACGAATGTAATCTACTTACACATAAAGCATCCACCATCTACTGAGATTGCTTGAAATGTGACGATATTTACAAATATGACAAAAATATAATTGACTACATAGTCTTGATAACTGGCCAATGGGTGACCCTTCCATCGTATCGACTTACAGGCCAATACAGCTTCTCGATACTGTTGATAAAGTTTTGAAAGACTGAATTTTAAACATGTATTTAATTACTTCCCTAAAAATAACATTCTTACACTTTCCACGTATGGTTTTGTTCCGGATGGTATTGCACTTAGTCATTTAACTTGCCTCTATGACACTTTCTGTAAAGCAATATATTCCTGTGAGGAAATCGGAGTTGTGTTTTGAGACCTAAGTAAAGCTTTTGACTACGTATAGCATAAAGGACGCGTTCACAAACTGAAAGCTACTGGCATTATGGGTAGCCTTATGAAACGTTTTTTTTTTTTAGCTATCTCAAATGCAGAAGACAACGAGAGATACTTCCAGCCGTGTTTCAAAGTGGTAGTGTGTTAGAGGTGGTGTGCCCCAGGTATCTGTATTAGTTCCCTTACTTTTCTTGACACAAATAAATGATATTGTATATGATAAACACTAGTCTTATATAATTTCGTCAAAGCCTAAAATCCGACATATAAAGAAATTCTCGTTTTAAAACTGAATCTCTTAAATTTTCTAGAAAAATTAATAAAGTCCCTCGATCCACCGCTATATGCTCAAATAAAGAATTAAGGAAGTTGACACCCAGAAACATCTTGGAGTTTTTCTCTCAATGACTGCTCATGGCACAAACCACAGGTGCTCGACGCGAGCTAAATGTTAAGAAAAAAAACAATCATTTAAAGGAAAAAATCATACAGAGTGACAAAAATACCGTAGATTACCCCCATGACCTGTTCTGACATAGGACCCT